>JAJPUD010001766.1:33021-71926 GCA_023553655.1 Myrmecobius fasciatus
TCTCTCTCTCTCTCTCTCTCTCTCTCTCTCTCTCTCTCTCTCTCTCTCTCTCTCTCACACACACACACACACACGCACATTCACTATATTGGCACAAAATAAAAAACTACTGCTTTTTTCCTCTCAAGGCTAGGGTTGCTTTGCTTAGTGTGGGAGAACCTTTGCCTAAGATTCTCTCCTAATGAAATAAAATAGAACTCCTTTCAGCTAGACTCAGGCAAATGCAAGCAAACCACCCCTTTCATTAGATGAAGCCTCAAGTTACATGTAAACACTGGTTACAGGATTGCTGTTAATATTGCACATGCTCTGAAGAATAAGCATTATCTCCTGCTTCTGCAGCAGGCAGCCAGAGCAGCTCCCGAGTGGTGATTCTGAAGGCTCCTATCAAGCAAGCTGGTTGGGTGAGCCAGATGGAGCCCTGGGTCCAACCACATTCATCAGAAATGACACTGGGATCAATTTATAGAACATGACTTCATTTAGTCTAGGCTGTGGTCTCTTCTTACCCACTGGAAAGAGTTCATTGTCATCTGACAGGAATTAAGCAAAGGCAGCTTCATTTGCTGAAGGTTCAATGTTATGTTTCAAAACCTGATTGTGTGTGCAACAGAAGGGAGCAAGGCACTCTTGCAAGCTCTCTGAGCTTCAGTTTTTTCCTCCTATGGGAGTTCTTAGGTTCAAATTTGAGAGCCAGAGAAAGGGCCAAAGAAGACTAGTTTCAGCTGAGCCACAGAACCAAAATGTAAGCCATCTCCACAAAAAGAGGCTATACAAATATACCTTTGTAAAAATAATGCTGTCATCCATTTCATCACTGGGTGAAGGGAAGAGGTCAGAATCACTTCCAGATTGTCTTTTAAGCACACCCTGGGATGAAGCACACTCTCCACCCAGTCCGACTTCCAAGAAGTTCTCACATCCTGCAAAATAAATATCATGTATAATTAATTCAATGCTTTTTTGAAGGGTAAAAAAAAAAAAAAAATCAGGCTTTTCTTTGCATTCCAGCAGTCTGCCCACACATGTTAGACTTCCAGAAAGGCTATAAAGGAAATATAGGCAGAGCTGAAATTTTCTGTTTGATAATCTTAATTCTAGGCATCTGGACAGAAACTACAGCTGTTTCTACTAATTCTTCCTGTTTACACCACTAGAGTCATTCTAGGACATTTAAGGGGCTGCAGAAAACTTTCTGTCTATATGCAAAAGAGACAAATGTGACCTAGAAGACCTATTTGACTTTTTAAAAAACTGTCTACACATCAGTGCCTTCCACCTCTGGAATGGAGTAATCCCTTTGCAACCAATAATAAAAATACCAGTATCACAGAGTTTAGAATAAGTCATGAACAAATTCTAGTAATTTGCATTTATATAGTACTTTAAGATTTACAAAGACAATTATAAAGTGGTTCCTTGTTATTATTTTCTGGTTAACTAAAATATTAAAAAGGAAGAAAAAAGAAGAATCTTAAAAGCATTTTTTTTTAAAAAAAGGAAGAAAAATTTTAATTTCAAAATATGGTTACTAGTCTTTGTGGGCTGACAGAAATTCAGTGAATATTTCATTTTTCCTATGGTCCATAGAAATGATGCTTATACCAAAGAAACAATAAGTAAATATGGAAAATTTATTTGTCTTTTGAAAATGGTTAAGTACTATGACAGGCCAAAGGATTTTGATAAATATCTGTTGGTTTTTGATTTGGGGTAATTATTAGATTGACCCCCCAAAAAAGGAATGTCACAGTCATATAACCAGATTTTAACAATGCATTTCAGAGTTTCTCCTGATACTTCTCTGGATAAGAGAGAAAAATGTTGGTTGAATGATAGTGAGTTTTTAGATGTTTTTAGATATGGCTGTACAATTGAACACATAGAATGTTAATTAATGGATTACTGTCAGCTTTAAGTTTGAAGCTTGTCCCAGTCTCCTGTAGTTGTCTCTACATTATTAAATATATATACAAATATGTATATGTATGTATGTATGCATATAAATATGTATGTATATTACTGTTTGTTTCTTTGTTTTTAAACTGGTAGCCTAGGAGAGGATATATAAATATTCCAAACCAATTTAGGTGACAAAATAGAGAGTAAGTTAATATGATGGCTGGTTAAAAAAATATTTAGAATGATACTGATAGGTTTGAATGTTTGTGTTAGTTACACATAGATAACTATGTTATCTGAATAGAGACAATAGATCTGTAGTGTTTTGCATATTAGTCAGACCATATTTGGAATACTATATCATATTGAGATCTCTTAGTCAATTTTCTAAATTGGGGAAATGCCTATAGACTAGAAGTGAGCAACCAGGAAATACATCATATACTATCTGGTAGGAAAGGGAGTAATCTCATTTTGTGGTTATCCAGATAATAAGATCGTTATCATGTAAAACAGAAAGAGCAGTTCAAGAATAGAATGAATAGCTACAAGTACACTACTGCCATTAATCTCCTAATTGGTGTTTCAACTTTCCTTTCCTTTCCTTATGGCAATATGTCCCTAGCCAGGCTATCAATTCTCTGTTCTAGAAGATTCAGTGGCTCCCAGCTGCCTTGGTATAACATTACCAGCTCTGACAGTTTTTAAGCTCTTCATAACCTGAGTTTAGCCTACCTCCTCATGCTTCTTACATATTATTCTCTATGAAATCTATTCTGACAGCTATTGCTTGCATAAAACATTTGTTTGTGTAAAACATTTCATTGCCTTCCTCTGTATTTTTATTTGTTATCCTTCATGCTTTTCCAACTCATATTTCTGAAAAGGTCCCAGAGGACAAGAGATTTCTCATTTTGTAGTTACATTATCAAAAATGGGGAATAAATGCTTGGCACATATTGGCAATTTAAAAATGCTTACTGATCAACAATTTTGCTCAACAGTTAACTTGTCGTTACCTGGTGTTCAAGAAAAAATTAGATCTGTGAAGAATGTTACTGAAGGGATGCCTTCATGGTGTTGGAATTAGGACCAGACACTCAACAAACTTTTACTACACCCCACTGTGTGTAGTATATTAAGATATGTGAGGTACAAATTTAAGTAAAACAGTTTTCTCCATAAAAAAGATCTCTCTTCTTATCACTTGAATTGATCTTATGTATGAGTTGTACCTTCCTGAAGAATATAAGCTCTATGAAGGCAAATATTTCTGTTTTTGTTTTTGTATCCCTAGCACACTGCTTTGCACAAAATAGGTGCTTACTAAATGTCTTCTTAAGTAAGATGGACCTTACAGTCTAGGAGAGGGGTGTGATACATATAAAACTACATAACTAAAAAGAAGGGATGTTCATTTTCCACCCCCTTTCTGTGATATGTCACAGGGATGGGATAACTGGTTACATATCAATCCTGGGCCTAGAATCCATGCTCTGCCCTGCTCTTCTTTTTCTTTCTTCCCCAAACCATTGTTTCTTCTAAGTCTGTTGATATATGGAAAATACTGAGAAGAGCTAAAGGAAGCATGAAAAGAGGCAAACTGGAAAAGAAGAATGAAATCTGAGACTATTGCAAATTTAAGTTAAAATTTCAGTAAAAAATCGAACTCCACAAGTTGGAAGGGCAAACTATTTCTGCATATGATACCCCAAAAGGAACAGCTTTGCCTTCTGCTGGCAGAAGGCTGATTGGAAACATTCATATTCAACAGATCATTCATGCCTCATAGACTCCAGACAGTGTACTGGGATCAAGGCTTATTAGTAGGTGTGGTCTTTCCACTCTTTCTCACTTGGAAAATCTGAACCTTCAGTCTGCAGTGAAGGGAAAATGAGGAGTAGGAAGGGGATAGAAAGGCCAAGAAAAAGAAAGAGCTGTAACAGCAACTATGCCTCTGCTCACAATCCTGCTGGCTGCCTAACAAACCATGTCGAAATTCCAGCCTAAAACAGAAACCAGCTTAGTGACTTTCCAAAGGAAAACTCACTAGGAAGCTCCAGAATTCAAGGCTGATGGAAGCTCCTCCCCCAGAAAAACAAAACAAAACAAAACAAAAAAACCAAGTAGGTATTCAAATGGACCTTGAAGTCAAGAATGGGTCAAAGGGCACACTGAGTGGGATAACCCAATAGTATAAAACCAAATCTGGAGAGTGGGAAAGAGGCAAAAGGAAAATCCACCCACACCCTAAATCATATAGTAAAAGTTTCCAAAAATAAATGTTTACTAATCTTCCCTTCTTCTAAATGAACACTCTTTTATGTCTGATATGTGAAATTTAGAAGTTTTCCAGTTAGTGTAGTCCAATACACACCTAGGATTACCAATGAGATGGCAGCTGAGAAAGCTGTACTTAAAAGGCTTGCAGTGTTATCTTCAAGCAGAGAGACAACTATTCATTTTACTGGAACTTAGTTCAGGACACTCCTGAAATACAGTATTTGGTTCTAGGTAGCTCATTTTAGGAAGGATACTGACATAGATGGATAGTGTTCAAAGCAGGTCAGTAGGATAGGAAAAGTAACTAAGATCAAACAACGAAATCCAGAAAAAAATTCACATGTAAAATTTTGCTAATCTGGAAGGTGAATATGGGAAATTCAAGATTTGATTTTATGAAGGATTATCAGCTTCCTTAAATGAATTAAACGTCTGTTCAGATAATTCAAAAAACCTAACTCAAGTATTATGTTTTATTTACCAATGCATATTCTCTCAAGACCTAATATACTATCTTTTACATAGTAGCTGATTAATCAATATTTCCTGAAGTCATGAATATATAAAAGCAATGTGCTTTATTCTTTACATTGGAACAGATTTTGCTATTTTGAAACTGAAGGAGATAACTTCAAGGTTGGGGAACTGGAAGGGAAGGAAAAAAGCACTTATATAGTACTTACTATGTGCCAGGCACTGTGCTAAATGCTTTACAATATTATCTCATTTAATCCTCACAACAACCTTAAAAGGGTTATACTGACTTTACAATTGAGGAAACTGAAGCAGAGATTAAGGTTGTATAGCTTAGAGTTGTATAGCTATTAAGTGTCTGGCTGAATTTGAACTCAGGTCTATTTGAAGGCAAGCCTTAACTCTTTCCATTTGCATCACTTAGCTGACCTGTTGTTGTTAAGTACTTCTGGGATAATAATACAACTTATCTGAAGACATTTACAAGGTCTCTGGAGGGTGAAGTAGTTCCAAGAAATCATTTGACTTATTTAGTCTTAGGTATGTATGGCCCTATATAGTTTATCTGGCTAAACCATCAATATAGAAAGAATACTGGCAAGGTAGGGATGCAGTCAGTCATTCTTAAAAGACATCATGCATAAGAGGAAAAACAAATGAAGATTACAATAATTTAATAATACTAGGACTAAGTTCAGCCCAGAGTTTGGTTTATCATAGTTCACCTGACATTTATAATAAGAACACTCTCTTATAATCATACATTATTTCATTCTCCCACCACTCCCAATGAAGTAGGAGAGCAATATCTTATAGATGGGGAGCATTGAGTTTGAGGGCTATGATCATGTCATGGAATGAGTCAGTGGTTGAATCTAGATTAGAGGCTGGCTTTCCTATCCATAAGTCATAAGCTTAATACACAAACATCTTGTGTCTTACATTAAAATATACTCTTTTAAGTCACTGGTCAGGCAAATATTTCAAATTATCAGGAAAAGGGTCAAGCTTGGACAGTGCCAGCATGGTTTTTAATGACTATATGGATTTACCTTTCTCTCTGTATACTCCCCCACTCCCCCACCTGACCCCACCTCCACTAAAACAGTCCACACCATGTATTTGTATTATGTAGCTGGCTTCAAAAGCCTCTAAATGATTCATAAAAGATATGTGTGAAGTTTATTACTCTACAAGTCAAGCTGAGTGCAAACAAAACATCCCAAATTACATTAGATCTAACTTCTTTTTGTGCTAGGGATATGTAGAAGGAGACTAAGATTAAAAATAAAATATTTTGTACTTAGAGAGAGATTTGGTTATCAAGTTACCTATTTCTTTGACCAGCTATTCAAAAAAAAAATTCACCAATTGAAGAAATATTGCTTACCTGGATTCTGTTTGGAAGCCAACAGTGATGGATCTGGGCATGGCTCTATTGTACACCAGCTTTCCCGGTTTATCTGAAGGAAGAGAGAGAAATTAATTTCCAGACAGTAACATGGCTAACTCAGTTGCTTAAAATTTAACTTGACCTTTAACGCCTTTCCTCTTGCTACAATCTAGAGTGAAATGATCTCAAGAAAAAGAACTCCTCAGAATGGCATTATGTATCAAACAGATATATTCAAGGAAGGCAAAGGTGAATAGTGAGCTTCAGTAAAAAACCAAATATGTGTGAGCAACAGAATGAAAGAGTCAAAGTGGAAATGAACAAAACCACAGACTACAATAGTCAAACCCCAATTTGATGTCCTAAAACTCAAAGATTATTAATAAAATATAAAGAAAAAAAAAAGCTTTCAACAATTGACTGAGTCATCTGCTTCCAAATAAAACTGCTCATTTTGTTATCATATTGTTCTATCTTTGCTCTAAAAGATAAAAAGGCATGGATACTGAATGATGCAAAAAGAAAAAAAAATAAACATTTTTCATCTGCTCTGAATCAATTTTCAAATAGAAAAAACTTACTTGATATATTTTTATTCCATAATTATTTAATAATTAAGTACTTATAAACTGGAAGAAAACTCAGAAGACTTTTGGATTTTTTTTAATTGTTTTTTTTTTAGATAAATATTACTTTGTGAATCATGTTTGGAGAGAAATTAGAACCAAAGGAAAAAATCGTAGGAAACACTAAAAAAAAAAAAAAAAAAAAAAATGTGAACATAGCATGTGTTGATGTACATTCCATCTCCTTAGTTCTTTTTTTGGATGCAGATGGCATTTTTTGTCCAAAGTCTATTGGGATTGAATTTGGATCACTGAACCACTGAGAAGAACCAAGCCTTTTAGAGTTGATCATCGGCCATTCTTACTGTTATTGTATACCATGTATTCCTGGTTCTGCTTGTTTTGCTCAGCATCATGTCATGTAAATCTTTCCAGGCCTTTCTAAAATCAGCTTGTTCATCATTTTTAATATAATAGTAATATAATATAAAAGTAATATTATCTTCATATACTTGTTCAGCCATTCCCCAATTGATGGGCCTCCACTCCTTTTCCAATTCTTTGCTATCACAAAGTGTGCTACAAACATTTTACACATGGGGGTCCCTTTTCCTCTTTAATGATTTTCTTGGGATGCAGATCCAATAATGGCACTGCTGGGTCAAAATTCGACCATCCTTTGGGTATGGTTCCAGATCGGTCTCCTAATGGTTGGATCAATTCATAACTCCACCAATAATGTATGTGTCCCAGTTTTCCCATATCCCCTCCAACATTTATCACTACCTTTTCCTGTCACCTTAGTCAACCTGACAGGTGTGAGGTGGCACCTCAAGAGTTGTTTTAATTTGCATTTCTCTAATCAATAGTGATTTAGAGCATTTTTTTCATATAACTAGATGTATTTCATTTCATCACCTGAAAATTGTTCATATCCTTTGACCATTTATCAATTGGGGAATGATGACTTTTGAGTTATTCTTAAGCAACTATTGTACTAATTAAGGGGAGAGAGCATTTTGTACTACTCATACCTATCTGTGGCACTGCCCTAAACATGCTAAGACAGAAGAAGACATACAGAGGCCTTGGGGATATCACTGTTACCAACCGAAGAATGAATCACAATGGGAAAATACTGATTCAAAACATGTAATTACACTGTTTACAACAGTCTACCAAAAACACAAGAGCAAATAATACCACCGGAAAAAGGTTTGTACACTATAGTCATCTCAATAACAACAAAATGAAGGAACCAGTGGAGGGTTTAGTGATGTTCCTTTTACTTCCAGTATGTTCCAAATGTAAATGATTCAAAATAATAAACTAGTCTGGGTATGTTGAGAGGAAATAGTACTCAGCAAAACTGAAGGCACACAGATTCACAAAGCATGCATGTATACAGACAAACCCAAGAACTATATGAACACATTTACAAAACACTTCTCACACAAATAAAGTAAGATCTAAACAAATGGAAAAATATCAATTGCTCATGGGTAGGCTGAGCTAATATAATAAAAATGACAATTCTGCCTAAATTGGTCTACTTGTTCTGCGCCATACCATTCAAACTGGAAAAAAACTTTTTTTATAGAAATAGAAAAATAAAATAAAATTCATCTAGAAGAACAAAAGGTCAAGAACATAAAGAGAATTCTTGAAAGAAAAATACAAGGGGGATGAGCCAATATGGCAGAATACAGACACGACTCTCTGTACCTTCTCTGACCTTTCTCTCAGACCAACAGGAGATTAAGCCTCTAAACTGGTTCTGAAAAAAAGCACCCCCAAATATTTGGAATACAACACATTCCCAGAAGAAGTTAATGCTGGGCAATAGCCTCCCTAAACTCTCCTGGAATTACTTTATATTTTTCTGCATTTATTTATGTTTCTCCAATAGAAACTAAAATTTTTGAAGGCAGGGACTGTTTCATCTTTGTATTTTTATCTCCACTGCATAGCACAGTGCCTAAGAAATGCTGGCTGAGCTGAAATCCACCAGTGCCTAAATACCTTTTGATACACGTCTTGTCTCAACTAGTATCTCCCTCAAGAGCAAAGATTCTCAACTGCTTTTGTGTTTGGTTTAAGAGTTTGGTTATACTTATGGACTGACCACCTTCTCAAAACATGTTTTTAAATGCATAAAAATAAATAAGATTACAAAAGATACCAATTATACGGGGGTGGAGCCAAGATGGCAGAGAGCAGACACAAATCTCTGTGACCTCCTCTGACCTTTCTTTCAGACAAACAGCAGATTAAGCCTCTAAACTGATTTTGGAGTCAAAACCTCTCCAAATACTTGGAGTACAGCACATTCCCAGAACAAGTTACCTTGGAAGAATGGCAGAACATGTCTGTTTAAGTCTGACAGGGGAAGAGTTTGCTGAGCCCAGACAGCAGGGCAGAAAACTGGACCGGGACTCAAGAGTATGGCAGTTTCTAAGCACCTGGAAAGTTTCTGTGAGCCTCTCAGGCCACTCTGTGCTGGTTGTAAGCAGGTGCTTTGGCAGATCTGCCTTTTATAAAAGGTAGATTGTAAATCACTGAGAACACTGGGCCTGGCCCCAATTGCCCAGCACTGAAAGTCAATAGGTGGAACTGCCCCAGGGCAAATTAAAGTAGCTGGTGCTCCTTTGCTTTCAACAGATCTCAAACTTTTTTTTTTTTAAAAAGAATAAAAAACAAAAAAGAGCTCTCACCACAGACAGCTTTTATGGAGAGAGAGAAAAACAGACCTCAGATCCTGAGGTGCCTAAAGGTAAAGAAACTCCAGAGGAAGCCACAAAGGGAGACGTGATCTGGTCCCCATTTCATAAGGCTTTCCTGGAAGATTGCATAAAGAATCTCAACAGAGAGTTAGAAGAAAAAGGGGGAAATGAAATGAGATCATTGCAAGAAGGATATAATGTCCTACAAAAAAGATATGAAAAAGACACCAATTCACTGAAAAACAAAATTGGTGAAATGGAAGAAGTCTACAATGAACAAATTGGCCAATTACAAAAGTAGATTTTAAAAAAAGTAACTGAAGAAAATAATACACTAAAAATTAGAATTGAACAAATGGAAGTGAATGAATCAATAAGACTTCAAGAATCAGTCAAACAAAAACAAAAAAATAGAAGAAAACAAGAAATATCTTCTAGGAAAAATAACTCACCTAGAAAACAGATCTAGGAGAGACAGTCTAAGAATTATTGGATTTCCTGAAAGCCATGGTGGAAAAAAGAACCTAGACACTATCTTACAGGAAATCCTAACAGAAAACTGCCCTGGTGTTTTAGAATCAGAAGGTAAAATAGCCATCAAAAGAATTCACCAATCACCTCCTGAAAGAGACCCCAAAATTAAATCCCCAAGGAATATCATAGCTAAATTTCAGGACTATCGCACCAAGGAAAAAATACTGAAAGTAGCTAGAAAGAAACAATTCAAATACCGAGGAAGCATAATTAGAATCACCCAGGATTTATCAGCTTCCACCTTAAAGGTTATAGGGACTTGGAATCAGATATTCTGAAAGGCAAAGGAACTTGGATTACAGCCAAGAATAACCTACCCAGCTAGAATGCGCATTATCTTCCAGGGAAGAAGACGGACATTTAATGATATAGGTGAATTTCACCTATTTCTAATGAAAAGACCACATCTGAACAAAAAATTTGACCGCCAAACACAGAACTCAAGAGAAGCATAAAAAGGTAAAAAGGAAAGAACTCTTGAGAACTATATTTCTATTATGGGTATACTTAGAGAATGGGGGCATAATTTGATTTCACTTTGATAATATGAAAAAGAAACTAGAAGTGGAAAGGGGATCATACTGGAAAAAGAGAAAAAAGAAGGTAAAAAAAGTAGGTAAAATAAGGTAAAATCTCATGAAGAGGCAAAGAAAACCTAATATAATTGAGGGAAAGAGGAGAGGGGGATGAGCATTGTGTGAATTTTACTCTCATCAGATTGGGCTCTAAGAGAGAATATCAGACATATTTGGTTTCGCAGAGAAACTTGTCCCACCTTATAGGGAAGTGGGAGGGAAACAAGGGAAAGGAGAAAAAAGAAAAGGAAAGAATGATAGAAGGGAAAATAGAAGAATTAGGGGGAAGGTGTAAAAAAAAAGGAGGGGCTCTAAAGGGGGAGGACTGTTTGAGGGAGGTGATCATCAAAAGCAAAATACTGGGGAGGGGGGAAGGGAGAAAGGGGAAAGGAAAGAGGAAAACATAACTTGGATAAATAAGATGGCAGGAAATACAAAATTAGTTATTTTAACTGAATGTGAATGGGATGAACTTTCCTATAAAACGGAAGCAGATTAAAAAACCAGAATCCTATAATATGTTGTTTACAAGAAACACATCTAAAACATAGAAATGCATACAGAGTGAAGGTAAAGGGCTGGAGCAGAATCTATTATGCTTCAGGTGAACAAAAAAAAAGTAGGGCTGGCAATCCTGATCTCAGATCAAGCAAAAGCAAAGATAGATTTAATTAAAAAGATAAGAAAGGAAAC
This sequence comes from Myrmecobius fasciatus, assembly GCA_023553655.1. Taxonomy (NCBI): domain Eukaryota; kingdom Metazoa; phylum Chordata; class Mammalia; order Dasyuromorphia; family Myrmecobiidae; genus Myrmecobius; species Myrmecobius fasciatus. The sequence goes on from JAJPUD010001766.1 coordinate 44,165, forward strand.
TCTTTTATTAAAGGGTACTATAGATTATGAAGCAACATTAATACTAAACATATATGCACCAAGTGGTATAGCATCCAAATTCCTAGAGGAGAAGTTAAGAGAGATGCCAGAAGAAATAGACAGCAAAAACTATACTAGTGGGGGATCTCAACCTTGCTCTCTCAGAACTAGATAAATTGAACCACAAAATAAATAAGAAGTTAAGGAGGTAAACAAAATGTTAGAAAAGTTAGGTATGATAGATCTTTGGAGGAAATTGAATGGCAACAGAAGGGAGTTTACTTTTTTTTTCTCAGCGGTTCATGGAATGTATACAAAAACTTACTATGCATTAGGGCACAAACCCTCAAAATCAAATGCATAAAGGCATAAATAGTAAACACATTTTTTTCAGATCATGATGCAATAAAAATCACATGCAATATAAGGCCAGGAGAAAATGAGCCAAAAATTAATTGGAAATTAAATAATCTAATCCTAAAGAACGAATGGGTGAAACAGCAAATCATAGAAACAATCAATAATTTCATTCAGGAGAGAATGACAATAATGAGACAAGGTACCAAAATTTGTGGGATGCAGCCAAAGTGGTTGTAAGGGGAAATTTTATATCTCTAGATGCTTACTTGCATAAAATAGGGAAAGAGAAGATCAATGAATTAGAATTACAATTAAAAAAGCTAGAAAAAGAACAAATTAAAAACCCTCAATTAAATACCAAATTGGAAATTTTGAAAATAAAAGGGGAGATTAATAAAGCTGAAAATAAGAAAACTATTGAATTAACAAAAAACAAAAAAACTAAGAGTTGGTTTTATGAAAAAAAAAACCCAACAAAATAGAGAAACCTTTAGTTAATTTAATTAGAAAAAGGAAAGAGGAAAATCAAATTGTTAGTCTCAAAAATGATAAGGGAGAACTGTCTTCCAATAAAGAGGAAATTAGAGTAATAATTAAGAGTTACTTTGCCCAACTTTATGCCAATAAATTTGATAATCTAAATGAAATGGAGGAATGTCTACAAAAATATAGATTGCCCAGGTTAAAAGAGGAAATAAATTATTTAAATAGCACCATTTTAGAAAAAGAAATAGAACAAGTTATTAATCAATTCCCTAAGAAAAAAATCTCCAGGGCCAGATGGATTTACATGTGAATTCTACCAAACATTCAAAGAACAACTAATTCCAATACTATATAAACTATTTGAGAAAATAGGGCAAGAAAGTGTGCTACTAAATTCCTTTTACGATACAGATATAGTGCTTATACCTAAATCAGGTAGTGTGAAAACAGAGAAAGAAAACTATAGACCAATTTCCCTAATGAATACTGATGCAAAAATCTTAAATAAAATATTAGCAATGAGATTATAGAAAGTCATCCCCAGGATAATACACTATGACAAAGTAGGATTTATTCCAGGAATGCAGGGCTGGTTCAATATTAGAAAAACTATCAATATAATCAACTATATTAATAACCAAATTAACAAAAATCATATGATTATCTCAATAGATGCAAAAAAAGCATTTGATAAAATCCAACACCATTCCTATTAAAAACACTAGAGAGTATAGGAATAAATGGGCTTTTCCTTAAAATGACCAGTAGCATATATTTAAAACCATCAGTAAGCATCATATGTAATGGGGACAAACTAGAACCATTCCCAATAGATTAGGAGCAAAACAAAGCTGCCCATTGTCACCATTACTATTCAATATTGTATTAGAAATGTTAGCCTTGGCAGTAAGAGAAGAAAAAGAGATTAAAGGAATTAAGAGTAGGTAATGAAGAAACCAAATTATCTTTCTTTGCAGATGATATAACATAGTTAGAGAACCCTAGAGACTCAACTAAAAAAAATACTAGAAACAATTCACAACTTTAGCAAAGTTGCAAGATACAAAATAAATCCACATAAATCATCAGCATTTTTACATATTGCCAGCAAAATTCATCAGCAAGAGATACAAAAAGAAATTCCATTCAAAATAACTGTATAAAATATTTGGGAACCTATCTGCCAAGGAAAAGTTAGGAACTATACAAACTAAACTACAAAACACTTTCAACACAAATAAAATCAGATCAACTGGAAAAAATATCAAGTGCTCATGGGTAGGCTGAGAGAATATAAGAAAAATGACAATACTACCTAAATTAATTTACTTATTTAGTGCCATACCAATCAAACTCCCAAGAAATTATTTTACAAATTTAGAAAAAATAATAATAAAGTTCATCTGAAAGAAGAAAAAGTCAAGAATTTCAAGGGAATTAATGAAAAAAAAAATGCTGAAGGTGGCCTTGCTGTACCAGATCTATAACTATATTATAAAGCAGCGGTCATCAAAACCATTTGGTACTAGCTAAGAAATAGTAATTGATCAGTGGAATAGGATAGGATTACAGGACAAACTAGGCAATAACTATAGCAATCTAGTGTTTGACAAACCCAAAGACCCCAACTCTTGGGATAAGTACTCACTATTCGACAAAAACTGCTGGGAAAATTGGAAACTAGTATGGAAGAAATTAGGGCTTGACCCACATCTAACACCACATACCAAGATAAGATCTAAATGGGTTCATGATTTAGATATCAAGAGTGATATTATAAGCAAATTAGAGGAATACAGGACAGTTTACCTCTCAGATATGTGGAGAATGAAGGAATCTGTGGCCAAAGAAGAACTGGAACTCTTAATTGAACACCACATAGATAATTTTGATTATATTAAGTTAAAAAAGTTTTTGTACAAACAAAACTAATGCAGACAAGATTAGGAGGGAAGCAATAAATTGGGAAATCATCTTTATATTTAAGATCTCTGATAAAGGCCTCATTTCTAAAATATGTAGAGAATTGTCTCATATTTATAAGAATCCAAGCCACTCTCCAATTGATAAATGGTCAAAGGATATGAACTGACAATTTTCAGATGATGAAATTAAAACTATTTCTAGTCCAAATCACTATTGATCAGAGAAATGCACATTAAGACAACTCTGAAATACCACTACACACCTGTCAGATTGGCTAAAATGACAGGAAAAGATAATGACAAATGTTGGAGGGGAAGTGGGAAAACTGGAACACTGATACATTGTTGGTGGAACTGTGAATGGATCCAACCATTCTGGAGAACAATTTGGAACTATGCTCAAAAAAGTTATCAAACTGTGCATACCCTTTGACCCAGCAGCGTTTCTACTGGGCCTATATCCCAAAGAGATCTTAAAGGAGGGAAAGGGACCCACATGTGGAAAAATGTTTGTGACAGCCCTTTTTGTAGTGGCTAGAAATTAGAAACTGAATGGATGCTCATCAATTGGAGAATGACTGAATATATTATGGCATATGAATGTCATGGAATATTATTCTATAAGAAATGACCAGCAGGATGATTTCAGAGAGGCCTGGAAAGACTTGCATGAACTGATGCTAAGTGAAATGAACAGAACCAGGGGATCTACCTGGAGAACCAGGAGAATTACCAGGGGTAGTTCTTGTAGATCTGAATTTTCTTGTACAGCAAGATAACTGTATAAATATGTATACACATATTTGATTTGCCATATATTTTAACATAATTAACATGTATTAGACTACCTGCCATCTAGGGGAAGGAGGGAAAAATTTTTAACAGAAGACTTTGCACTTTTCAAGGGTCAATGTTGAAAAATTACCCGTGCATATGTTTTGCAAAAAATAATAATAATAATAAATTAAAAAGAAAGAAAAATACAAAGGATGTTGGCTTATCAGTACCAGACGTAAAACTATATTTTAAAACAGTAGTCATCAAAACCATTTGGTACTGGCTAAGAAATAGAGTTGTGGATCAGTAGAATAAATCAGATACACATGACACAATAAACAAGGCCAATAGTAATCTAGTATTTGATAAATCCCAAAACTCAAGCTTCTGGGATAAGAGCTCACTATTTTGACAAAAATTGCTGGGAAAACTGGAAAATTATATATTAGAAATTTGGCACAGACTTCTATCTCATATCCTATACCAAAATAAGGCCAAAATGGGTACATGGTTTGGGCATAAAGAGTGATACCATAAGCAAATTAGGAGAGTAAGGGATAATTTATCAGATCTTTGGAGAAGGGAGGAATTTATAATCAAATAACTACAGAACATTATGAAAGGCAAAATGAACAACTTTACACTAAATTAAAAAGTATTTGCACAAACAAAACCAACAGAAACAAGGTTTAAAAGGAAGTACAAAGCTGGAAAAAAATCTTCACAACCAGTATTTCTGATAAAGGTCTCGTTTCTAAAATATATAAAGTACTGGGTCAAATTTATAAGAATACAAGTCATTCCTCAATTGGTAAATGGTCAAAGCATATGTAACATGATTTTTGGATGATGAAATTAAAGCCATCTATAGTCATATGAAAAAAATGCTTTAAATCGCTATTGATTAGAGAAATGCAAATTAAATCAACTCTGAGGTACCACCTCATACTTCTCAGAATGGCTTAAATGACAAGATAGTGATAAATGTTGGAAAGAACGTGGGAAAACTGGGACATTAATACACTATTGGTGGAGTTGTGAACTGATCCAACCATTCTGGAGAGCAATATGGAACTATGTCCAAAGAAGTATAAAACTATGCTTACCCTTTGATCTAGCAGTGCCATTACTGGTCTGTTTCCAAGGAAATCATAAAGGAAGGAAAAGGACATGCATGTACAAAAATGTTTGTAGTGGCTCTTTTTGTGGTAGCAAAGAATTGGAAAAGGAGTAGATGCCCATCAATTGGGGAATCGCTGAACAAGTTGTGGTTTATGAAGGTAATGGAATACTACTGTTCTATTAAAAATGATGAACAAGCTGATTTAGAAAGGCCTGGAAAGATTTATATGAACTGATGCTGAGTAAAACAAACAACACCAGGAATACATTGTACACAATAACAGCAAGAATGTGAGATTATCAAGTATGAAAGGCTTGATTCTTCTCAGTGGTACAGTGATACATGGCAATCCCAATAGATTTTGGACAGAAAATGCCATCTACATCCAGAAAAAGAACTAAGGGAGACAATGTAAATCAACACATGCTATGTTCAACTTCATTTTTTTTTCTGTTTTGCTTTGGTTTTTTTTTTTTTTACTCTCCCTTTTGTTCTGATTTTTTTTCCTCCCAACATGATTCATAAAGCAATTTGTATCAAAAAATAATTAACTGAAAAATATACAAGTATTTGAAAGGAATCCCAAACATTATTTTCTTTAATTTTTAAATAATCACACAGCTCTATAAAATTTGCTTTATGCACATTATAAGGACACTTTATCAAAGGGGAATTTCTTAACTCAAAACCAGAAATGGTTAAGCTGGGAGCCAAAAGTTGTACAGGTTCTTGTGGGATGAGTTCATCTGCCAACAAAGCTTTACACAAGTATAATATGGATATACATACATTTGCATGCAATCTGAGAGACACTCAGTACATGGCCAAGTTGGGATTCCATCCCGGGGAATGATTGATGTCAAAGCTATTACTTTCCATAACATCAGAAGCACTGTTTTGTCCCTAGGTAGAAATTGCTGACAAAGTGTAAAGAGAAATGTACAAAACTAACTTTTCTCCAATGCCCTGCCTTTAATAACCTTTTCAAAAAGATTTACAACTTCCCGTAGTTGGCATAAGAGATATGTGCAGTTCGAAGACTTTAGTTCGAATGTGGCTTCAGACACCGACTAGCTGTGTGACCTTGGTCCAGTCATTTAACCTGTTTGCCACTTTCCTCAACTGCAAAATAAAGATAATAGCACTGACCTCTCAGGGTTATTGTGAGATCAAGTGAGATATTGTTTGAAAATGTTTAACATAGGTTCTGGCACACAGTAGGTACTATGTTAGTACATAATAGGTTTAAGTGATTTTCCCGGGGTTACACAGCTAGTAAGTATCTAAGGCCAAATCTGAATTCAGGTTTTCTTTACTTCAGGCGCAGCTACTCTCTCTCTCAGACATTGTGAAGTTAAATTTCAAATTTCACTAGAGTTTGGAGAAATCACAAGATTACTCCCCCCCCCTGCCAAGAGTCAGTTTAAAGAACACCACAAAACAACCCCTTTTTCCTTGTCCCCTCAGTGCCTCCTGGTTGTCTCCCAATCCCTTCCAGCCAAAAATCATCCTCACCTCATTGTCTCCTAAACTCCTGCTCCCAAAAGAATCAAGATGTCTTAATCCTTTCATCCTGTGTTTTTTTGGTTCATTCTTTCCAAATTGTATATTAACTGGGTAAAAAACCAAAATTCTGAGTCTTTGGCTCCTGAAAGCCTTGGTTTGTTTGTTGTGCAACTGGCATGTACTACTTAATAAACTGTTGTCTGGATGACACCAAATTTGTTTATTTCAATGTAATAAAGTATTCCTCAAATTTTGTGAACAATAGCATACCAGTTTGTGCAATGTCTTATGTGAAGTAGGGGACTCAAGACATTTGATGAATGAATTAACAGGAAATTAATTTTTAAAAAATCAAATCATGTTTTAGATGCACTGAGGAAGCCTTTCTGAACATGCTGTAACAGAGCATTTATACAAACACTACTGTAAAGTGGATAATGCTTTTAATAATCATTTTCTAATTATAATGCTCTTGAATATCAAATTTTCTAAGATAAGTACACTTGTATACCAATAAACTTGGCAATATTAATAATGCAAATGTACTAATAAGGAAATAAATGAAATTTATTTCCAGCAATATTAATTAAAAACAACAACATCAACAACAACAACCTGTCCTCTAGAAAAGGAGAGCCAATACTTTTCTTCCCTAGACATAATCTAGGAATTGGAATTATGCCAGCATATAACCAATACTTAAAAGTCATTCAACATCCATTTTTCCATCCATCCAAACATTTATTAATGCCTACTACTTTGTATTTTTATCAGAGGAGGTAGAGGAAATATATGGATAAGAAACACATAGTCACAGCTCTAAAGAAGAATATACTCTCGTAGTAAAAGGGAAGGAAGTCACAGAAGAACATTTACTGGCATGCAAAATACTCCATAGGATTCAAAATAATACATGATGTATAATATGAATTCTAAAGTAGTCTTCAATCATCTATATCACACATTAGAAAGAAATCAGAGATCTTTTTCATTCTTAGGAGAAAAAAAAGCCCCAATTACTAAAGGTTTCACTCTGGATCCTTGATATTCAAAGAAATAATCAACTTCAGATTTGGATATTTGGTCTATGTCAAGACATGAATCACAATTCCCCCCTTCTCCCCAAAATGAGTCAAATTTGAAGAAAGGGGTTTTAAGACTAGTTCTGGGGAAATCCAGTGTTTAAAATTATTCTTAATTTGTCTAGTTATGTCAATAGCACCATGCACATATATATTTCCTTTGAAGAAAAAAAATCTACATTATTACCAATTGTAATTTCATTTGGCTCAATCACAGTAAGAGCAGGTAGCTCTAAAAAGAAGAATGGGAAATACTGACTCCAAGGGGAGAATATCCATTAAAGGTCACATTTTAAAGGTTATTTACAAGTGAGAATTATGATTAAAAAAAAAACTAATAAAAGAACAGGTATCCTAAAACTTTATTCAATAAGTATCATGTTTTTATACATATGCACACACACATATAATATATGTCACATATATATTATATGTTTGTGTATGTGTGTCAGTTCTCTGTGATAGCCAGTAAAAGAGGGAGTAAGAAAAAGAGGAAAAAAAAAAGGGCAATTTCAGAAAAGAAAAGGGTGAAGATACTGGAAATGGGGTGAGAAAGAGTATAGGAAAGGGAAGATTGAGAAGGTCTAGGAAGAAAGGGAGCAAAAAATAGAGAGGGAAGAATGAGAGCAAAGACAGAAGGACAAGGGGATTTTTTTTTTACCCCCTTCTATTCATTAGTACAAAAGACTTCAAAGTGTCTTTAATATCTAAATATCTTTTAAAATCAGTGACATTAGCCACACAATGATTCTTAAATAACACTTTTAAAACTTTCAGGTGATCATCCTCTCAACTCTTTGTTGCAGAATGTTTGGCAGGTTTGAAATTCATAAATGCAAGCCATAAATATTGGGTTAGAGCATTCAGGGGGATGAAATAAAAAAAATCATGAAAATTAAGCCTATTTTCATAATAAAAATATATAATTTCATATTTATTTTGAATTGAGCCATCTCTGACACAGTGGCTGAGTGACTCTAGGTAAAACACAAAAAATAAGATGGTAATTGTGTAAGAGCTGCAGATCCACATTGATATAGGGGTTTTTCTCATCAGTTTTCTATACCAATGAAATCACAAGTTTAGACCAAAACAATAAAAATTTCCGATTTAATATTTCAGGAAGAAACAGGATAAGCATTGAAATCTCCTCATCAAACTCCAGTTCACACGTCTTACGGAACACAGTTGGGGATATACAGAAGCTGCACTCTGAAGGTAAGAAGTGAGTAGCTCAAAACTGCCGATATGAAGGCTAGATGAAACCAATCTGTATCTGGGGCAGGAGATCAAAGGGCTTCCCAAATGAAATATCAAAGAGGCTTCCTTGTTAAGTTAGGAGGCCTCAATTTACAATAGCTAATCTAGATGATATTTATATAGCATTTTAAGGTTTGTAAAGCATTTTACCTGGTTATCCTATTTTAACCCACAACAACCTTGTGGGAATAAGCAGGTGCTAAAATTATCCCCCATTTTACAAGTGAGGAAACTGAGGCTGAGAGAGGCTAAGTGACTTTGCAGGCTCATAGAGCTAATAAGTATTTAAAGTAGAATTTGAACTCAGACCTTCCCAATTCTAAGACCCATACTCTATCCAGTTAGAGGGTGTAAAATGAAGAGACTTGGATAACAATTCTTTTTGAGGCATTACTCTAGATTTTCAGAGTCAAGTCTATATATGCTATAAAACACTGGTGAGGAAAGAACTATGTCAACTACAAAGCTCTTCACAAGCTGGTGGTAGTATTATAAGACGAAAAATGCCCAGAATTTTATTATTGGATTTCTTCTTCTTGCTTTACTTCATAAAAATATTAAACTTTTTTTAAAGATAAGCTAGATGTTGCAGTGGATAAAGCCCTGGAATTGGGAAGACCTAAATTCAAATTTGGTTTCAGACACTTGAACACTTATTAGCCATGTGACCCTAGGCAAGTTACTTAACCCCAACTGCCTAGCAAAAATAAATAAATAAAATGGAAAAAAATTAGAGATAAATATAATTCGTTATTTTGACTTTTTTCAAAATTCTGACAAGATTCAGGAGATAATTAGACATTCAGCTAAATGAAGCTTCCCTGCTGAAGGGGAGGGTGGGAGTTTTGTATTATCACAGAGACCAGATTAATGAACCAATGAAAAAAAAATGAGAGACCCAAGCTATGCTCCTCAGCCATTAGAGGAGTATATTTTATAATGTTGGTCTCCATTCATTAGTTCTACAGCTGGAATAAAACAGAGACAATCCCATTGAGGTCCAATCCTATCATTCTGTGAATAAGAAAACTGAGTTTCTGAGAAGTTAATGGGCATGCCCTAGAACACCTAGGTAAAAAGATGTCAAACTGAAAGTTGAACTGAGATCCTCTTATTTGAAATCTACTACTGTTTTCACTGTACCAGGCAGCCTAGAATAAAAGAACTATTTCAGGTTTGCGTCCCAAGCAATTTTGTTCTCCCCATGCACTTGAGGCATTAAGGTAGTCTGTCACGGAAACATGAGTTTATGCACTAAAACATTAGGCTGAAGTACCAGTCTCTGGCATAAAGGCAAAACGCATCTCTTAAAGCTACCTCTATAGCACCACCTACACACATAATAAACATGGGAAAAGTGGCAGTCTTTTCCTCCAATGGCCACAAATCATTTTTTATTTGTTTATTTTCCTATCAATCCTATCAGTTTTTAGAACAGTGCTGGAAAAAAATGGGAACTTCTAAAAGAAAACTTGTTAAGCAGCAGGAGGGTGACTCATGACTGGACCCATAGGGAATCAGCTTCTCTCATTCCAGACATTTTCTTTGTGAACTTTCCCTTGGGGCTGGGTGTCTGTCTCTCTCTATATATGAAACATAATGTAGCTCTCTCATTTTTATATTAAAGATTTTAATAGATATGGGATTGCACATTTAGGAATTCTCCTCTTCAAGACATAACAACCCTTTTAAGTAGCTGTACTTCATAATTCATAATAGATAATTCACTTCAACAAGAATTTATTTCCCATTAAGGAAAGGTACTGTGCTAAAGTACTATGGAGACAAGGGTTAAAAGAAATACAAAACAAAATAGTCTAATCTCTATCCTTGTCCCTAAACTAGTGATAACCCTGAAATGCACAATCTGGAAAGAGCCTTGCTGATCATTGGCTCTAACTCAGTTGTTACCACAAAGTTCACTAACTTACCTTAAGTCACACAATTGGTAACAGACAGCAGACTAGACCTTCATTCCAAGTCCCAGGTTAAAGTTTTCACTTTAATTAATATTATATCTTGGGTCTTTTAAATCCCCCTCAACACTTCAATACACATTATATTTGGATAAGATCCCAGGCCCTCTGACACAAAAACCATGGCCTAAATTTTTGTTGTTAATACTTTATTAATTATAATATAGTTCTTAGGCAATTGAGGGTAGTGGCAGGAAAAAAAAACAAAAAACAAATAGCAAAAAAAAAAATGTAGCCAAGAAAAATCAAGTTCAGCAAATAATTTAATAGTGATCATTTTTCTTTATAGTTGTTAAAAAGAAACACTTCTATTTATTTGTTGAGTAGTTTCATTGTTTATTTATCTATTATGAATTCTGATAGCATCCGGCACATGAGGATACACAGCTGTGTCCCATAATAGTTTCATATGAAGAAAAGTTTTATATTTATACTTCAAAGAAACTGTGGAGGCTAGTCTCTCACTCCAAGTGTATCTTCCCTTAAGAGTTTTGTAAAGTCCTTCAGTTACTCACACACAAAGATAGATCTTCATGTTGCCACAACCACCCACCCCTCCGCCCCCGAAAGATTTAGGTGGGAAAAGCAGGGATACAGCAGATGCAAGATAAATCTAGTTAATTATTAAGTTTAACTATTAGTTTCCTTATGAAAGTTTATTATGTGAGGAGCTTGAGCTCTTTTCTTCAATAGCATTTTATTTTTCCAAATACATGTAAAGATAGTTTTCAACATTCATTTTTCTAAGACTTCTCCTTCCCTCCCTTACCACCCTTCTCTCCAAGACAGTAAGAAACCCAATATAGGTTAAAATATGAAATCCTTTATGAAAGGATATAAATGATTAGAAAAGAAGTATGCTAGTAATATAGAAATAGTAATAACAGATGGACACCTTCAACACTAACATCCATGAAATAGGCCTCCAGTATCATAAGGAGATCCTCTCCATGGCTGTGGATGACTTGTGGTAAATAGGAGAGAAATTAATCTACTTGTACCAGTACCAGTACCATAGGATTACCAAATTAAAGAGCTAGAACAGACCTTAGATCTAATCAACTCTGAACCTTTATCTTATAAATTATCAGTAAAAGGCCCAAGGTCACATAGGTAGTAAAGAGAACGAGGATTCAAGCTCAGATCTTCTGTCTTCAAATTCAGAATTCTTCATCACTATTCCAAAGTTGCCTTCTCTCATCCTTCTAATGGCCCCTCAGCTTTCTCCCACCCCCACCACAAGTATGTACACCACTGCATTGTTTTTGTTCCAATTTTTCCTTTGGGCCTCATAGAAATCTGTGAAAATAAAATGCTGTAGGTTGATAAATGGTGTTATTCCAGTCTTCCTGCATGTCTAAGAACAAGATACTTCCCTTTGCTAATGCTGCTCCGTTCCACGTCCAGAATTCCCGAGTCACCTCTCTGGTTCCACCCTCATCTACTGTCTCTCTCTTCCTATTCTCAGCTTCCAAGAATTAAGATTATTATCTTAATAAAGCTGACTTTCAAATCTACCTATTTTAGGCTAATCTCTCTTCTGAGTTTCAGTCTTACATCACAAGCTACCTATTTAGACATCTTCAGTTAGACATTGCACAGGAATCTCAAACTTGGTATCTCTTAAACAGATCTCACTCCTAATTTGCCCCTTCTATGTATTTCTGTTTCTGTTGAAATTTAGCACTATCATTCTGGTCACGTAGGTCCATAACCTCAAAGTAACTCTTGGCTTCCCCTCCATTTCCTGTTTCTAATCAGTCACCAAATCTGGGTGATTCTACTTCCACAACATACAAACCCTTCTCTATCCCCTTCTCTGCACTCATACGACCCACCATCCTGGTTTAGGCCTTCAATATCTCCTGCCTAGAACACTGCAATAACCTTTTCATTAGATTTCTTCTGGTTTCAAGTTCTTTTCCCTCTCTATTTCATTCTCCTCTCAACTTCCCAAGTCATACTTCTGAAGCATTATTTTGACCATATCACATTCTTCCTCAAAAACCTTCAATTGCTACTTACTAGGTTCAAGATTTAAAAACAAACAAAAACCCAACAACCCAACATGGCGTAAAATCCCATGCACAATCTGATTAAGGCCTACCTTTCCTGGCTCATTTCATTTACTTTAGGCATTCTATATTCCAGCCTTGGTATTTCTTGAACAAGGCCTTTGATTTTTCACTTCTACACCTTTGTACAAGCTAAAAAGAAGACACAATCAAACCTCTGCTGGTGATAAGTAGGCTTGATTAATATGACATATAACAAACAATTCTTTGTATACTTAGTTATTCATGATCTCTTCCTCAACACATTATTGTGTATATACATGCTGCATTCCCTTAGAAAAATGTGAGCTTCTTAAGGATGGAGACTGGTTTTCATTTTGACTTGATATTCCAGGGTCCTGATCTTCGATTTCACTGTTTTGGGGAACTTTGAGACAAGAAAACTTCCTTCATGGATGAAGATTAGCATTTTATCTTATAGTCTTTAAGACTTACAAAGAACATTGAAAAGTGTTCACTGACAGTTTGACTGACCTAGGGATAGAGACTGTATGTGTCACAGGCAAGAGGCTGTATCTCTATCCACTATGCAATAGTACTTCTAATATATGGTAGGTACTTCATAGATGCCTGTATAATTAGGAGGGACCTGTATCCCCAAGGGACAAGATTTAACACTGTTTTAACAGCACAGAAACTGAGGCTACTTCACTACAAGATTACTGACATAAACAAACCACAGTTTCCTTTCTACCTATTTCTCCCCCTCTGGGATGGGATTCTCAATATGGAGTCCCTTAACTTGTTTTTCAATATTCTGAAAACTGAATTTTAATCTAATTAGTTTCTTTGTCCATCCTATTTATTTATCCTAAGCATTTACAAACGTTCTGAGAGGGACTCCATATGCTTCATCAGACTGCCAAAGAGGTCCAGTATGCCAAAATAATAATAATAATTATTATTATTATTATTCCTGCTCCTGGCAACAGTGAAAATCAATAGCATTTTTAGCTGAAAGAGAAACAATTATATTAACAGTAATAACTGGAATATATGCATCAGATCTTTAAGTAATTTTAAATACCTTATTTTATGGAGCCTCACAATAAATGCTGTAAGTTATATTATCCTTATTTTACAGGTAAAAGAAGAGATCCTGAGAAAGAATCAAGGGAATCGCCCGAGAACACTCTACTTATAAGCATCTAGGCAGGGTTTAGAGCCAAGTCTTATTGACACCAACTCTAGCAGCCTAACCATTCTACCATGTTGTCTCTAAACAAGCAGTTACTCATCTTCATTTAGAATATCTTCAATACCCAAGGAATTTTCCAAATCAACTATTTCACAAATTTCTGCTTTAATTTGAAATTTCTCACATTTGCTTAAGAACTAAAGTTTGAGACACATAGAAAAGGTATACAGAAAATAGGAAATGAATTCTAACATTAAGTCAAAACCTTCCTGGTCTGTTCCCAGTATAATCCACTGAATAATTCTGAACATATTTTGGTACATAACACAATAATGGATGCTTTACTAGATTTGATCTTAATCTCTGTCCTTCATATTCCCTGTTGCATAACTCATACATGTAATTAAAATTTAGACAAGGTCAAGAAAAAGGTCCAATAGAATTGAAGTGAGTAGAACCAAAAGAATACTGCACATAGTAGATTTTGTGATGATCAACTTTGAAGGACGTGGCTCTTTTCAACAACAGAGATGATTCAGGCCAATTCCAATAGACATGTGATGGAGAAGAACCATCTGTGTACACAGAGATCTGTGAGGACTAACTAAGTGTGGATCACAACATAATATCTTCACTTTTTTTGTTGTTATTTTCTTATTTTATTTTTCTCTCTCTCTTTTTTTTGACCTGATTTTTCTTGTGCAGCATGGTAATGATGGAAATATGTATAGAAGAATTGCACATATTTAACATACATTGGATTACTTGCTGTTGAGGGGAAGGGATGGGGAGAAGGAAGGGAAAAAATTTGGAACACAAGGTTTTGCAAGGGTGGATGTTGAAAACTAAGCACGTTTTGAAAAATCAAAAGCTTTCAAAAATAAAAGGAAACCAAGATAATGTAAAAAAATAATTATGAAGTGCTTAGCACAGAGTCTGGCACATATAGAAATATTAGCCATTAGAGATCTACCCCACAAAATTAAGGTGGGTGCATTTACTTCCTTATTGATGAACCTACTGTTTCCACTCAGTAGAATGAAAGCTCTTTAAGGGCAAAAACTGCCTCTCTTTTGTCTCTGTATGCCTTATATTTTATACAATGCCAGACCCACAGTACTGGCTTAATGAATGCTCACCTGCTTAATTTCACCAAGTACAGGCCAGGACCCTTACTAATAGTTTCTCTTATGGATTTTCTTTAAAGAACCTAAATAATAAAGCATAAGTTAAGTAAAATGCAGTTTCTCACTATAGTCAGCAAGTTTCAGGTGGCAAAAAAAAAAAAAAAAAAAAGTGGGAGTGGGGAGGAGCACAACTCTGATATAGGATTACTAACTGTTAAGAAGCAACACTGGAGTGCAAATGGTGGCCAAGCCTCCAACTACAGAACAGATTCTGCATGTACTCTGGAAGGAAAGAATGTCAAGGCAAGCATCAACATTTTTAGCCACATCCTGTATGTATTCATGGCAAAATCAAGGGCATCATATTTAAATGTGAAATATAAGCAGACATTGTTTGTGCTGATAAGTAAACTAAGATGTTTTGGGGATGCAAACTGCACACACTAAAAACACGGATCCTCTGCCCTATTTCAGAATTGCTGATGTGGTAGATAAATTTGCCCCAACTTCCAGTTTTCTCAACTACATTCTATCTCTAGTGTTTGTTTACTTTAAACATCTCAGATTCTCCTCACTCACTTAGTTCTACTTTTGCATTTAAGTTGGTAAATTTAATTTCTACAAAGCTAAAATATAGTATTTTAGTTCTTCCACCAAGACAGTTTATAAGCTAGAAAACATTCTATTGGACTCCAATTATGGCCTGTCCTAATGTTCATTTGCTCCCCTTCATCTAGAGAATGAACTTAGCATAGTGAATAGCCCTGGAGTCAGGAAAATCTAAGTTCAAATTCTGACTCTCACAAATGAGGATGCTGGATTAGCTGCCCTACCTACAAGGTCTCTTCTAGCTCTAAATTCATGATCCTAGGATCCAAATGGTGATCTACCCTCAAGATGCAAAATGATAATTCCCCTCACTTTTCCTACCAGGAGACTGTTGGCAATTTTAAGGGAGGAGTCTACAGATCTGTGAATGGAATAAAAAGCTTTCCTGACCTATCACTGTTAACAACTACAACAACAACAACAAAAACTTTAAAAATAAAGATTCTGATCCTAAGTATCATTAGTTTGGTTGATAACATAAAGGACAAATCTGACTATATTTCCCTAAAGTCTAATTATTAAAGTTATTTCTCCTTTGTCTTTTTTTAAATGACCTTTTATATTTGGGTCAATTAATCCATTTGCAGATTACCATAAAATATGAAAAGAGGTACTATAGATCTAAACCTGACTTCTGCCAGATTGCTTATTAAGTTTTCTTGCAAGTTACTATTCTATTATGTCCTATGGATTCTGGGTCTAGTTCACCTAATGTGTTCAATTGATTAGCTTTTCAATTTTTTAACCAGTACATATTGTTTTGATTATTATTGTAATATATCAGAGTTTGATGTCTGATACTATTACACACCCTTCATTCCTTTTGATTTTCAATATTCTCCTTGAGATGTTCAACATTGTTCTCAAAAATAAAATTTTATTATTTTGTCCAGATCTAAAACAAAGTTCCTTGGTAGCCAGATTGGCATAATAATCTATTCTGGTAATTCAAAATTTAGGCAAGATTTCCAATTTTATCATGTTGGTATGGTCCAAGCACATGCAATCAGTATTTGTCTGAAACCTTTAGTGGTTCCCTAATACATTCTAAAGGGCAAGTATGCTTAATTTTTTTTTTTTGTTGGTTTCAGACTCCTTTAGTACTCTTGTGAAATCTATGTATTCATTATCAGAATAATTTTTCAATACATAATAAAATACATAGAATTGAAAAATAATTATGCTGAAACTCAGTTACCAAAATAGTGTAAAAAACCAAATTCATTAGTTCTTGGTTAAGAATCCCTGCTATTGAAATAATATACAAACATCTCAATCTGACACTTAAGACTTTCCACTTTTTAGGTCACAACCCTCCAGATTTATTTATTACTCCCACACATATTGTAATTCTGGTTAAACTGGATTTGCTGTATCCAGTAGCCAATATGGGGCTAAAATGAAAATGCAAAGCTTTACATTGGGTTCAAAAAAATCAATTTCACATATACAAGCCAGAATAATTTTGACTAGATGGCAGTTTACTTTTTATAAGCATTTGATAGAAGCTCAATAAGAGTCAATTACATAATTAATACAGCAGCTGAAAAAGCTACTGTTGATTCAGACTGCATTACAAGAAGAATAATATACTAAAGAGCTCAGAGTCCTATTATACATTCTGCCTGGGTCAGACCACATTAAGGGCACTGTTGTCCTAGTTAGTCACCACATTTCAAGAAATACAATGAAAAACTAGATAGCATCCAGGGAAAGGCAACAAAAAGGGGAAAGGAAAGGATTAAGTGTATATATAGTGCTTACTATTTACCAGGCCCTGTGCCTTATTTCCTCCCCTCTTAAATTAGGTGCTACAACAACCCCTATTTTATAACTAAGGAAACTGTGGCAAACTAGGTTAAGTGGCTTGCCCAAATGTCTGAGGCCAAATTTGAACTCAAGAAGCTGCACCTTCCTGACTCCAGATCTGGGGCTCTATGCACTGCCTCATGGCAAGATGCCTTGGAAGCATTCCAGGTATTTATTAGTTGAAGGAACTGAAGATGCTGATGAAAAGCCCAGGCAGGCTGATAACCTGGCTTCAAGTATGTGAAGGGTTACCAACTATAAGTAGGATTAATTTTTCCTCTTTCCCCAGGTTTGGCCCATGCCGGCAGAAATGAGGTTAAAGTACTGGGTTCCTCCTACATGGAAGTCTTCAAGCAAACCCTGGAAGACTGCACATCAGATATTATAGAAAAAATTCTTGTTCATATGTAGTTTGAACTGGATGACCTGAGGTTCCTTCCAACTTCACAGGATCTGATCTTATCTCTAAAATGGTAGTAATAAAATTTGTACTACCTTCTTCACAGTCCTGAGCTGAACTAAGAGTTTTACAAATCTGATAAGGCCAATGTACATATGCATTGTTCTTGTTATTATTATAAAAAGGCTAATGGAAAATTAGTATATAAAACATGGAATTGAGGTTCTTTTAGGTCAATCCAGACATATTTTAAGCCCAGCTATGAAATTTCAGGGGCCCTAACTATATTTCTCACCAATATCCATGTTCCTATCATTTTAAAAGTAGAATTATTTGCATATATATGGAAAGAGAACTACATTTAATTTCTGGCATTCAGACAACTTCAGCTACTGTTTATATCTAAATATCCAAATAACATTCAAGGTTACACCCAGTCTTTGCAACTGCAGGCCATCTTTATTTCCTCTGTGACTGCCTCCCATGTTACAGACAAGAGTCATGGTGCTGAATACAAGAAAGGCAAAAGAGCTTTTCATGCAAACAAGAGTGCCAATATTAGAGTCAAAGGCTCATAAGTGAATCTGATCTTAACTGTTCCAATGAGTGACAATATTCTTTGGTACTTTACTTTCTTACCTGACAAGCTTTCAAGCAGTGATATGATATACCTTTGGAAAATATATATACTTTTTAAATAGGGTAGGGCAGCCTGGCATAGAAAAAAAATGTTAGAAATAAAAACCAGGAAGACTTGAGTCTTAATCCCACCACAAACACTAGTTGCATGACTCTAATTAGGTCACTTAACCTCTCGAGTCTCAGTTATCTTCAAAATGAGAGTAAAAACATAATCAGCCTTATTGGGTCATTCTGTCAAATGAGATGTTAAATGTAGAACATTATGAAAACCTTAAAAACATCATTAGAATTATCAATATAGAAAGTATGACTCACACAAACTGCAAAAATGGATAGGTGAATTCTTTTTTGTAAAATTTTCATCCATCCAACTTAAATCAAACAGCTTCAATGTTACAAGTAATACAAATTACTATCTACAATACATATAATAGATAAATAGATCATCCTCAACACTAAAAAAAGGGTTTTCAACTAAATGACCATATATAGATAGTTCTTCACTATACATTTTACATCATCATTCAAACAGGCAAGATCCTAGCAATAAAGATGTTTACAATATTAAAATAAGTGGATCAAGGAGACTAATGGTTTTTTTTTGGCTTATTTTTTTTTAAAGGGAGAAATGGGGGAGAGGGAATGACTGCCTTCTGGCCACAAACTTTTAAACCAAAGGTTTTCTATCAGGAGCCAACTTTTTTTTTTTTTTTTAAAACCTAAAGAGAAGTAGAACAGGAATAAACATTGAAAGCTAGTTTTCAAAGTTAGTTCTGCAAGGGTTTGAGAAAAGGGAGGGAAAGGAGAATGATAATAAAACAAGCTCATCAACCAATTAAAATCAGCTGATAGCCCATTCCTGGTCTATGTACTTCAGGTTGCTGTTCTCTGATCTAAGCTATTGACTGCAACAAATCCTCAATCTACCCTGAATTGTTTCCACGATCTACCTTCTTTGCTCATACAATAAATTGCTGATGCCATGCCACCCAGTTCACCACAAATTCGTATTAGCTAGGCTCAAATCAACTCTATTGCACAGCAACATCTTCATGCTTGATTGACTCAATCCAATTCCTCTTGGTGGCTATCAAAATTGCATTTTCCCCCCTCAAAAATCTTATGCCTCTTCAATTCACTTTTCTCTCAGCAAGAATCCTCATTTTCTAGTTATTGGGGATAAAAATAGAAACCATATTTTCTTTAAATATCATCATCTATCCTTTACCTCCTTGATGTGGATGGTTTTTCAGTCTCAATATTGAACTTTCATCTCTTTTCTCTCTACTTGTACTTTCTTAGAAATCTCATCATATTCCAAAAGGTCACACATTATGATAAAGATAACTCCCAATCTATATATCTAACTCAATGAACAATATCATCAACTGCCTGCTGGATTCCTCCACCTGGAGGTTCTGCAGGCACCTTCAATTCAAATGGCCAAAATGGAGTTCATTTTAGTTCCTTCTACTCCAACAAACATGCTTATTTCTGTTGAGTCAACTACCATCTTCCAACTCATTCAAGTTTTTAACTATGAAGTTATCTCTGCTGTTTCCCTCTTTCCCATTTCCTATATCCAATCAGTTGCTAAGTCTGTTTGAATCTATTTTCATAATATTTCTAATATCCTTTTTTTCTCCATCCACACAAGCACCACACTTATCACTTCTTATTTAGGCTATCAGAATTTCCTCTTAATGGTCTTCCTGATTTCAAATTCTCTTTCCAATCTATCTTTAAAGAGCTATCAAACTGATATTCCTCTAAAGCACAGATCTCACAAATACTTCTAGTTGCTTCCTACTGCTTATAGGAAAACATACTAACTCTTTAGCTTCCTATCTAAGTTGCTCCACAACCTGGTCTTTTTACTCTTATTTCATAATATTCCCCTTTAACAGCTACCAAAAACACAAAACACACACACACAAAAACCCTGAATTACTAGCAGACATTCTTCTAACTCAATGTTCTAGTTCCCTCTCCTCCATTTATTAGCACTATTCCCCATGATTCAAATGAATCTCAGAGTTCTATCTCTTAAAATTGTCATCTTCCTTCACAAGCCTCTACTTAGTCACCAGCTCCTCCATCAAAGCATTCAATGTCTCTGTTCTCCCTCCTAAATTTTCCTTTACAAAACTTCTTGGTGTATGTGTTGTGGTTCCTCTCCCCAAGTAGACAAAGCTGTTTCACGCATGAAAAATTTCATTTTAGCAAAAGCAAGGCCAAAGAAGAACGACAGAAGTACATACTTTAGGATCAGAGAAGGAGGCTGGATTAAAGGAAAATCATCAACTTTGTTCTGACTGATCTGGGAAATCTCATAAAGGACAGGAAGCAAACAGCTAGACAAGAGAAGGACAATCATGATTCTAGATTTCATCACTTCGGCAAAGGCCCAACTCTACAAGTAGAAACACTGGACAAACAGAATGTGACCATGCCAAGAAGGCATGATTTAAGGGTATAAGAAAAGCAAGGGGTATAAGACAAGACAAGGAAACCCCAATTTAAGGTATCCCAGTGAAAGTTTTGAAGCACAGATTAAGGAAGGTTTTGATCTTGATTCTTTTATGGTATTATTAGGAAAGGAATAGGGATATGGTATGACCAAAGAGACAATCTGAGAACAAATTAAATATTATGGCTAAATCTTCATTCAACTTCTCATTTCTAATATACATCACTCAATAGCAGACATCCAGTCACAAGCTAGATAAAACCTTCTGTTTTTCACATGATGTTTGTGAATCTATCCCATTAACATATTTTAGAAAGAAGAACACAAAACTTTAGAAAGAAGAACACAAAATGTCACAACAGTGACATTTAACAGAATAAAGTATTAACTAGAAGTGGGAGCAGGGACCTTTCCTTAAGAATTTAGACAGGCTGAACATATATTTGCTTTGGGTTTTTTTGTTGTTGTTTTTAAATGCAGGATACTGAAACCTGGGGGGATAGGGAAAATAACTGGAGGAAAGAGGTGAGAAAAAGAGTAAAGGGATAAAGATCTAGCTTAGACTTCATTGGATTACTACCAAAAATAAAATAATTTACAATAAAAAAAAGATGATACTAGAAGTTTTGCCATCACAATTATCGCATGTGATACACAAAGGCGAAGGAAAGGGACAATCAAGAGTTCTATCTCTGACAGTAATAGGTTTATACCCAATTCATT
Source organism: Myrmecobius fasciatus (assembly GCA_023553655.1). NCBI lineage: Eukaryota > Metazoa > Chordata > Mammalia > Dasyuromorphia > Myrmecobiidae > Myrmecobius > Myrmecobius fasciatus. The sequence continues at coordinate 65,653 of JAJPUD010001766.1, forward strand.
CCAAAGACATGTGAAGACTAGATGTAACTGTGTAAGTATATACTTCAGCACAGTTAGAATTCTGTTCAATTATAATTAGTAAAATTGCTTCCAGATAAGGGAAATACCCTTCACTGAATAAATTCTTAGTTGTTATGTGACTAATTTTAAGCCAGGACACAGATCATAAATTCTTTTCTTAAAGATCATAAATTCTTTTGTGCTTAGCCAAAATGAGCTGGCACTATATATTTTTTCACATTATTTCACATGTAGTGTCCCTCAGTGTATGTCTAGACTGAGGCTCTTTGGCTTCACATCTAAAAAGAAAATAATTGAGGAAAGTAACGAAAGAACTAAAAATGGGGTTTCATCAAAAGCAATAAATATTCAGGCAGATGTAAAAGTATCAGCGAGGAAATCACATTTCACAGGAACTAAAATGAATAAGGTTCTGGGAATGAGTACAATTGGCCAGACATAAGCTGATCTCAGCATAGGTCTGGTAAGTCAAAAAATAATTTGGCAAAGTTTATGGGAAAATATATTACTGTATGATAACTATTCTCCCATGCCCATATAATTCCATCCATCCTCTCTAATGAATTGGATGTTTCACGAACTCCTGACTCTCCGAGCTTAAGCCTTTACCTCAAGTATTCCTTCATTTGTTTTGTTCAATTAATAAACAAACAAAAACAGAGTAAGGCAACTAGACTGTGGAACAAGTAGTCTTACAACCTTCCTGTCCAGATAGTCAATCAACATCTTTGCCTTTTCTTCCCCTCAAGGAAGATAAAACTTTGTAAGTTAAGGTATCAAAATAACTTCTGGATTTTGTGAAGTCACTTGGCTGGTTTCCAAGGTCTTTCTGCTATTTTGCCAAAAAACTGTTTAACTTCCAGAGTTCTTTGGTGGAGCAGCATTCCCAGGCTGCCATCTTACCGGTTGGTGGAGTCCTTACTAATTTTAGATTCGTGGATGCCTCCCTGAACAATTAGCCTTCCTGAAGCTCATCCCTACCCAAACTCTGAAGCACCAAGCACAACACACACAGAGCAAACAAACAAAGCTATGGATGAGTCTGAAGCTTGACCTGAAAGCCTGCCAAACCAAGCAGAAAGGCTGCTTTTACTACCACCCCTCCACAAAAAGAAAGAAAACCTGAAAGTAGTCTGATGTAGGGGACATTCTTTTTTTCCCAGCTAGCAAAGAATTGCTTTAGGGGAAAAAAATAAGGGAGAGGATGGTTAAAGAGAAACATACTTTAAATACTGCATCATGCTGAAAATGGAGATCTTTCTGTGGGGGTGGGAAACTTGTTTCAAGTATATGAATCTTCTGTATGCACGAAGTAACTAATTTAAAAACAACCCAAAGAAGTACCTTATTGTTATTTTTCAAACTACTAGAGTTTCTGATCAAATAATCGAACCTAATCACACCACTAAACTTGGCCTTGGAAATCCTTCACCTCTATGTAGTATCTTAGATTTTCTATAGAAAGAAGGTAAAAGGGAAGAGAATTAACTGAGAGGGATAACTTGCTACTGAAGCTTGGAGCACTGCATACACCTTACCTTCAACAATACCACATCCACTGTCCTGTCCACCTTGGAGATGTCACATAAGCTGTAGCGTCTCTTATGTCGTTCATACATTTTTTCCAAATGGAGGAAAGACAAAGCAAAATGCAAGCGATATACCTCACCATTAATTCCAGGGGGACAGGCACCACCCCTGTGGGAGAAGCTCCAAATTTCTTGGAAAAATGATGGGGGAAATCTCTGTTCCAAAGTAGACCCAACTCAGCAGGAAAAAACATAAAACACACAAAAAAACACTTCAAGCCCAAAAACAAACAAGCAAAAATAAAAACCTTACACATCAAACAAAATAAATAGGGGAAAAGATCAAACAGCATTGGCTAGTTATTAACTTTCTGCCAGTAACAAATCACAAGGCAGGTCTGTTTTTACTTCATAGAAAACATATAAATACCTTGTAAGGATATATGTTGAGAAAAATGTTCCCACAGTTTCCATTACAAGTGATCAATTTGCTTAAAAAATAAAAACTAAAAAAACTATACATAATATACACACAAAGAAAGGAAAACAGAAAAAACCTGATGCTAGCAATAAAAATGTAACAGTTGCCAGTAATGTTTTAAAAAAATCCTAAAATGTCCAATACAAAATGGAAAAAAAAGTTCTAAAATGATTGTCTTATTAAATCCAGTTGTGGTCTTTTAAAACAAAGGTCATTCACTTTTGAACTAAAGTAAGAAAAGAACCAGGAGATTCTTCTTCTAGTAAAGACTCTTTTCAAGTCTGTCTCTTGCTTGCTCACCCGGCTGGAGGGATTGGTTTTGATTTAAGTTTAAAATTTCTAATGACAGCACAGTCTAAAAGGAAAAAGAAAAAAAAAAAAGACCACTCCTTCTCCTGCTCTCCTCCCACTCCCTTCTCCAGAGGACGTCACTACTTGCCCTTTTCAGCTCTGCACTGGCAATGTTGGAGGTTTGAGAACTTAATTGCAGTTGTGGGAACATGATTCATCTTTAGACAGAGAAGAGAAAAACAAGGTTCTCTTCTCCAAGTGGCTTCCTTCTCCTCAGGCAATATACCCTTTGCATACAGCTCTGCCTGAAATCCCAAGAAGGGATGGGAATGCTTTGACTCTTGAAATAGGATGATGAGGGGGATCCTTATTTCATATACTTACAAACTACCATGAAGCACTCATCTAACTCACTAAGCAAAGAAAAATATAACTGCAAGTCGTGCAAGAGTCACCCATTCTAGGAATGAAAGTGTATGATTTAATATGAGAAAAATGTCAGCCAAGTATTTTAGTGTGGGGATCTACTAACACATAAGATGACATATTGCTACCTGATTAAATTTTCAAAGCTACACAGATGGGTTTTGTGAGGAACAAAATGTCTTTAAAGAACAGAAACTGAAAAGCAGTGAAATTGGGATGTATGTTCTGAGTGTGCACGATGAATAAGAGGGTTCTTGCAGCTGGATAAGCTTTTCACTCTAGTCAATGCTTTCATTCACATGAGCTCAGCCCTGATGCTCTCTGCCACATGGTTTTCCTGTTTTCCACAGTGTTCCAACCTCCACTAGCCCCCCACCCAATCTAGCCTTCTAGGGGATAAAATGATTCCAGAATCCCCTTCTCTAACAACTTAAAATGAATCTGGGAATAGAATCAGAGTGTGGGGGAGGATGACCAAGGAGAACAAAACTCAGAGAAAAGGAGAAAAACAACTCCTCCTCCCATCACCTTTTATTTAGAATGGCCAGAAGTATATTTTCTCTGTGGCCAAGACAACATAAAATCAAGATTTCAGAAATAAGGCTAGTTTTAGACTTTAAAAGAAAGCAAGGAACAAACTTAATGTCTAAATTTCTGACACTGAAAATACAAGACCGTCTTTAGATTTTATACTATCAAAATAGTCACCACTCAAGGCCCAGTTAAATAGATGGCTTCTCAAAAGGACAGAAATATGGGTGGCAGCAAGTAAAAGCTATGAGAAATTTAAATGGAAACGAAAATTAAACTTTTATTTCCAAATAGTAGGAAATACTATTCCAGGGACAGTGACTTTAAGAATTGGCCGGGACAAAGCATTACAGTGTGGTTGATAGAAAACTGGACCTGGAATCAGATGACCTGAATTCAAATTTCACCTCTGCCACACACTCACTGTGTGAGCTTGGGCTAGCTACATCCCATGTTGGAATCTCAGTTTCCTCATCTGTAAAATGAGGGGGTTGGATAGTTGTCTTCAAAGGTTTCTTCCAATCCTAAATTTAAGGTCTAATTATCACTCAGACGTCAGGACATGGAGAGGGGTTTGTCGGGATAGGGAAGCAGGGATGGGGTCTATTAGTGGATAAAGTTTCTCCTAAAGAGAATTGGAAGAAGTCATTAGTCTTGAATAGAATCTTATCATTTCAAGCTCTCCTATTCCCTCTAGTACAGATCCATGCAAAGCTGATTCCATTCTCTTCTTCAATGCTCCTCCCCTTATCTTTAATTAGAATCAAATGTTTCCTTCCTGAGTTCCCAGGCATGTATCCTGAGATCAGTAGATGCTATAATCACCAACAATTTCTTTCCATTCCTACTTCTTTGACCACTGACTTTGCTACCCACAACTTAACCAAAGGTGTAATTCCAATCAACAGGTACTTATTCAACACTTACTCTAGCAATGTACTACAGATCAAGGGTGATACATAATTTAAAAAAAAATTATATGATTCCTGCACTTAAGAAACTTACATATTAATTGGAGTTAACACTCCTGATAAAATAATGAAGCTGATCAAAAACTGTCAGTTTTACATATCTGATGGTCTACTAGCTATACTATAGGCTAAGAAATCTGCTTTTCTATATTCTAAAAATACACATGACATGGAGGACCAAGTAAGAAGAAATTATGTATACAACTGTCCTCCTCGGTTACCAATAGCTCCAACTACTATAAATGCTTCATGGTTTATAAAGTACTTTGTGTATATTCACTCTTATTTAAGTATCACAATATAAATAATATATAATAAGTAATATAAATATTATTTCTATTTTAGAGATGAAGAGAGAGTCTCAAAGAAGTTAAGTGACTTGCCAAAGATCACATAGCTATAGTTAAGTGGCAGAGCCAAGCAGTATACCACTATCTATGGAACTGGAGGTGCTAGTATTCAAATACAGGCAGATTGTATAAATCTAGATCTTTTGGTTATATCCTACTGCCAAGCTGGTAGGAAAATCTGCTTTGATTTCTTCCCTACATTGGATCCCAGAGGATAGAATTTAGCAGTTCTATCCATTTGCTGCTGATGCGACAGTTCCAGAACTTTACTGAAAACATCTGGTACTGCTAAGTAGTTATTTGGTTAAGATTTTGAAACATCCCAACAATCATTTCATATCTAAAACCAAAGCTAAGAATAATAAATTTCAGAGTTGTTGGGTTGTTGCTTGTTTTTTTTTTTTTGTTTGTTTGTTTAATCTTAATTATCCAGACTTTATGCTACATTTATTTTGTACAATTTTCTTCCTCCCCTCCCTTTCTCCTCATCTCCCTTTCTCAGTATGACTATTGGCTGGAAATAGTTAATCTCGCTCTCAGTTTCAAATGGCATCACCAAACATAGTTCAAGAACAATGGGAAAAAGTTGTGAAAATGCTTAAACACATCTGATTTACTACAGATTGAGATAAATCTCACAAAATCCAACTTTCAACTAATAGCTCATTTAAAAGATGAAGTACCTTGTTTACCTTGTTTAGAAACTTATCTAGGTCATCTCTGATGGGCTTAGCCCATTTGGCCTCATATATGAAATCTATATACAGGGTATCTTCGTCACAGTCACACAACCTGAATTAGGTCGCCACCTAGTGTTTCTGCCAGAGTGAAACAAAAACCCACAAAAAGGAAGTATTTAGAAACAATCTATTGCTGTTGCATTTTATTCTAGAATTGCAAAAAGTAAAAACAGAAATGTGATAGTTGCCTGCTGAATTTAGAAACTTTAAAAAAATCACTTTATCATTTAATTTCGCAAATTATAAACTTATGTAAAACAATGTAGTACAAAAGCAGTGGGTTGGGAAATGAGACCCCTATTCTACAGCAGGTCCACTTTTAGACACGTGTGACCTAGGAGAAGTCCACTTAACTCCTCTGGGTCTTAGGATACACTCTGCAAAAGGAGAGGGCTGATTTGAAGATTTCTAAGCCCTTTTGATTAGAATATTTTAGGATTCCATGATAATCTTATCTTTTAAGAAAATATCAACAGTTTCAAAAGGAAGGAAATTTTCCATTTTAGCACCCTCTGTATATAAATAAGGATGGGAGGGGAGAGATTAAGACCCATCTTAATAACTTCTGCTCAAAGAAGTGTACAATATTTTCTTATGCAACTATCTTCACCTACCTAAGAATATAACTACTACAAAGTTCCTTTGAAAATGGAAGGAATGGAGATTTATTCAGTCTGTTATCCTCCATCCCTACAACCTTCATCAACAGAAAAACATCGATTCTCAATCCCATTTTACAGAAAATGAAATTGAGGATTACTTGTCCACAATCACACAACTATTAAGTATTGGTAAGAGGATCAAAACTCAGTTCCTTCAGATTTAGGATTCCAATACTTAGATTCCCTCTTCTCTCTTTCCCCCCTCTTTCCCATTTATTAATTTATTCTCTCTCTCTCTCTCTCTCTCTCTCTCTCTCTCTCTCTCTCTCTCT
>JAJPUD010001766.1:83585-163832 GCA_023553655.1 Myrmecobius fasciatus
TCATCATTAATCACAAAATAGATAAGTTTGACTATATCAAGTTGAAAAGTTTTTGTACAAACAAAATGAATGCAGACAAGATTAGAAGGGTAGCAGTAAACTGGGAAAATATTTTTACACCCAAAGGTTCTGATAAAGGCCTCATTTCTAAAATATATAGAGAATTGACTCAAATATATAAGAATTCAAGCCATTCTCCAATGGATAAATGGTCAAAAGATATGAACAGACAATTTTCAGACGAAGAAATTGAAACTATTTCCGGTCACATGAAAAGGTGCTCCAAGTCACTATTGATCAGAGAAATGCAAATTAAGACAACTCTGAGATACCACTACACACCTGTCAGATTGGCTAAAATGACAGGAAATGATAATGATAGCTGTTGGAGGGGATGTGGGAAAACTGGGACACTGATACATTGTTGGTGGAACTGTGAACGGATCCAACCATTCTGGAGAGCAATTTGGAGCTATGCTCAAAAAGTTATCAAACAGTGCATGCCCTTTGACCCAGCAGTGTTTCTACTGGGCCTATATCTCAAAGAGATCTTAAAGGAGGGAAAGGGACCCACATGTGCAAAAATGTTTGTGGCAGCCCTTTTTGTAGTGGCAAGAAACTGGAGATTGAAAAGATGTCCATCAATTGGAGAATGGCTGAATAAATTATGGTATATGAATGTTATGGAATATTATTGTTCTGTAAGAAATGACCAACAGGAGGATTTCAGAGAGGATTGGAGAGACTTGCATGAAGTGATGCTGAGTGAAATCAGCAGAACCAGGAGAACATTATACACAGCAACAAGACTATATGATGATCAATTTTGATGGACATTGTTCTCTTCAACAATGATGTGATTCAAACCAGTTGTGCTGCGATGAAGATAGTCATATACATCCAGAGAAAGGCCTGTGGGAACTGAGAGTGAACCACAACACAGCATTTTAACGCTTTCTGTGAATATTTCCATGCATTCTGTTTTCCTTCTTAGGTTGTTTTTTTTTCTTCTTCTCTTTCTAGATCTGATGTTTCTTGTGCAGTAAGATAACTGTGTAGATATGTATACATGTATTATATTTGTCATATAATTTATCCTATCTAGCATGTATTGGATTACCTGTCATCTAGGGGTGGGGGGTAGAGGGAAGGAAAGGAAAAGTTTGGGGAAAAAAAAGTTTTTTTGCAAAGGTCAATGTTGAAAGGTCACTCATATGTTTTGCAAATAAAAAGCTTTATAAAAAAAAAAGAGAGAGAGAGAGAGAGAGAGAGAGAGAGAAAGAGGGAGAGAGTGAAGGAGAGAGGCAGAGAGAGGGAGTGGTAAAGGGAAAGGGACTTATCTAGTTCTTTGACATAATGCAAGTCACTCTGTGCCCCAGGACTCAGTTTCTCTATTTATAAAATCTGATAGTTGGCCAAGTAGCCTCCCATAAATTTCTTCCTAGCTTTCTATTTTGATATTACTCTTTGTTCTCCTCTCTCCTTTGGCATGGCCCCAAACCTACCTATCCATTAACACTCCCATCAAGCCCTATCTCCTTCCTAAGACTTTCTCCAACCATGTTAGCTCTGAAGCTATATTTAAATTCAGGTCCTCCTGATTCGAGGCCCATTATTATATCCATTGCACCACCTACCTGTTTCTCTAATGTCTCACTGACCTTTTAAAATAAGAAAAATAATAACTAAGTGAGGCTTAATTCAACTCTAAAACTAAAGTTTGAGTCACCAAAGAAAACGTCGAAGCCAGAAGGATCAAGACCCTGATTAAAAATGCTTGTGAAAAATAACCTTTGATGAACTTTGAATCCCATATGGAATGAAATGATTTATTCAATTAGGAAATTACTCAACTTACTCGTTTTTTAAAGTCTTTACCAACTACACATGTGAAAAGAATAGCACTAAAACAAAGTCATTCAGAGAGACCATGCCAAAATATGATTCAGTTTCCTATGGAAGGTTCTTCTTTTCCACCCTATGAAAATACAACCTCAATTCCCTTTCTTCCCACTCCCTCCCAACACAACACACCCATATCCCTAATTCCCACCCTGGCTAGGCATGTCTACTAAATAATGTTAAAACATGTTTTGCTCAAATAAAACTCTCAACTCAAAAGACAACACAATTGCAAAACAGCTTCTGCAGAAAAATACCAACCCTCAGATTTTACTGCCAGGTCAAATTTATGATTCATTGTTCACTAAGGAAGAGAACTGTCTGTCTTTTTCTTACTTGTATCCCTGCATTTAGCATAATTCCTGGCACATAGAGAGCATTTAAATTTCATTATATTGTTACTGAAGATACTGCCTAGTTCGTTCCATTCATCCAAAAATTACTTTATCCCCCATGTCAAATGGTAACTGGAATCAGCTAAAATAGATAAGAATTCTTAATCCCTTCTAGAAAGCTATATCTATCTATCTATCTATCTATCTATCTATCTATCTATCTATCTATCTATCTATCTATCTATCTATCTATCTATCTATCTTTAGTTTACCATAAATTGAAATATGAAGGAATTGCTGTGTTATGTTTAAAAGTGTATTTTATAGGCTCAGTAGGTGAGGAATTTGGCCCATTAAAATAATCTTCAAAGGAAAAGATGTCTGTCAAAAAAAATCAAATCGTAAAATGTTAAAAATTAAAGGAATCTCACATAATTTAATTGGCCACTTTTAATATTATAGCTGGATCTCTACTAAAGTAGTCTCATCTGAGTAAAGAGATGGCTTTAGGAACTCAAAGGTTATACATCAAAAGCTACAGAAGACCATACACCACGATGGTTAAGAATTTCACCATGTCTCCAAGGATATGAACATACAATTTTCAGATGATGAAATTAAAACCATTTCTAGTCACATGAAAAAGTGCTCCAAATCACTATTGATCAGAGAAATGCAAATTAAGACAACCCTGAGGTACCACTACACACCTGTCAGATTGGCTAAAATGACAGGAAAAGACAATGAGGGAAGGCTGGGACACTAATGCATTGTTGGTGGAACTGTGAATGGATTCAGCCATTCTGGAGAGCAATTTGGAGCTATGCTCAAAAAGTTATCAAACTATGCATACCCTTTGACCCAGCAGTGTTTCTATTGGGCTTATATCCCAAAGAAATCATAAAGGAAGGAAAGGGCCCCACATGTGCAAGAATGTTTGTGGCAGCCCTTTTTGTAGTGGCAAGAAACTGGAAACTAAATGGATGCCCATCAATTGGAGAGTGGCTGAATAAATTATGGTATATGAATGTTATGGAATATTATTGTTATATAAGAAACGACCAGCAGGACGATTTCAGAGAGGCCTGGAGAGACTTACATGAACTGATGCTGAGTGAAATGAGCAGAACCAGGAGATCATTATACACGGCAACAACAATACTATATGATGATCAATTCTGATCAACAATGAAATGTTTCAAGCCAGTTCCAATTGTTCAGTAAAGAAAGCCATATACACCCAGAGAGAGGGATGTGAAATGTAGACCACAACATAACATTTTCATGCTCTCTATTGATGTTTGCTTGCATTGTGTTTCCTTTTTCTGATTCTTCTTTCTTGTAGATAGGATTTTTCTTGCACAAAAATAAGTGTGGAAATATGTACACATATATTCGATTTGTCAAGTATTTTAACATAATTAACATGTAGTGGACATCCTGCCATCTAGGGGAGGGGTGGGGAGTAGGGGGGAAAAATTTGTAACAGAAAGCTTTGTAAGGGTTAATGTTGAAGAATTACCCATACATGTTTTGCAAATAAAAAGTTTTAATAAAAATTAAAAAAAAAGAATTTCACCATGTCCTAAGAGAATATATTTATTCACTGTCTGAGGACCACCTCTGATCATCTCACAGAGTCTCATCTTTTCACCAACTTGAACACAGAGGGAAAAATTATGTAATTTCTAAAGAGGTAAAGATCTGTTACTGTGAAATGAGTGTACACACACACAAATTAAATTCCAGATTCTTGAAGTATTGAAATGAATTATAACCAGAATAAATGTTCACACAGGAACATTCCCCAGCTTAACTAGGGGTATCTTTGATTTTAGATAAGGTAAAATAGGCAGGGATGCTATACTAAGCAGCAGGATCATGCTATATATAATGCTGAACTTTATGGTTAAACTGACAAAAGATAATTTTTGTTTCCTCAAAGTGGACAGTTATCCCCAGAAGACAGAGAACTATAATTAATTAATTACAGAATTCTTTTATATTCAATTTCAAATGAAGAGCTGTTTCTTGGGCAATGTTAAAAGGGTTACAATAAGCCTGAAGAGCAGTCAGTCACAGGGCAGAGCTCAAAGCACAGAACATTAAGATAGCTCCAGAAATCAGTACTAAGATTAAGTCAGGATGGCAAAATGTTAAACCTAGAAAAAAGCACAAAGCAGTACATGATGAAATGCCAAATTAGGGGTTAGCATATACAGTAAGAAAGGCAATAGAATGCATTTAAGGCACCAGATTTAGAGAAAAAAGATTGTGGTTCAAGTCCCCATTTTGTCTGAATCTCAGTTTACTTATCTGTAAAATGGGATGGGATTAATAATAGTTATGCTTCCTGCCTTACAAAGTTTCAAACATAGGGGGTCTGTTCAATGTCTGACAGGCAGTACAAAGTCTTACCACCCGATAGGCACCAATTTTCATAGTTGCTTGAACCAGGATGGGAAATTCTGTATGTTCCCACCATAAATCTTATTTTTGGCTTAATAGAAGGTTGAATTTGTATAGATTATATATGTGTGGAGAAGTGATAGTTATTTTAAATCACCACTCTATGTTTATATTTATCCACAAGTTGATGTCCTAATAAAGGCTTTGTGAATATGTAGACTATATAATTTTTTTGGCAAAGAAATAATCCTTTTCACTCCAAAGCTAAAAACTACAAAAAGACATTCCTAGTGCCACCTGGAAACACAAGAATGGTTAATTATTAAGGAATAATCTGCACAGTAGAATTTTAACAATTTCACCAAAGATAAATTTATTTATTTAAAAAATTACACATGATAATAGCTCTCAGTATGGTATGTGAAGGACACCACTTCTAGCATTATCAGATAGCTCATGGGAACTTTTTAAATAGCACAATCATGAGTAGGGAATGCTGAGAGGGGAAGCCTTGAGATGTGGGTTCTAAGCTAGGCTATATGTGCTATCATGAATAAATCTTCATTTCTGTATTTTAACTTCCCTATTTTAAAAATCACCAGAATCTCTACCTTCACTCCCTTAAAAGAATGTTGTACTAAAAAATGAAATGATATTGAGGACTGGAGCTTTGCAGAAAAAAGAAACAACTACATTTTAAGGAATCTCTTTTTTTCCCTTTGCATATACTTGATTTTGTGCTATGTCTCCAAGCTTATGATTTTAGCCTCCCATTTCTCACAAAGTAATTTTGGTTCAGGTCAAACCTATTTTCTATCCCAACACTAAGCAATTATTCTATATTCTTAGATAGGATGTTTTTGTTCAAATAATTTCAGTCATATTTAACTTCATGACCCTATTTGGGATTTTCTTGGCAAAAATAGCTCATTTTTAGGATGGGGAAAAATGAAGTAAACAAGGTTAAGTTACTTGCCCAAAATCACACAACTTGTGTCTCAGGACAGATTTGAACTCGGGAGATAGATAAGTTTTTCTGGCTCTAGGCCTAATACTCTACCTACTATCTCAGAACAGAAGAGAAAAAGAAATAGCCAGAAAACAAAAGAAAACTAAAGTAATCCAAAGTTATTCAATGGCAAAGCAGTAGCTCTTGAAGATTCTTTCACAAAAGAACCCAATCAAGAAAAATAAAAAAAAAAAAAAAAACCCAACATCATCTTTTGCCACAACACAGAAATGAAGATACCATCTGAAATCAAAGAATTTAAGATTCAGATCCTGTCTCTGCTACTATCATTTAACCTCTGTAAACCTCAGTTTTCTCACTTATAAAACAGGTAGATTGGATTACATGATCTCTGAGGACCCTTACAGCTGAACCATTAATCTACAACAATGATTATTTGGCTCTAGGAAGAAAAGTTAAAAACAAAACAAAACAATGTGATTCCTAGGGAAAGACCACTTTTTTTTTTGAAGTAACAACAAATAAGTGAGAAATAAGAAAAGTGGAAAGGAAAAAACAGAATAAGAAACAGACTGGCAGCAATGGCAGAATAACAAATAGCTGGCATTTTGATAAAACAAAAAAAAATAATCAGCAATGAAGGAGACAAACAAATAGCTATGTAGTTAGGGAAACAGTCAATCAATCACCAGTATTTCAATACAGGTTCTGGAAGTTACAATGTATTGCTACTGTGATGGGGTTATAGGAAGGGGAAGGAAAGGGAATGGTTATATGCACATCAAAGTTGTAAACCGAGAAGGCAATGGCCATTTTGTGCTTTTTTTGTTTTTGTTTTGTTTTTTTTGCTGAGGCAACTGGGGGTCAAGTGACTTGCCCAAGGTCACACATTTTAAGCGTCTGAGGCCACATTTGAACTCAGGTTTTCCTGACTTCAGGGCTGGTGCTCTAATCACTGCGCCACCTAGCTGCCCCCATTTTGTGCTTTGATTAGGTATGTGTATGTATGTGTGTATGAGTGAAAGAGAGACAGACAGACAGAAGGATAGCCAGCAATATACCTAAATAAACATTCTGAAAGCCCTCCTAAGGCACTCACCACTCAAAAAAGGTCTCAAGCATTAAAGTTCAGAAGTCTGGAGGGCATTCACTATACACAATACTAAGCAAACCAAAAGATAAACAACATATATTGGGAACAGGACAAAAAAGCTGAGGTTATAATTCTCAAAGGAAAAGGAGAAGAGTAAGAAAAAAAATAACATTCAATTTAAGAGACAAAAGCTATCTATATGCAAGCTGAAGAGAAACACAGGAAAATGTTTGGAATAGCTCAAGATGATATTGATTCATATATGCAGTATAATATAAGGACACAGAAAGGAAAGCTGTCATCTCAAGTTGTGAACACTTTCACAAACTTGCAAAAATGAAGAATTCCTCCATTACATTCTGACTGAATGGCTTTCAATGAAAAGATGTGAAGGTAATCCTATTTCTGAAACAATGTTTACCAGAGATATTTTTTTTTTAAGCAGGAAAGTATAATTATTGAAGTTATGTGTATTTTTATTAGTTTTGGAATTTTAAATGAAAGACTATATTAGGAGATTACTGTAGCTTTAAAAATTGAAAAATGATGACAGTGATAAATCTATTTTATTTTTTTTTTCTGAGTAATTTCTTTCTTTCTTTTTGCTGAGGCAATTGGGGTTAAGTGACTTGTCCAGAATCACACAGCTAGGAAGTATTAAGTGTCTGAGGCCATATTTGAACTCAGGTCTTCCTAACTTCAGGGCTGGCTGAGTAATTTCTTATCATGTTATAATCGGAAGAGTTTTTACAACTGTCTTGAAACAAGTTCATTTTGGAGGGCATTTGCCAATTTTTAACCCAGCAGATGACAGTAAAAGAAGTCTCCTGGGATTTAAGCAGAATAAGAAAAAATTGACTATTCTTACATATACAAAGGTAGCAAGATTCCATTAAATATAATGCTATCTAGAAAGCATCATTGTCCTACAGCTTTTGAAGGAATCATACATGATTGTTGCTCACAGAGAGTGAACTAATGCAAGGACAATACAAGTTCTATCATCTTTTTCATATAGTCAATGAAAAATAATTTCAAAATTACAGGCTTATATGAAATTTGAAAAAATTATTCTAGTGTTAGATCACTGTCTCATCTGAAGGAAGTACAATTAGTATCTGGAGATATTTTTTACCATCTTTTCCTCCCTATTTGTTTTATCAAGAATCAACTAGGATATTATTCAGCATATGAAATGTTAGTAACCTAAGAACTTACAAATGAAGAAATTGATATTTCATAAAGCACTACATACTACTTTCAATCTCATATGATAAATGATTCCATTTGTAATGCTATTTTTTTTGCCTGAAAAAATAAATGTATCCTGGTATTATGTCTACAAAAGAAGAATTTTGAGTAACCCAGATAACAGTCACATAGTGCTGTAATAAGTACAAGGTGATAATGGTCATAGTCCATAGTCAATTCACAGCTAAAATTTTGAATAGTTGTTGACAAATTAAAGGAAATTAATATAAAAAGTGAAGATTTTCTGGAATGTGAGAAAACCACATGGAAGAAAGGTACTTTGCACTCTGATATGCTCATTATTTTCATAGAAAAAAGAGCTCTATTTACCCCAAAAGTTTTGGGTTTTCTTTTTTTAAAACTTCATCTTGAATGACCACATTTGAATTTTCAGAAACTTGATAATGAAAACAAGTTGGAAGATTACTGTTGGGGTCAGCACCAACAGTAATTTTGTTGGGAAGGCAAGAGAGCAGTTAATAAAAGCATACTAAATATGTGTCATGCACAGTGATAAGTACTAAGGCTATAAAGAATTTCACAGAGAGCAGCTTACTTGAGTGACTTTGGAACTTACTTTCTTTTCCTCTAAAAACAAGAGGGTTGGTTTCCTCTTTATTATGTCTCACCACCCTTCCCCCATCCTTTGCCATATCTTCCTTTGCAGATCTAAGTTGAGAATATAAATAAATACCCATGTCTTATGAGAACAACTGTTGGGCAAGTCTATCAACGTGGATACTTTCACAGCTGTTGTCATTTCATGCCTTTGCTGTCCTGCCAGTTACAGTTACGGCAGAAAAAAAATATATAGCACATTTCAGGCTTGGTAATCCTTCCTAGCCCACCCCACCCCCAACATTAAAGCCATTGTTCCTTCGCCCCTCCTTTCCTACTCCTTCCTTCTTCCTCCTGCAGGCTCCCTTCTGCCAGCATGAAAGAGCCAGGAGTTAGGCAGTTTACGGAAGAGTGCTTCAGCTGGCAACCTTTAGGTTCTGCCCTTCTGCGTACAATATGACGAGTAATTGGAAACCCAATGGGGACAGCCCACATGGAAAAACGGAAGGAAGGACTGGCCAAGATAAAACTATTGACCTAAAAGTACAGAATTACTTCGGTATATAAAAAAACACCCCAGAGTGACATACTAGGGAACAGACAAAGGGGAAATCTCAATCCAATATAAAACAATTGTTTAAAAAAAAAAAAACCAACAAAAAACCAAAAACCTTCCAAATTGTTGGTCATTAAAGCCATTATTCAAGAATAATGGTTTGGGTTGATCCTTTCCCCTTCTCCTCCCTCTCAAGGGACAGCTAAAAGTACAGCTACTCATAATGTGAAGCCAAATCAAAAAATTGGGTAGTAGGAAGAGAGACAACAACATACAGTCACCATGAATTGAAGCCACAGATGTCAGCCATCTGCATTAACTGGGAGTGTTGTGTGATAAACATCTCTAATGCTTTATAAGAGGCTCAGAGCCCTCCCAATTGCAAGCTGGGGGCAGGGATTTCTTAAGTGTAGACTGGGCCATAGCTTTGACTTGAAAAAATTTAAAAACAAATAAACAAACAAAAAACAAAACAAAACAAAAAACAAAAACAAACTAACAACCTGATTTTGACATTGACTATATGGTAATATATGCCTATCTGAAACAATAATATATCTTCTAACAGCTTTCCATTATTTCTTTTAATAGCTTCGGTTGTGATACCAATTGCATTACAGTTCAGTGTCCAAAACAATAGTACTTAAGTCTCTTCTTGACCTAAGAAGGAAAGTCCAGACAGAAGAAATACAATTCACTGAGCTTGATGAGAAGCAGACCTTGCACCAAGTTTCAGTACTAATGGAACAAGAGGGACACAATTTCTATTTTCTTCCTTTAAATCATTCTATGAAGCATATCAAACTTCTCCTAGAAAAGAGCCACCACCCATTATACTACATATGACATTGGCTGGTCCAGGAAGTGCTACACAATCAAGTCATGATCTCTCTTTTTTGGAGCAGGAGTTAAGAACTGCAGAACCTGACTATCCAATGTATGGAAACAAAAGCATCTAACAAATAGGAGAAAATATCTTTACAGAGCTCCATTGCAACATCAAGAGAAATCAATATAGGTAATGCTTGACTCTCTAAGCCAAGCCAATTAAAGAGAAATCATGCTAAGGATAATTTAAAAGTCACAGACACTTGGCTCTAAAAGACACCACAGTGGCATCTTTATTTTTTAATTTTTTAAATTTTTTTTTGCTTTTTGCTGAGGCAATTGGGGTTAAGTGACTTGCCCAGGGTCACACAGCTAGGAAGTGTCTGAGAGCAGATTTGAACTCAGGTCCTCCTGACTTCAGGGCTGGTGCTCTAACCACTGCGCCACCTAGCTGCCCCCAGTGGCATCTTTATTAATGAAGAATATTCCAATGGCGCACTGCATTTCCAAAAAGGAAAAAAATACTATAGGAAGCAAAATTTATTACAGCAGATGGATCTTTTTCTTCTTCCCTCATACTCTGTGTAGTATTTTTATTTTAAATATGGTACAAGTACTTTTTTCATGGTTTCCTACAAAGAAAGATGGAGTAAAGCTACCCCAGCTCACTTAACTAACAAGATTTCTTTCTTGTAAAATATTCCAAGTTCAAATACTGTCCTGCTTCTGACACTTATTATTTGTGATCCCAGGCAAGTCATTTAACTTCTCTACCTTGGTTTCCTCATCTGTAAAATGCAAATAATAGCATCTATTTCACAGTGGTATTTTGATGATCACAAGAAGTAACATGTGTAAAGTGCTCTATAAACCTTATAGCCCTGTATCAGTGTTAGTCATTATGTTCTGTTTGCTACTAGACAGTACAGATAATACCTTCTCTATTCCCAGTTTAGTGGGTTGGGTAAGCCCTTTCTTCAATGGGTCCAGAATGCTGGCCACTCTTGCAAGAGCACTAAAACTTCTTCCTCTAATGTTTCCAATGAATACATTTTTTTGCTAAGCTAAATCAAATGGTGGCAACACTGAAGAGAACTGAACCTTTTCCAACCTTTTGCTGCTAACTATGCTAACTTGATAAAAAGGAACTTTACTCCTAGAAGATTTGCCAATTAAAGTGCAGCTGCATATGATGTTTTTATGTGGACACAAAGGATGAACACAAGGCTATTAAGTGGTCTGGGGAGAAGTTAGATCTGTGATTTCCTTGGTGAAGAGGATTCCTTGTGAGGGTTGTAAACACATTTGCTTATTTTAACAATAACATTTATTTTATTCCCTGCATGGACATAAGATAACATTATTAATTATTTATGGTTCCGACCTATACACAAGGAAGAAAACAGGAGTAGTCTACAGGACCTGGGATAGAAAATGTCTGTGATTAATTCATATCCTCAAGAATATAATGGGATCATTTGACATTATTTCTAATGATCATTTATTAAAAATTTAAATCTGCCAGGAAGATAACCATTGAACAATGTTTTCAATGAAATGTCAAAACTGTTCTGCAGATAAAAATAAACACATAATTTATTATGTCTGTTAAGAGGCTCATATGGTTCTTTGCTTTTGAAACAGAGGGTATCAAATGGAGAGCCAGAGCCTAGCTGGGTGAAGCAGCTGGTGACTAGGAAGCTATTTCTCTTTAAGAATCAGCCTTCCATTGAAATGCTGCCAGAAAAACAACCTTGAAGGAGTCTTAAGGATCCTGAATGACTCATATATACTCCACACCATGCCCAGTTATAACCAAAGACCTTCCCAGGAGGTGACAATTTTCATGAAATTGAATGCCGTGAAATACAGGGCAAGTACATACGAGGAAGAAAAGAAGTCAGAAAAGAAGATTCAGCATGTGGAGAGAACCCTAGCTTCTCTAATTATGCAAATTTAACTAAAATAATAATTGCCTTTAGCAAAAGCAGTTGTAACCATATGGCAAACTGCTAAGGGGGAAGCACCCTACTAAAACTGTGTTGTTTCTAAACTTTAAATAAAATTCAGAGACTGATAGATCCAGAGAGAAGGAACTTCAGAAGACATGAAACCTCTTTACATAAATGAAAAAGAAGATGGGTTTCATGTAGATGTACTGACAGTAGTGTAAGATTTGGGGTATGAGAACTGCATGTTGGGTTCCAGTATCAGTGCTCTTTCCATTCCATTGTTTTCTTTTCCTATTTTATCCCATCTTTTCAGTGCCATAAAACAAGCACAATAACGAAAAGCAATTAATAAAGGATTTGTGTAATGGAAAGAATACTGAACCAATAAGTCTAAAATCAGGACCATAATTCGAGTACACGATCTGCTGCATCTCTGAATCTCATTTTTTTCCAGGCAGCTAGGAGGTGCTGTGTATTGAGTACAGGATTTGGATTCAAAAGATCAGAGTTTGAATCCTACGTTGGTCACTTACAGCCTGTGTGCCCTGGGCAAATAGCCTCAGTTTCCTCCTCTATAAAATAAAAAGCACCTGCTTTCTCCAAGGTTGTTGTTTAGGATCAAATGAGATAACATTTAAAGAGCTTTGCAAACCTAAAAGGTGCTAAGTATTATTATTTTCATGATATGAAGAAAAGGTTATTAGATTAAACTGTCTCTAAGGGCCCTACAATCTATTAAATTTTGTGATTTTACTTGGGATGGAAAATAACCATCTATACAGAGAGAACTACAGCGACTGAGTATGGTATTTTTTACTTTGCTGTTTTTTTGTTTCCTTGTTTTTTTCTCTTTCATGTTTTTTCCCCTTTTGATCTGATTTTTTGGTATAACAAGACAAATATGGAAATATGTTTATAAGAATAGGGCATATTTAACTTATATCAGATTGTTTGCTATCTTGGGGAGGGGAGAGGTAAAGGAGAGAGGAAGAAAAATTTGGAACACAAAGTTTTTCAGAAATTAATGTTGAAAACTATACATGTATTTGGAAAAATAAAATACTATAAAAATAAAAATCATTCAGAATTCATAATAAAAAATATGCTTTTACAACCAAATGAGTTTATACCTAACAGCATCTTTGTCAGCTACTACTGATTTTAATGCTGTTATCATTGCTCAAAACAGAATCTTGTGTAACAAGAACACCCAGAAAATAAAAAGCTTTAATAAAAAAAAAGAACATTCAGTAAATGCTTGTTGAATGGAATTGAGGGAAAAAATTTGAATCATTATTTTGCAGTCACACTTTGTTTGCTTTTGAACCAAATCAATTCACCGATTCTCCCTTCCTTGGTCAATAGACTCTACACTAAGAGTGATTAAACTTCCAAAAAGACCAATCCTTCTGCCTCATTCAGAGGATCACTCCAGATATAGGCATACAGGATCAATGCCATGATTATTCTAGAGGTGCCCTTCCTATCCCCCTTTTTTTTCTGAATCAAGTTTAATCAAGTAGGAAATTATGTAACACACACTCCTAATAAATGAATAATTGCTATGTTCTGACTTCAAGCAAGACAGCATTATCACAAATAGTTACCATTACAATCATTCTTTGTGGACAGCACTCTGTTAAGTATTAAGACTGTCATATTAATTTTTTTGTATAAGCACTCAGAGAACTTTAGGACTTAGCTTTTGGAACATATACAAAGTGTTTATATATCTCTGAATAAAAAGAGGTTAAGAAGGAAAAGTAGTACTGTTTTAGAAGGAGAGAGAAACAAAGAACGGGGGGAAAGACATTCCTGTGAGGAAAGCTTTGTTTTGTTTTGAACTCCATACTTCCATGAAGAGAGTTTTAATGATGCTGGATAAAGAGCCAAATATATTTTGGACCAACTCATACCACAGGAATGGAAATGCTGAACTAGATAGACTGCTCTTTTTTATCCTTAATTCCAGATTTAAATAAAGCAGCATATTTCCCTACTTATTTCACTTGATAATGTTACCTTTCTTTTCTGTTTCCAGTAACATAGGAAGATTTAAAAGCAGCTGTGGTACAGTGGGTAGGTACTGGATTTAACTAGGTTCAAATCCTTTATTTTGGTACTGATAACTTACGTGAGTGGACAAGTCCCTCAGTCTCCCTGAACCTCAATGTCCCCAAAGAGGAGATCTAGATGGCTCTAAAGTTCCCTTTCAGCTCGTTATCTATAATCCTAAACACTGCACCTTTACTGTGGTTACTGAGGCCTCAAAGCCAGCTCTAAGATGCATTCTACTTTTCTGACCTCAGACAACATCACAATGTGTCAGCACCTCTACCAATACTAAGGTCTCTGAACATCTTAAGCTACTGAATTATTAATGCAACACACACAGGGTTTAAAAGGTCCTCAGAAAGGTCATCCAATCCATGAGTCACATGGCTCCCCCCTTAAGAGATCTTTATTCAATATATATGGATTGTTAGAAGGGTCATATGTGAAAGAACAATGAAAAAGTTGGCTCATTTTATAAATCTCATCATGTTGTCTTATCTTCTGGTTATTCATATAATAGTGAGTTACCTAAATGAAGAGTATTTTACAAATATGTTTATCCCTTTCTATTCTCCTCCTATTCCCCACACCCACATAAATAAATATATATACATATATTATTCAAAAACATCAATTGAATGTACCAAAAGGTAAGGAAAACACAAAGTTTGGATAACATATGGTCTCTACTTGATAAAGTAAAGTCTGGCAGTTTCAATGGTCTTGTGATGAAGAGAACCACCTACACCCAGAAAAAGGACTGTGGGAACTGAGTGTGGATCACAACATAGCATTCTCACTCTTTTTGTTATTGTTTACTTGCATTTTGTTTTTTTCTTATTTTTTTCTCTTTTTTATCTGATTTTTCTCATGTGGGAAGATAATTGTATAAATATATATATATACACACACACATGCATATTAGATTTAACATATGTTTAACATATATTGGATTACTTGCGATCTAGGGGAGGGAGTGGGGGGAAGGGGAAAAATTTGGAGCACAAAGTTTTATAAGGGTCAATGTTGAAAAAGTATGCATATATTTTGAAAATAAAAAGCTTTAATCAAAAAAGTAAAGTCTGGCAGGGGATGAAACACCAACAAATTACTAACCATGATAGACAATGGTATACTGCCATGAAGAGATGTAAAACTATTTCTTATATGAGGTACTTGAGGAAGATTTCATTTAATAAGTTATATAGCTAAAACTCAAAAATATTTGCTAAATAGTCAATAAAAAGGTCACACATGATTTTTCATAACTTTTGTCTCATGCCTGGAATGGTGTCCCTCTCACTTTTAGCTACTATTAAAAAACAAGAATTTAAGGCTTAGTCAGAAAGACCTGAGTTCAAATCTAGCCTCACATTTATAAGCTGTGTGACTCTAAGAAAGTAATAACCATTGTCTGATTCACTTTCCTTAACAAAAGCACATAATCACAGAATTGCTGTGAGTATTAAATAAGTAATATCTGTAAAACACTTAGCACAGTGCTTTGATAATTAGGCCACTGTAGGTGCTTAAATAAATGCTTATTCCATTCCCTCTTCATACAATCTTCTTTATCTCTTAGAATTGTTACCTCCTTTTTTAAAGGATTAGATCTTTTCAAGATAACCTCTTTTCAAGAGTTCTTTCCAGCTATGGGGAGTTTTTAATGACTACTCAATCACTGTGTACATCTTGCATTTGCTTGATGATGTCTCTATGAGAATATTACCTACCAGTGAACATGGTACATTGACTTATTAGAATGTAAGCAGAGAGGGCAGGAACTATCTCATTTCTGTATCTGTATTCATAGTATCTAGCAAAGTATTAGGCACACAGTAGGTACTTACTAAATATTGAGTTTAATCAATAAATCAATAAATTCGTGAATGGTCAAATGAAATAAAAATTACCAGTTAAGAAAATAACCAGAATAGATGAACAGATAGAGATAGTAAAGAACACTTAGACAAAAATAAAGCACTGTATTTAGATACAGGAAAACCCAGATTCAAATCCTGCTCCAAATGCTAACATAATCCTGGGCAAGTTACATAACTTCTGTATCTCAGTTTTGTTGTTGTTTTTTCCTCCTTTCCCCCATCAATAAAATGAGGGATTGGATTTGTTAGGCTTTTGAGATCACTTTCAGTTCTAAATTTATTATCCTAGGAACCCATTTTTTCTATCCACTACCTCTTCCTTCTCTGCTTCCTGAAAGGGACAAATGGACAAAAGTATACATAGTTCTCCAAATAAAGTGTAGCCCATAGTTTCACACTTTCAGACATCAGTTTAGACATAAAGGAGGATCTTCTGGGGAGATGTACCAAAAGGCCCCACAAGTTATGTGTCCTTGACTATCAAAGACCTGTAGGCCCTAGGGCCTAAACTTTTCCTTGAAATGGAATAAATACTTTACTTTAGCTTCCCTTCCATGAAGGAGGTTTCCTCTTTCCAAAAGCAAAAAACAATAGTCATACATTAGAGAAGCACATGGGTAGACTACACAGGAGTAACTACATCTCTCAATAATTTCATACTTAATTGGCATTTATTCTTCTAGAATATTATTTGGTACTGTTATCTCAAAGAACAATGGAATCCCATGGTAGAGAATATACATTTAATACAACATATTGCAGTATGGTATAGAGGAAGAGTGACAGTAAGAAAAGGAAGATGAGGAGAATAAGACAAACAGGAGCTGAGAGGGAAGGAGAGAAATCTAGCTCACTGGTTTATCAGTTTCTTTCAAATTTTAACCATGAAACATCTATTGAAAGTGATTACATAAATCTACAGCATTAAATGTTTATCTTTTCTAGTTTAGGCAAGAGTTTCACTATGTATACTGAGATTATAATGAACAAAAAGGAGAAAAGAATGGAATAAAGTTACAAAAAGATGGACTTACACATATCAAAATTTGGTTCTTAGCCCCAAGAAAAAGAAACTTTGGATGGATATATATCCAAAGGTTTATAATTCTAAGTGTATTTCAGTAGTTCTATATAAAAAAGTACTATCTCTAGAAAAATGAAAAATATGTGCAAAGATCAAGAACGTATAGCAAAATAACTTGTCGACAAATTTAAGAAAAAATTAAAATAACATTCTTTAAAAGTGTTTTTCTTAACCATTATTCTAATTTTTCTAGCTGGTATTAAATATTCTAACATTCCTCAGTTTCTTTCCATTACACACACAGACATATAGGCTTCAAATAATAAAATCTAAAAATATGCAAGGAAATATTCTGTAATCTGATTTCCTCATACTGGTGTTGTGGTTTTACAAATGGTAGTTTTATTTATCTGGTGTTCTTGGAGAAACTTCTTTCCTGGATCTTTATATTCTAGGAATTTAAGAACAGCAGCAGCATGGTATGGTGAGAGACAATTGGATATGGAATCAGGAAGACATAAATTAATCCTACATCTGGTATAAACGGGATGTTTCAGTTCTCCAGAAAACACTCAGGATTTACGTTGAAGGGCAATTGCCAATCTGTACTGGTAGGAGGAGTTTCCTGCATCATTAAAATCTTACACAGTCCCAAAGAAACTGGCAACAAAAGTTATAGCAGAAGTTATTATATAATTTCCTGGGAACTCTCCTACTTCTTGGGGGACTTGAAATGCAAGAAGACATACATTAAGAAAAACAAACAAAAAGTAAGTTTCTTTGTGACTTAGAACGCACCACATGCACCAAGAGAGAAACAAACCCAACCCAGGGCCATCTGCAGTTGTCTTGATCTGTATCTTGCCCCTGGGCCTGATGGCTTTGGAGGGGAAAATAAGGCAGATAACCTTGCACAACCTCCCTCACTTAAATCCAGTTCATTTTGTCATAGGATCACCTTCCTGATGTCATGGTCCTCTTAAAGAACAAAGGACAAAACAACAGATTGGGTTGGTTAGAGGCCTCTCTCTTTTGAGAGCCAAATAAATGTTTGGAGGGACATAGTCACAATACAACCCAACATTTCCTTTTCTAGGAAGATATCTATGACATAAAAATCTTAAAGAGTATTGGCGTAGATAGGAAATCAATTCTACTATCACTTCACATATTCTCACTCATAAAAATATAAACAAGCTCTTGGAAACAATTTTAACTTACAAACCTGAAGGAAAAGACTTATGGATGTGAGTATTAATAAGAACTATTCCAAAGGGGCAGCTAAGTGGCACAGTGGATAGAGCGCACCCCTGAAGTCAGGAGGACCTGAGTCCAAATTTAATCTCAGATATTTAACACTTCCTAGCTATGTGATCTTGGGCAAGTCACTTGATCCCAAATGCCTTAGCCAAAAAACAAACAAAACAAAACAAAACAAAACAAAACAAAAAAGAAAAGAAAAAAGGAGAGAAAGAAATATTCCAAAACCTACATTATATTTACTATAGTTCTCAAGAACCATTTATTGGTAAGGCAATAAAGCAATTAAAGTAACCCAATCACTTTGCTGTTTAGCTTTGGAATTTCAACATCAGGCATGTAACTAATAAGATGCTTTCCTAATGGGCTTTTGAAAAATAAAGGATGTGGATAGAGCACCAGCCCTGAAGTCAGGAAGACCTGAGTTCAAATCTGGTCTCAGACACTTAACATTCCCTAGCTGTGTGACCCTGGGCAAGTCACTTAACCCCAATTGCCTCAGCAAAAAAAGAAAAAAAAAGAAAAGAAAAGAAAAATAAAGGATGAACTTCCAGTAACCTAATACTTAACATGTACAATTTTACAGTTTTTTACATATTTAATTTTTTATGTTTTATGTTTTTAATTCTTTAACATATTTGTTCCTTTGTGTCTGTTTGCTAGCACTATGGGTAATATGACAAGAATCATCCAAGTATCTATTCCATGTAGCGAATAAGTTTATTCACAGAATATTTACAAAAATGTATTAGTGATGCCTCAAACTAATCCAAGATTTGAAAATGAAACTCTTTTATGATAAAGTTGACCTTAAATTTTTAAAAATCAATTTAAAAAGAAAAATTGGATCTCTATAAATCAAGCATAGCAATGTTAGCTTTCATCAGCTGATTCTATAGCCCTATTCTAATAAAGTACATATTAAGAAGGCTCTCTGCTACTTCAACAAGTAAAACAGATCAAAAATAGGTTCCAAATGATTTTTTTTTTCTAGATTCACACTTTTAATGGCATCTTCTGATTCCAAACCCAACATTTCTCTTCTAATTTCTTCTTCTTATCATTCCTTAGGAAACAAAGGGTAGCTCTGCAAAATTAGGTCCTCGGAAAAGACATCAACTTAGCAAAATGGAATTATAGCTTAGAATATTCTAAAGATTTTAAGAGCATTACTTGAAAGTAAATTTTCATTTAATCTCACAAAGGAGTCTTTTTCTTTTCTCTATTATCCTTGAAATTAGGCAAGCATGGTATGCAGTCTAATAAAGAGGCTTCATCTTTTTTTTTGACAAGGACTCTTTGGCAGTCTGATGAAACCTATGGTGCCCCTTCAAAGAATATTGTTTTTCATATAAAAAATAAGATTTAAATGATTAATAAGGAAACCAAATATATTTAAATACAATTGCCAAAACATATATTTGTAAAATTTTATAGATCCTAGGTTGTGATCCCAAGTAGTAGAAAGAGCTGGAGAATATAAATCCTAAAACTTGGATTTTTATCTTAGCTCAGTCATTTTATTAGCTGTGTGACCTTACGCAAATCACTGCCTTTCTGTATTCATTTCCATATCTGCACAACTAAGGAACAAGGTAATCTCAAAGGTCTCTCTCAGCTTTAAATAAATATTATGATTCTAATAATACTGAAACACCACTGAAGTAATACAACCTACATTTGTCTCCAAAAGGACCATGAGTGGTTGGTTATATGTCTTATATTCTTAGGATATTAGCTCAAAGATCAGCAACTGCATCATTGTTACGCTTTATGCACACATACTATACACACAGTAGATCCAACAATATGTAGCAACAACAGAAATGATGAAGTAGGATCTTAATTGAGGTGATAGAACTAGGCACACATAACTGGTTGAAGAAAATACAGAGTAAACAGAAAGTTAAGCAACCCTAACATCGAAACTTGACTGAGGTAAAAGGAAGAAATAATGATGATTTAAGTATGTTGACTATCTACAACATTATCAATCACTGAATAATATCAAACAATAGTAACAGTCTCATCATGGTAAAACTGACCAAAAGTTTCAACAATAATATGACAGTTCACTTATTATCATCTTAATGCATTTTTTTCTCTCAAAATTTGCAAAGTTTAACTCAAGCAAAGAAATTTAACTCAAGAATCTCTAGTTAGAAACCTAAAGGATTTAATATTTACATATCCTCTCCATGAGTAGACATGCAAACATTAACTTTAGTGTTACCTTTGTAATGTTTTCATGAACCTTAATTTATACCATTAACAACCTCAAAAGAGCTAATTTCTTTTACATAGTTTTACATACCAAACAGTTTAAGAAAACAGATTAAAAAAAATAAATGTCAATAGTACAAATTTAGCTCATTTTGGGGCAGCTAGATGGCAAATGAATGGATAAAGCACCAGTCCTGGAATCAGAAGGACCTGAGTTCCAATTCAGCCTCGGACACTTGTTATTTCCTAGTTGTGTGACTCTAAGTGAATCATTTAACCCTGAATGTCTTACCACCTCCATCAAAAAAAGGTTCATTTTAAATCTTAGAAAGTCTGTTTCAACAATAAAAAAATAGCTCTTTGATACCTATCCTTGTATTCAAAAGGACACACAACAAGGCCTTGAAGAAACCAAATGAAGTGGGAAGCCCTTCCATTCCAAAGCTAGCTGCTATCCATTGGCCACTATCACGGCTTCTCATAACAGTACCAAAGTCCAAGAATTTTTGCTTCTTTCTGTGCATCACATTTGGACAGGGTGATTCAGTGAAGTAATTAGTGGCCTCTTATTCCTAAGGCCAGCACATGAAGAAAGCATGTCAGAAAGAGGGGATTATATACTATTAACCCAATGCCACTCCACCCACAAATTCAGCTGATTCTCTTCATAGTGTAAAGAAAGAATTCTTAAAAGTGGAAGTAAATCTTTCAGTTAATCTAATCAGTTCCTTCATTTTATGGATATGGAAGTTGACTCTAGATATTCTACTAGAACAAGGTTACACAGCTAGTAAATATCATAATCATTACTTTTCTCTTCCAAACTTCTCTACCCAAACTTAGAAATACACACATCTATGAGTACTCATCCACCTTACAACTTCTGTACAGTTTCATGCTCTTTAATACCTACATCCAAAACAGATATCTTTATATTCCACTCTGCTAATTTCCTGAAAATATGGCTGTATGAAAAGCTAAAAAAAATTTTTTTTTAAAAATCTGCACTGGGGGAAAAACATTAAGGCTGCATGTACATAAACAGCACAGTATCCTTTCAATGCACAGCAATGAGGATAAGTGAGTTGTGGTCTGACAGAGCAATAGGGAAGAAAAGAAGCCTATCAGATTTTATCTTACTGCAGCAGGCTGGTGAATGCAGAAAGCCTCAGCTATTTAGAATCTTCCTTCAAGTCTCACTAACATTTGCTGTCTCAATCAACATAATATGCAGAAAGACACAAAGCAGATGCCATGGGTATATGCTAATGTATGGTACAGAGCTCAGCATGTAGACAACAATTTTAGGGGCCAGATAAAACTCCAGGAGAAGTGGATCAGCTTAGGTGATCTCTAGGAAGCCAGTCAACCTCCCAAGATCTCATGTGCTTGATCCTGAGTGTCATGGGGCCTCCCACATCTTACTCTTTCTTCTGAACCACCATGGAAAGAAAGCTGCCTCTGTCAACATCAAAAACTTGTAGCAAAAATCTGGGGCGATTTTTTGTTTTCCTTTGGATTTACTTTTTTTTTTTTTTTTTTAAGTTAGCCAAGAAACAATTCTTTGTCAGAAAGCAAGGTGCCCAGGGCAAAATGTCAGTCTGGAATTAGCCCCCTTCATTCAGTCTCTAAGAGTGTGGGTGGGATGTATATATAAGAAAGGCACAGAATTCAAGAATGTTAGGGTTTGCCCCCCAACCTTCACACGGAGATACTTATGAAAATACACACATATGTGTATATATGTGTACACATAAATATATGCACAGGATGTATCTTTTCTTTTCTAGGACTAAAGCCACTTTTGTCTGAAATAATTCCCTCTCTACAAGTAGACACCCATGGATTAGTCATGAGTATTATTTATAATAAGGGGTGGGTTAGAAGAGTCAGCACCCTTTATACTACAATATAACAATAAAGTAAAGCTTGTCTACCAGAGTACATGTACCTGAAACAGACTAAAAAAATATAGTTTCTCTCCGTAATTGAAACAATAAAATTCACTCAAACCTCCTCAAACACATAATGGAGGAGCATCTCTAGCTAAAGATGATGCTTTTAGGACGACTCTATTTAGATTAGTATAAAAATTTCAACCTTCCTAATGATTTTTGTCTGACCAGCAAAGTCTTAGCCTTGGAACACACAACTTAGGCTCCCAAATCAAAATTTCCTCTCTTTCAAAAATGTAATAGCTTTACAAAAGTTTTTCTCCAAAATCCCAGAGCCTTAGAGTAAGAATAATATCAATGAACTGAAAAATAAACAAATCACCACTACCACCATATACTAATCATTTCAGTTTGCTGTCACTGAAAATAGGCCTTTTTATTTCAGACTTAACATTATTTTTAATTCTTAAATATCATTTTTATTGTTGCCAAAAGTTTCTGCCTAGGCATAGGGGAGTTAGAAGTTAAAATGAATTAACCCAACAAGATTTTGTGTGTCTTCCCAGGCTAATTTCGAATATCTCTCATTTTGTCAAACCCAGAACTAAGAGGGGAAAAGCTCTTATAAAATTTCCAAAGAATTCTTGTTAGAAGATGAAACTTTATTGTTGAGGATATGGGTCAAAAAGCTTAACTCTTTAATCACTGTATTTATATTAATAATACAATAAGAGAAATCCAAAAAAGAAAACACTGTCCACAGGAAAAATACACCTAACAAGGCTATGAATCAGCAGACCAGGCTAATAATTAGCCAAACTAATATTCTGTTCCCATAGAGCCTTATCAAAGCCACTTACCATCTGGGTCTTTATCCTGTGCTTTGTTTTGTGCTTAGCTACATCCATTTCTTCAGAAACTGAGTCCTCCCTGGAATTATCCAGAAAATCCACTTCATCTTCTGCTTTCATGTCTGGCATTTCTGAAGAGACATAAGGGGTTTGCAAAGTGCATTTGAAAATCTGATTTCTTTGCCTTTCTGTTTACACAACAGGCTGATGCTTCCATTGGTTTGATTTGTTTTTACTTTTGTTTTAAAAAGAAAAGTATTCTTTCAGCAGCTGGTTTTGTTTCTGACACTATTAGGCTGCTCATTTTCTAAACAGTTGTGGAGTTGTTCCTGACCAAAACAAACCATGGGAATGCAACCTGCTCATGGAGAAGTTAATAAGAATATGGAGATAGCACTAGCCAAAGGTATAGACATGTGGCCAGTGCCCAATCAAGCACTGAACATATAGTAGGCACTTAAAATATTTGCTGAATTTTTGCCACTGACTTTTCATGGAAAATAAAGCTCCTCTCATTTGGTTTGAGAAAACAGATCAATCAATAATTCAATCAGCAAGTATTTACTAAGCCCCATGCTATCTTCCAGGCACTATGCTGGGTGCTAAGGATGCAAACTAATAAATTCCATAAGTGGGATAACCATACCTATCACTATTTGGATTGGCAATGAGCATTTACACAAGAGAAAAAAGGCTCATCATAGTGCTCTCAAGATAAACTGGCTAGGATAAGACAAACTTTTCCACTCTCTGATGGCTTTGTAACTATATACACAGATCAGTTTATTACTAGTATTTGTTTACATGTATGAAAATTTCACAAAGCCAAAAGACAAAATGAACACAATTTCACTGCTTAATATAGTTTGAGGGGGCACATATAGCATCCTTTCTTTTAAAGATAGACCCAATTAATTATTTTCTTTTGATCATTGAAAGAATCACTCAGTTGTCTTCAAGTTAACAGTCAAGTTATAAGAAAGCTATGTTTATTGAAGGAGAAAAAAAAAAAAAAAACTAGCAGTATCATTTTAGAGACCAAAGACCATGTTCAACAGTGCAGAGTTGTAGTTCACAAATAGTGGTGGTTACTATTACCATTTATCACTATTTGGGTCAGACAAATACAGGAAGGAAGTGATTAAATGGTACCATAGGAAAATTTAGGATTCTGACATTTTCTTAGAGGAACTGGTAAGTGGACAGACCTGAACTTGATACTCTATATGTGAATAGATGACTATTAAAATAGATAACATATTAGAGGCCTAGAATTTTACATGGGAAAACTTTTGTTTGTTAATTCAACATTAAAATCTTACAGAAGTCACAATCCCGAAAGACAGGACTCCTTATACAAAAGGCATAGAGACTGCTTTTAGCTGAAATTTTTTAAGATTTCATTCTGTCAATCTACTGTAACAATTACTACACTGTAATGTACTACACTGAAATGAAAGCAAACAATGTTAGCATATATAGAGATAAACATAATACACATATTGTACACATATATACATGACAAAATTCCATTACAGCAAGTATTGGATAATAAATATAATATATTCTTCATTTAGGGGTGCTAAGCTTTGGAGTTTAAATATTACAGATAAAATAAAATGAAAACATACAATCTTTGAACAGTATCCCAATCAGAAGTAACCTTTGAACATGTTCAACCCTAATAAAATGACAGGTGGTTTGTTGTATATAGAGGTGTATATAGGGAGCAGGGTTTAAAGGGGAAGGTACTTTTTTGGTTTAATTTAAAACAACTTCACTTAACTACACCCATCAACTAAAAATATGTATGTATCTTGGCAAGTAGCCACCAGTCATGACTATGAACAGATAGTGGGTGTATAATGAGACCTAAACTATATGACAGATTTGGGTCAGCTATAAACTACCCAATTTCCCAAAGCACAATCTAGGTGAATGTTTATACCTCTTTTTCTAAAGCTGGAAATTTTGTGGGTTTTTTTTTTCCTTCTTGTTTTTTCTTATTTGAGTAAGTTTCTATTTGGTTTCTTAAAGAATTAAGTGACAACACAAACCAATACATACAGCAGTTAAAAAGAACATGAACTTTTAAATCCTCACAAGATAACTAAACTCGATGACCTTTTAATAAATGTCCAACAACCCCCTTTACTCTTAGATCACATTTAGCTGTCTGACTTCAGAGTTAACATGTGACAGTTAACAGTTCCCTATTCCAAGAAGGAAGTGGCAATTCCCTTATTATTGGTATTTCTTTCTACAACTAAGGCTGGGACATAACTAAGGCTACACCTTCTTTATTGGCAGAGCAACATAAATACATATATATCTATTTTTGCTACTTAAAGTCTTCGCTCAAGATAGCTGCTTGGGCTTTTCTTTCTATTTCTGAGTAGTTAACAACACAACTTTAAATTTTCTGCTCCTTAATTCTTACCTTCCAGACTTTTGCTCTTTGATTTCTGCATACAGTTTAACATGTGAAAAAACAAAGCAGCTCACCTGCCCTTCATTTTAAATCTCAGCCACTGAGATGGAAAAAGCAGTAATTCCAACTCATGTGTCCCAAGAAGCAGCATTTGAAAGAAATGAACACTCAGGCATCAGCTTACAGCTCCTCTTGTTCTGGTGAAATGTCAACCGGGTAAAGCTCCCAAAATAGACTCCTCTTTTTTTTTTTTAAAGACAGCTTCTGATTCCTATTAGAAGTCCTGAAATAACAGCCAACAACTTTCCATCTCTAAATATCTGAAACGCTCCCCAAAACTTTCAAAACTTGAAACTTCCAAAATGTCTGGAGCATACATATTCAGTTACAAAACTGAAAACCAGAAAGGAGAAAACCTTCCCTTGAGGGAAAGTAGCTGTAAAGTATTACTATAGTAGTGAATACAGTTAATGCTTGACATGACACTGGTTCTTTCAACTGTTCTATCTCTACCCACTCCATTTTTGCATGTGCCATTTCCAGGATCCTGGGAGGGGAAATAGAACATTTCTTACCTAATTCTTAAGAGCAAAAATAAATAACGCCTAGTCAGGACAATGGTCACTCTTCTCTTCTGTGCCCCAGGAACAAGGTGATCAGGCAAAATCCGGACCCAAGACGCCTTATGATCCCCAAACTGCCCTCTGCTTCCACTTTCATCCCAACTCACAAATACATGAGGTTATGCTGGAATGGCCCCTTTCCACTGAATGGTGGTTTCTATTTACTGTTTCTGGACATGGTAACCCATCGATTGAAGAGGTCGCTGTGTGAGCAATCTCCTCACTGCAGCTGCTTTGCCGAGATAAGTGGACGCAAAGTTTGCCTTATGACAGCACACTCAAAGGATGAGGCTTAGAGGAAATCCTGTGTGGGGAACCCCCCTCGGCCCAGCCCCCAGTCCCACACACTGTACAAGGCTTTGAATTCCAGGACTGTGGCATTAAGTTAACAGACAATGTGACTAAAGATTTTTTTCACAGGCAGGAAGAGTCTTGTTTTTCCCTGTGCTCTCCTACAATGACCTAATACCACCATTTAAGAAGCTGAATTGCTAGTTTGGAAGGACACTTAACAGCTATGGCTTACTACTATAAAGAAAGCAGTTCCATGATCCCAGCTATTATCTTTGAACCTAAACTGACAAAGAATGAGAGAAAGGAACAAGTCAGCCTCAGATACATAAAGACACTTTTCCCAACACTCTCCACACAGCTTCACATGAAATACTGAAACATCTCCAAACTAGTCTAATATTTGCTTTGACAAAAGTGGTCAAATCATAAGAATAAAACTTCGTATCCCAATATGGGCTCAATTCATCTGTCACCCAGGCACTTTTTCCAGGTTTCAAAAACTGCAGAGCTTACATGAGTACCAGGTACATGGACTAACAGGTGATAGCAAGCAAACCAATCACTATTCAAAGCAATCAGGTAAGAATTCAACTAAAGCAAAATTTCTTACACAACAAATATGCCTGCATGGATGCTGCTTATTAAATCCTAAAGGAGTAATTTTACAGAACGAACAGCAAAAATAAATAAATAAATAAATAAATTCCATGGTACTTGACTGCCACACTGGAGACACATTTGGAAAGAACTGCTCTTCAAATTTTACATGGACTGCCCATTTCAGCTTGCTTACCTGCCACAGGTTCAGGTCCTTGGGCCTGTCCAGGTATCCTTTTCTGCTCTTCTCCTTTGATTGTCCACACTTTTGAGTTTATAACTACTGCTTCTCTAGTAGGTCCAACTCCTGGAGCCATCCAAGGTCCTTCCACATCGGCTTTCTCTAGCTCCTCAGTAACAGGATTTGGTTCAGGAACACCATGCTGTGGAGAGCTCCTGCTCTCTCCCAGGGAGACCACTCCACCTGTAGCTCTCACTTTTTCAAGGACAGTATCCACCAAGTGACTGGCAGCCTTCTCTATCAGATTTTCTCTCTCCAGCGAATTCAAAGCATCAGCCTGAGTAGGCAGATTCTGAGAGGGAACATCTTGGGAGCTTGTCTTTTGTTTAGCCCTATTCCCATCAGGCAAGGCTTCCTTGGTTTTGTCCACACAAGGCATAGTGTTGCTCTCAACTGTCAGAGGCCCCATGTCCCCAACGGCCTCACCCTCACAGGGCAGGAGCTCTTCAGCAATGGGCTGCAGTAACAGCCTTGGTACCACACTGTCTGCCTCTGCTTCCTTTGGATGTCTTGCTAAGGAGACAGATTCATCTGCCTCCCCTTTCTCCTTACTACCAGGCAGCATTTCAGTGATTATAGTTTCTTCCTTTGGTATCTCATCTTCAGGTGGGGCTCCTGGTAGGTCCGAGATTACATTATTCTCTTGGTCTGCCATCTTTTTCTGCACCAGAACATCCTGGTGGCCACTAACTATCTCCTTTGTCCCCAACCCTGAGGGATCCTGGGTAGCTTCTTCTCTGGAACCCAGAATTACATTTTGACTCTCTCTCCAAGAGGAGTCCTTTGTAGACTCAGTCTCCTTTATTTCAGGTTTTATGGTCCCTGACTTTTCTCTGCCACAAGCTTCAGACCCATCTCGTTCTAGGCCAGCTTCGGTTTTGTCTGTTACTGCCAGCAATGGCAAGTTGCACGCTCCCTGCCTGCCTGCAGACAAACTGGCTTCTGATGGCACCTGGCATTTTACAGCTGGGCTTTGTTCAGCTTGTAGTGAAACTTTTGCAGCCACTTCCTTGTTTTGTTCAGGTTCTGTACTGAGAATGGCAGAGGGTGTGCCCACTGAAGTATTATTGTGTTTAAGTATTTTGCCTTCAGCACAAGAGACAAGTTGATCACCAAGCTCTAATGTCTCTTCTCCAGGAGGTGGCGTCTCTTCTAGAGGCAAGGAAACTAAACAAAGTGCATTGTCTTTAGTTGGAGAACAAGTGGCTGCTTCATTTTCCTTATCTCGTTCTTGAGCTAGAGTGCTTTCTGGTCCCATGGGTTCCTCGTCTGCCCCCGACAAAACTGCATCAGCAGGCAAAGTGCTTGTCCTTTCACTGAGGACAGAAGAATCGGATTCTGACACATCCCTGATGTTGTCATTAAATCCCTCAACTCCACTTTGCTCTTCTACAGAATTGGAATTGCCCATACTTAGCTGAGAAGCAGGAGCAGGAAGAAAAGGCAGCAGACTCACCAAGCTGTCTTGTGTTGGCAGTTTGCTGGGCATACAGAGATCAAGTGCTGGGCCACAACTATGTTCTGCGTTTTTTTCAGAAGTTGCTGTTCCCTTTTCTTTTTGGGAGGGAACAAAAGAAATCACATCATCTTCAGTTACTGATTCAACCAACGGCCTGTCTGGCTGAACAAAATTATTTTCAGATGCCATGGCCTGATCTGGTAAAAAACTTTCTTTTGCTTCAATCAAGTTTGGATTAGGTGGTAAAACTGGTTTATGTGTGGGTAGTGAAGGAGTATCCAGTTTTAAATCTTGTGCTAGGTTATCTTTATTTAAAAATGCTATAGAACACAGGACTTCAGGCTCCTGGTTAGCTCCTCTAGGATCAGAGTCTTCCTCATTCAAACAAGATTCTTTCATCAGAACCTCGGCAGGTATATTTGGTGAATTCTTCTTCATGTCCTTAGAATGGATGGCGGCTTCACCACACTTGCTTTCTGCTTCCATGTCTTCACAAGGAGTCACTGAATTCTGTTGACGTACAAAATCAAAACTAAATTTGTTCTCTTCCGCTGTGCAGCAGATGGTTGATTCAATTTCCTGATCTTGGTCTTGAGTTGAGCTGCCTTTTGATGTCTGGCTTAAAACTGGCTTTTTTTCTGGGCGGATCAAAGTTGAATCAGAAGGTGAGTCTTCCTCACACATGCTGATTAAAAAAGAATACATTTCTAACTCTTCTAACATCTCCTCTTGACCAGTAACCTTTTTTACTAAAGATGAAATGATCAGGGGGTGTTGATTCCCAACCCCCTGGTTCTCTGCTACAGGACCAAAATTTTCTTTGCTACTTCTGCTTAAAGTTTCAGTTCCTGGCACAGTGTCTTTAGTAACGGCTTCTCCTTTACCAACTGTAGATGAAGTCTGAAGATGTTCATTGCTATCTAAGGAACTTGAAGAGTCAATGCCATTTGGAACACTGGGTACCTCCACAGGGTCACTGCTTTCTTCTACATCAAGAGTTCCAGTTCTGCTGTGACTGCAGCTCTTATAAAGCCCATCAGTTTTACTTTCCTGCATTTCATGCACATGCCTCTGGAGAGTGGCCTCGGGGCTTAGGAGATCACATTTCACTTTTTCTGTTGCTTTTGGAGTTGCATTCTCTGTTTCTGAATTGGTGACCCCTTCAACTTCAGGGACATTATGGTCTTGGCTATGTTCATTAATATGTACTTCCCCTGTGGCACCATATCCATTGTTCTTATGTTCATGGGCCAAAACAGTGCCAGGAGATGTCATTCCAGTTTCCACATTTATATTTGCACAGGATGGAAGGTCTTCTGTGTTATTCATGCTAGCAGGTGCACTCTGTAGGCATCTATCTTTCTCTGACATAATCTCAGAGACTGTGAATAGTCCTGGCTCCACCTCTTCTTCCCCTTTTCTCTCCAGGCCTTTATCTTTTCTCCTACAGGAACAGTCTGTGTTACCTTTGCTCATCAAGCTTGATAAATCACCTGATTGTTCATCCAATCTAACTGAGTCCCCTTTGTGGTTAGGATTGTCCATGCCTCCAAGTGGAGAAGACTGCTGCTGGTCTCCTAAGGGAGCGTCAATGCAGGAAAGATGTTGACCATTCACATCCAGAACACTGTGAGCAGGTGGAGGATCCTGTGACATTATCATTAAAGGGATGCGATCTTCTGTCTGTCTGAGGTTAGTTTTCTGCAATGGCAAAAGAAAATATCAGTAATATAAACTTCAACATATAACTACACATGTTATATGTTGGGGAATGCAAGTAATAGTCACATCTGACAGAACCCACTACTTTGTAAGGTGACTGAAGTCTATCTAAAATACAGACTTATTCTTATTTTTCTCTCCCATACCTGTACAGTTGCCAGGATCTTAAAAGTTGCTCATGATACTCAAGCCACTATTTCCAGGAATTAACTATAAGTTTATTTTTAAAAGCATGTAGATTTTAACTCCAAACTTGTGGACAAATGTGTATCTGAACACTGGTTTGGATGGGGCAGCTTGGGTAAAATGCTCTTGTAGGCCTCCTTTGCAAGGGATACACATTACTTCCAGCTTCCTTCATCCATTCCCAACACAAACAAATTCACAACTGTTTGCCAAATTCCCCTAGTCCTAAACTGCAGCTAAATTCCCAGATGCCCCGATTATTTACTGAAGTATTATATACCTCCGTTTAATCCTACAAACAAACTTCACCCTATCCATCTTCCAGCAGGAGTGGACTGACCTGAGTCTTTCTTAAAAGCCTGAAGTCTTTAAAAAATCTTGTTCATTAAATAACTTTAACTGTAGGCTAATAATTTTAGCCTTGTCAGTAATTGCCAAATCTCTTCCACCTTTTTGGTAGAGGAAAAGTTTTTCTCTGTTAGCCAATATGGTAAATTTCAAATATAGAAACTAATATATTTCCTGTTTAACACCCGAGCCTCACCCATTCTCAAATGAAAGTAGTATGAATGTGTCACAATGGACTGAACTAAAAATCAAAATCTTTATGTTCTGTTCTTGATTCAACATCTGGTCCACTCCACAACTTCATACTCATCTAACTGCTTCTTTTCTTATTGGCAAACAGGGGTTTGCGACTTTTTAATAAAAATTAGCCAATACATAATCATAAAACATGTTCTGAATACTAAAGCATTAATGATAAATTGGTTTTCTTTGGGAACTTCAGTGTTGCAGCCTTACAACTTCCCTTGCCTTCAAAAAGATATGTACAGGTCTTGGGTTCCACCATGAGAGAGAAAATCCCACATGTGGTGACAGCTCATTGCTCATTAGGTTGCAAAAAACAAATGCACATAATAGTTAAATCGGTTAGAGAATAGCAATAAGCTATCAAATGTCTAGGGAAAAACAAACAAGTATTTGAACTGACTCAAGTGCTGAGCTTTTCTACATGATGCAAAAATTTTAAGGAAGGTGGTTGATCCACCTTCCCCTCCTTTCCCAACCCTCTTTTAGTCTGCCTTAGCCCCTGTGCTGATCCCTCTGGCACTTTCAAGAGCACAGCTTCAACTGAACTGTTGATTGTCTTGTGGACTAAAAAAAGATGCCTGGTTTCCGGGGGAGCATATACAAGCAAAAACAAAAGTGATTCTTATTCTGGAATAAGCCTGATACTAAAAAGGCAGAGGCAGACACCATACATCCAGAGAATGAAGTCATCAGGCCTAATGGGCTGAACAATGACGTTCCAAAGGAAGCCTCTGGTATTTCAATGGCCCTGAATAAACCTAAATTAAATAATCACAAAAGTGCTTTCCAGAATCAAATGAAATCAATGCTGAATAAAATCTGGATGGAAAAAGAACCTAAACTTAGCTTTTCAGGTCATTTTTGAAAAATATATAGAGTCTGTTTTATTTGGTTGTCTAACAGCAATTTGCATTGAGAAGACTCACATAAGATAAAAAAAAATTGATTTTAAGCGATTTTTCAGTTTCATAAACATAATACAGCCATAACAAAAGAAATATTTAAAATGGTCTAATTTAATGTAATTTTAAAAATTTTTATCAACTGATTCAGAATAGTTTTTTGTCTTTCAAAGTCAAACCAATATATTTCCTTTATATATATATATATATATATATAACCTCTGCTATGAGTAAATACAATGTATCTAGTCATTACTTCAGTTGCTTGGCAAAGGTCAATCAGAACCAAACTTTATTTTATCTGGGACAAAAGACAAGGTCCAGAAACTTATCATATATAAATAAACATGAGTCATTTGTAAGCACTGATTACTTGCCAATGTTTCCAGTTTCAAAAACTTCAGTATCTAATTTAAACTCTCCATATTTGGCATTTAAAATTCTAAACAACCTGGCTTCTTCCTACCCATTTCATCTTTTTACACTTTATTCCCCTGTACAAACTCTAAGAATCCAGCAATACTGAAGTAGTAAAAGTTCTTCAAACATGACATTACATCTCTCTAGGCTTCGCCTTTGCCTTGGCTGTTCTGAATAGCTGGGATACTCTTCTCCTTCACTTCCATCTCTTAGTTTTCCTGGCCTCCTTCAAGACTCAACTCAAATCCCACCTTCTCCAGAAGGTTGGTCCTCCACCTGATAATGCCTTTCTTTCTTAAGAGTAATTTCCATCTTTGGGTTCAAATCATGCCTCTGACACTTACTATGACCCTGGGAAAAATCCCTAGATCTCTCGGTCTCTATTCCTCATCTGTAAAATGGGATAATAATAGCACTGATCTTACAGGACTGTAATAACAGAACCTTTATAAAGTGCTTTGCAAACCCTTAAAGCATTATATAAACACAAACTATTATTTTATCTCTTGTATATGCCATTATTTACATATTATTTCTCCAAGTAGAATAAAAATTCCTTGAAGGTAAGGCACTGCTTTTGCTTTTCTTTGTATCATT
Organism: Myrmecobius fasciatus; assembly: GCA_023553655.1. NCBI lineage: Eukaryota > Metazoa > Chordata > Mammalia > Dasyuromorphia > Myrmecobiidae > Myrmecobius > Myrmecobius fasciatus. The sequence goes on from JAJPUD010001766.1 coordinate 116,697, forward strand.
ACTATTTAATACAATGACTGGCATTTAGTAAGTGTTTAATAAATGCTTGCTGAGTGACTGAATGCCTTAAATATAATTAAAAATATTTTTACTAACGGATCAAAGGCTTGAGATATGGAATGTTTCTTCTTACCATGAGTTGCTGCTGGATGTTCATGAGTTTAAAAATATGTCCTGTCCGACTGTCTCGGGAGTGTAGGGATTCCTCATCTGATTCAGATGTCAGTGTGTAAATGTCCAACTCTCGGTGATGTCTCACGGAGCAGTCCCCATAAGGTATTTCATAGGACAAACTGCTCCAGGAGTCAGGTTCTCCAGCATTCTCCCTGAAAACAAACAATCTTAAATTTATACACAAATTATAGCTGACAGGCAGTAGTCTTAGAGCTACATCTGTGGATCTTGGCTTAAATTACTGATCTAACTGATTACCTTTTGCAGAAGCAGCTCCATAGGGACCTGATCTTACATGCAAACATATATATCCATCCCTACCACCATCCATACCTCTCACTGACTATAGCAAGAGGCCACAAACAGGTTTACTTGGGGAGGGTATGGGGAGAATCATGAACCATTCTCAGGGAAGAACAAAAACAGAAGCAGCTTTGGATTCTTGAAATGGTTAATATTCTGCTAACTAACGAGTAATGAGGAAGTACAAGGAGGTGACTTTTAGTGTGGTTGTCCAAAGAAACATGGCTTATAAGAATGACTCTTCTGTGTATTATTTGATACCTTAGACTGATTTCAAATGACAGAGGAGGCAGGGGCCTCAGTACATGTAGGGGATAGTTGAGAAGTAGGAAGCACCATGCAACTCCTCCTCTTCTTCTTCTCCCCTCTCACACACACAAATTCCCAATGTCAACTAAACAGAGAAATACTATTGACTATTCTGTTTTTGTCAACATGACTATCTAACATTGTTTTATACACAGAAACTGTTTCCAAGCAACTCAATATGCTTTCAATTATATCTTAAAATATCCTAATATTGTAAGATAACATAGTTATAAATGAATAGATCACACAGAACCATCTTTGTGATATAGCAAAGACAAAATGGTATAAAAAAAGTCCACAATGATATACAAAGTAAAAGATCCTCATATCATAGTGCCCAAAGTTAAGAATCACGTCATCAATGAACAAACATTTATTTAGTGAGAGTCATTGAGCTAGGTGCTAAGAATGTACAGATGAAAATACAAGTCTCTGAAAACAAGAAGTTCATGGTACATTCCAACTGGAGGAAACCACCCTTTCAGTCAACTAGGTTCTCAACTTATGTGTCATCTTCAAACTCCCCATATGCAATCAGCCCATTATCACCACCCCATATGCAGTAAGCTACCAAGTTCTGTAATTTCTTCTTTTGTAACTTCTCTAACAATACAATCAACTTGGTAAAGACTCTCTTAACTTTATGCTTAGATTATTATAAATATACTATTGATTGGTTCCTCTGCTTCAAACCTTCCATACTCCAGAATATCCTCCAGACTTGAAGCATTCTCAGTGGCTACCCCTTATGTCTGGAGATCTCTCCAATCTCATCTGTACCTTCTGGCTTTCCTTTCTTCCACTGAGTCTCTTTTCAATTTCCCCTTAGTCCTAGGGCCTTTGAGATTATCTCCAATTTATCCTGTATACCTCTTCTTTGTACCCAGCTATTTGCAGGCTGTCTTCAGAATTAGATCAGGAGGTCTAAAGAAATTACTATATTTTGCTTTTCTTAGAATAGCCAATACTTAGCACAGTGCCTGGCACGTGTAGTACAGCAATAAAAACAGGAGGTATAAAACTGAAAAAAATAATGAAAGAGATGAAGAAAACTATGACCATAACTGACCAGATAACAACAACAAAACCAATAGAAATCATATGATAATCTCAAATTATGAAGAAAAAAACATTTGAAAAAAATACAGCATACTGTTGGTAGAACTGTGAACGGATCCAGCCATTCTGGAGAGCAATTTGGAACTATGTTCAAAGAGTTATCAAACTTTGCATACCCTTTGACTCAGCAGTGTTTCTATTGGGCTTATATCCCAAAGAGATCTTAAAGGAAGGAAAGGGCCCCACATATGCAAGAATGTTTGTGGCAGCCCTTTTTGTAGTGGCTAGAAATTGGAAACTGAATAGATGCCCATCAATTGGAGAGTGGCTGAATAAATTATGGTTTATGAATGTTATGGAATATTATTGTTCTGTGAGAAGTGACCAGCAGGATGATTTCAGAGAGGCCTGGAGAGACTTACATGAACTGATGCTGACTGAAATGAGCAGAACCAGGAGATTATTATACATGGCAACAACAATACTATATGATGATCTATTCTGATGGACATGGCTCTCTTCCACAGTGAAATGTTTCAAACCACTTCCAATTATTCACTGAAGAAGGTCATATACACCCAGAGAGAGGGATGTGAAATGTGGACCACAACATTACACTTTCATGCTCTCCATTGATGTTTGCTTGCATTGTGTTTCCTTTCTCTGATTTTTCTTTCTTGTAGATATGATTTTTCTTGCACAACAATGATTAAGTGTGGAAATATGTATACATATATTCGATTTGTCAAGTATTTTAACATAATTAACATGTAGTGGATATCCTGCCATCTAGGGGAGGGGTGGAGAGTAGGGGGGGGAAATTTTGTAACAGAAAGCTTTGTAAAGATTAATGTTGAAGAATTACCCATACATATGTTTTGCAAATAAAAAGTTTTAATAAAAAAAGAAAAAAAATACAGTATCCATTCCTATTAAAAATACTAGAGATAATAGGGATGGAGGGATCTTTCCTTAAAATAATAAGCAGTACCTATCTAAAACCAACAGCAAGCATCATTTTTAATGGAGAGAAGAAGGATGAATTCCCAACAAGATCATGGATAAAAGAAAGATGTCCATTATTATGCACTATTATTCAACAATGTACTAGGAATGTTGGCTTCAGCAATAAGAAAAGAAAAAGAAATTAAAAGAATTAGAACAGGCAATGAGGAAATAAAACTATCACTCTTTGCAGAAGATATGATGATCTACTTAAAGAATCCTAGAAAATAATCCAAAAACCTACTTGAAACAATTAACAACTTTAAAGTAAACCCACACAAATCATCAGCATTTCTATGTATTACTGACATAGTCCAGCAGCAAGAGACATGAAGATAAATTCCATTTAAAATAACTATGCAAAACAAAACATTTGGGTGTCTACCTGCCAAGACAAACCCAGGAACTATATGAATATAATTACAGAACACTTCTCATACAAATAAAGTCAGATCTACACAATTGGGAAAATGTCAATTGTTCATAGGTAGGCCAAGTTAATATAATAAAAATGACAATTCTGTTTAAATTGGTCTACTTGTTCAGTGCCATACCAATCAAACTGCCAAACATTATTTTATGAAACTAGAAAAAATAACAATAAAATTCATCTGGAAGAACAAAAGGTCAAGAATATTAAGGGAATTAATGAAAAAATATACAAAGGATACTGGCTTAGCAGTAGTCATCAAAACCATTTAGTACTGGCTAAGAAACAGAGTGGTAGATCAGTGCAATAGATTAGATACAAATGATACTTTTATAAGTAATCTTTTATTTTTGATAAACCCCAAAACCCCAGCTTCTAGAATAAGAGATCACTATTGGACAAAAATTGCTGGGAAAACTGGAAAATAACATGTCAGAAACTCAGCATAGACCTACATCTCACCCCCCATACCAAAATAAGGTCAAAATGGGTACATGATTTGGGTATAAAGGGTGAAACCAAAAGCAAATTAGGAGAACAAGGGATAATTGACCTATCAGATCTTCAGAAAAGAGGAATTTGTGACTAAAGAAAAACTAGAGAACATTATAAAAGGCAATACAGACAACTTTGATTACATTAAATTAAAAAGTATTTGCATAAAAAAACAATAGAAACAAGATTAAAAGAGAAGTACAAAGGCATGGGAAAAATCTTTACAGCCTGTGTTTCTGATAAAGGTCTGATTTCTAAAATACATAAAGAACTGTGTCAAATTTGTAAGAAAATAAGTCATTTCCCAATTAATAAATGGTCAAAGAATATGAAGAATTTTCAGATGATGAAATTAAAGCCACCTTATAGTCCAATGAAAAAATGTTCTAAATCACTACTAATTAGAGAAATGCAAATTAAAACAACTTTGAAGTACTACCTCACACCTCAGATTCGTTAAGATGAGAGGAAAAAATGACAAATGTTGGAGAAGATGTGGGAAAACTGCAACACTAATGCATTGTTGGTGGAGTTTTGAGATGATTCAAACATTCTGGAGAGCAATCAAGATTTTTTTTATGTCCAAAGGGCTGTCATACCCTTTGACCCAGCAGTGCCATTACTGGCTATGTATCCCAAGGAAATCATAAAGGAAGGAAAAGGACCCTCATGTGCAAAAATATTTGTAGCAGCTCTTTTTGTGAAAGCAAAGAATCGGAAAATGAGTAGATGTCCATCATTGGGGAATGGTTGAATAAACTGTGGTATATGCAAGTAATGGAATATTATTGTTTTATAAAAAATGATGAACAAGCTGATTTTAGAAAGGCCTGGAACGATTTACATGATTTACAAGAATTTACATGATGCCGAACAAAACAAACAGAACCAGGAATATGGTGTACACAATAACAAAAAGAATGTATGCTAATCGGGCATGAAGTTTAATATATCTAACTTTTCCACACTGGTCCTCAAATATATCTTGTATTTTTGGCTTTTATTTATAGCATTCTGTTTGGAATGCTTATCCCTCTCCTCCCTTTTCCCCCAAACAAAGAAAACACTTCTACAAAAATCCTATTCCGCTTTCAAGACCTAGCTCATATGACAAAAAGTCATTTATGACTATTCCCCTCCCTATACCAAACTGAAGTGATCTCAGCTTTCTCTGACCATAACTTTCTGAGGGCACTCACACTGTATACTGCCAGGTACTAATCTAGTTACCTGAATACTTATTGTACAACTCTTTCACAAAAGTTCCAGTAGCTCCCTTTCCCCACCATTTCTATGTATTACTGACATAGTCCAGCAGCAAGAGACATGAAGATAAATTCCATTTAAAATAACTATGCAAAACAGATCTCTTATAGAACTTGACCTATAGTGAACACATACATAATTTTAAATAAACCAATGACTGGAGAAGAGGGGGTGGTACTGAGCAGAGGGGCAATATGGGGAACATAAACAACTTCCCAGTTCCTCACGAGTGAAGTAATTTTGGGATTTCCATTCCTTTGGCTCAATGATGTCCCTGTCCTCCATAAGAAAAGCACACAAAGGAGTCAACTTATAGGGAAAAGATCAAGCTGATTATGGTTTTTGCCTAGAATGTTAAATTCTCTTGTTATCTGACCTCATGAAGGGGAGCAGTAGTATGTATAAACTAAAAGTAATTATACTATTCTTAAACAAATAGAGTTCTTTGTATTACCTGTGCACACGAGAAAAATTAGTTAGGAAAGAAATGGAAAAGAAGAGAGCTTTTGAACTTTTGTGACTAGGCTCTCTATTTTAAGATTAGTGATTGCTTAAGAAAGGCAGCTTGGTAGTGCAATGAACAAAGTACCAGGCTTAGAGGCAGGAAGATCTGAGTTCATATTCTGCCTCAGACATTAACTGTGTGAATCTGGGCAAGTCACTTAACCCTGGTTACCTCAGTTTCTTCATCTGTGAAATGAGCTGGAAAAAGCAATGGCAAATCACTGACAAGGCTGCCAAGAAAACCCAAAATGGGGTCATGAAAAATCAGAGATGACTAGAATGACAGGAAGCATTGCTCATTCACTTTCTGAACATCTCTAGAAACGCAACCTCATATTCAAAATGAAGAATTTGGCCAAGAAAGTCCCTTACAGCTCTAATTCAGTAATCCTACGAAATTCTGCCTCTGACACTTATGGGGAAATTACTATTTCTCTTAGTCTCAGTTTCCTTATCTACCAAAAGTACATAATAATCAGAATACCACTTGCTTTCTTTGCTTCACAGGGTAGGAGTGCACAGAAAAATTTCTACAGGGTGCTTTCTTGATCTCCCAACTATTGATGCCCTCCTACATTAATCAATTTATGTTAAGTACTTTATTTTGATGCTGTATTTATTCTCAGTGAACCTCTACATGTTTTACACTGTCTCTGCCAAAAGAATATAAGCTTGAAAACAGGGACTGCCAAAGCTGAACATAGCAAGAATTTAATCGGTGCTTGTGGAATAACTGACAGAGTTGTAAGGAAGAGATGTCACAAACCTGAAAGTACTATACAGGATCATAGGATTGTAGATTTTAAGCTAGAAGGATCCTCAAAGGTCAGAATCCAGGCTCCATGATTTTACAGAGAAGAAAACTAATGTCAGAAAGGTGAAGTGTTATGTAAGTGTGGCAGCTATTTAGTGTCTGAGGGGAGATCTGTACACACATCTTCCTGGCTTGAAGTTTGATGCCCTAGCCAGTACACTATACTGTCTCTCAAAATAAAATGTTTATTAAATGTTTTATTATCCCAAGACAAAAGGAATTATTTCTAAGACATCTATTCACATTCATTTCTGTTAAAGTTTAAGTCCATTGGCAGACACAGAAATACCTATTCAACAGTATTCTTATTTAAAAAGAAAAGAAAAGAAAAACCATGTGCCTTATAGCTCTGATAAGTCATATAAGCATTTAAAGCATGATGCAAATGTGAGTTCTTTAAATTTGTTCCTGGAGAGAGAGTAGTTCAATGTATTGGATGAAGAATCAGCCTTGAAGCCAGAATAAGTATATTCAATCCTACCTCTAGCTGTCACATACAGGCTGAGTGAAACCAGACAAGCTTTTTAACTCTTCAGTGCTCAAGACAATTCTCCAACTCCCTAAATCGCAAAGAACCTGAGTTACTCTATCAGAATTTTTTCACCTGACAGTTCCCTATTCAAATGAAATCACAAGTCCAGTCCCTATCCTTTTCCTAACATGCATGCAAATTAAACTGCAGCTGAACTAAGTTTACATACAAGACAAACACATATCACACACCCTGGCAAAACAGAGTGTCAATACATATAATCATGCCATTAATGGAGGATTTATGGAGCCAACAATAAATCTGGGCATAATTTCACACAATTAATCAAAGTTAGAGCAAAAGGGCAATTAAAGTCAGTCTATCTTAAGAATAGGGTAGGATGAATTTCAGTGGTCTTTTTCAACCTTGCTTCCAAAAATAGGGTCAATTAAATAGGCACAAACTGCAATGCATATATGCAATGATAATTTATTCAATACACTTTCACATACATATGTATTTACATATATTTATTCACTTTAAACAATTTTGCATACACACATATATTTAAGCAGGGTTGATTTGTTTTTGCCTTATTGAGACCCCTTGAGGCATTTTATATAGCAAGACCATAATTTAAAGAATTCTCTTAAGTTGTAAAAGCCTGACATTGTATCTTGGCCCTTTAGAATTATTAAGCATCTCTTCTATAAGATCCCATTGTTGTATATTTAAAGTATTTTTTAGGATCCTAAGAAATAAGCTCCCAAACATTTGATAGTTTAGTTTAAGCACAGGTTTCATACAATAAAATAACAAAGATAATAAAAATAAAACAATTCTTGGCTTATAACTTAAAGGATGTCTCAGTGAGACATGAGCTTTAACAGATATCCCAAAGCATTAAGGGGTTACTGTCCCTTGATGACAGTATAGAACAGGAAGGCTTAGGGGAAGAGGAAGAAGGATGCCCAACATTCCTCTACCAATAGAAGGAATGGAATGCTCCAAGAGAAATAATCTAAAACAAACATCCTTTGATGAAACGTTCCAAAGTCTACTCCCAGCCTGAATTAGTCAACAAAATAATATCCAGAGAAGTACCCAACGATTATCAGATGACCTCATAGGCCATGAAAGACAAAACCTTTTCTCTGCCTACCATCTCACTGCCTACTTACAGGACAAGAATACCTTAACTCAGGCTACCAATTGGATAAAATAGAAAAGACTATTTTTTAAAAAGTATGGTGTCCCCATGTCCAGGCATGCTGTATATTAAAGGTGGCTGAGGGGGCCACAAAGCATAGAGCACTGGGTCTGGAGTCAGAAAAAAACAGAGTTCAGATTTACTCTCAGACACAACTAGTTGTGTGATCTTGAGCAAGCACTTAACGTCTGCCTCAGTTTCCTCGACTACAAAAAACAGCATCTACCTCCCAGGGTTTTAGTGAGATCAAATCAAATAATATGCATTAAAAATCTATTAACACCATTCTTTTTTTTTTGGTTGCTTTTTGCTGAGGCAGTTGGGGTTAAGTGACTTGCCCAGGGTCACACAGCTAGGAAATGTTAAGTGTCTGAGATCAGATTTGAACTCAGGTCGTCCTGACTTCAAGGCTGGTGCTCTATCCACTGCACCACCTAGCTGCCCCTAACACCATTCTTTAAAAAGAGTAGATACTATGTACATGCTTATTCCTTTAACTCACTTCTCTATATTGTATCCCCAAAGTCTTGATGCAGACTATGTAAGAAATAATAATTCGATTCTGAGAGTTCCCTCATCTCTCTCCTTATCCTCCACTTCCTTCACTAAAAATCATAAAATAAAAACTGAACAATGTGTACAGTAAACTATTGGAGAAGACATCCAGAAGCCGGCTGACAAGGCAAAACTCAATCTTGGGAGCTATGAATTAAGTATGTATGGGAACAATTTCATGGAAATGATACTAAAATATCAGCTAATGAAAATTCTAAACATGTAAAAAATCCAATCAAATCCAATATAGAGGGGGGAGAGCAGTTAGAGAGAGAGAAATAGAGAGGGAGAGAGAGAGAGAGAAATGTCTCGGAAAGCATCATGGAAGCCAAGGCAAGATTTTGTACAGAATGGAGAAGTGGTCAATTATATTAAAAGCTACAAAGAGACCAGAGGTATGAGAAATAAGAAAATGCCACTGGACTTGTCAACATTCCTTAACAGATTTAGCAAGAAAGAGCATTCTGTAGAAAAAAGTATATTGAATTAAGCAGCTTCCTTCAAGTGACAAAGCCAATAAATAGTGGGAATGGCAAGAATTGAAAAGTAAGATTGTTCATGAAGTAGTGAAAAAAGAATAAACATTTTTTCCCTGGGAATTTAGCAATAAAAAGAATAACAGAAGGGATAGCCATGTAAAGATGGCATAGATTTAACCATGTTTGTAGATAACAGTGAAGAATTTAGTAGATAAGGAAATACTGAAGATAAAAGAAAGAGAAATAATGATAAATTAGGAAAGTTAGTAAAAGGAATGAGAAGGAACAGGATCAAGGGTGTAAGTGAAAGACTGCCTTAGGTAAGAAGTATAAAGGAATTATTTGGGAATTTGAGGAAAACAGAGGTCTGAAAGAAGCAGGATAAAAGAATTCATCAAAGATACTCAAAGAAGAATAAAAAATATTCTGTGTAACAGTGAATGCCCAGCCGAAGTCTGTGTCATATCCTCATATGCACCTATAATAAATACTAGGGAAATAAGTCACTCCACAGATCACAAAAGGAACTCCAACCTAGACCACCAACTTTTTTCCCCCCGATAATAGCTTTTCACTTTTCAAAATACATGCAAATATAGTTTTCAACATTCACCCTTGCAAAACTTTGTGTTCCATGTTTTTCTCCTTCCCTCCCCTGAATAGCAAGTAATCCAGTATAGATTAAACATGTGCAATTCTTCTAAATGTATTTCCACATTTATCATGATGCACAAGAAAAATCAGATCAAAAAGGGAAAAAAAGTGAGTGAAAAAAACAAACAAGCAAACAACAACAAAGGCGAAAAACTATGTTGTCCACCATATTCAGTGCTTATAATCCTTTCTCTGGATGAAGATGACTCCATAACAATTGGAATTGCCCTGAATCACCTTACTGTTGCAAAGAGCTAAATCCATCACAGCTGATCATCACATAATCATATTATTGCCCTGTACAAAATTCTCTTGATTCTACTCACTTCACTTAGCATCAGTTCGTTTAACTTTTCCAGACCTTTCCGAAATCATCCTGCTGATTGTTTCTTATAGAACATTAATATTCCATAACATTCATACATTATATTTTATTCAGCCATTCTCCAACTGAAGGGCATTCACTCAGTTTCCAGTTCCTTGCCACCTCAAAAAGGGTTGCCACAAACATTTTTGCACAAGTAGGTCTTTTCCCTTTTTTTATGATCTCTTTGGGATACAGGTCCAGTAGAGACACTGCAGGATCCAAGGGTATACACAAGGATACACAAAGTTTTATAATCCTTTGGGAATAGTTCCAAATTGCTCTCCAGAATGGTTGGATCAGTTCACAACTCCACCAACAATGTATTAGTTAGATCATCAACCTTTTAAACCTGGCATTAATCATCACTCTCCTCTGTTTTATCCATCTTAATGACTTTTAACATATTTAAACCTAAAAATCTGTATAGCTGATAGCTATGCTTGCATGGATATACATTTATAAGTAACTGTTCCTTGGCTATATGATTATGAATATAGAATATCTCATCCCAGTGCAATATAGTGGAAAGAAGAACGTATTTAAATTCAAGAAATAGGTTTGAAGCTTACTTACAACCTCTGTGACTTTGGACACATCACAATTTCTCATAATTTTTTCATCTATAAAATGAGGATATTGCAACTATAACTGATTTAGCTCTTCTCAGCAATAGAATGATGCACAGAAATTTCAAAATATTCATGACGGAAAATGCTCTCCACATTCAGAGAAAGAATCATGGAGTCTGAATGCAGATCGGATTAAGATATTTTCATATTTTTTTATTTCTTATGGCTTTTCCCTTTCATTCTGTTTCTTCTTTTATATCATGATTAATGTAAAAATATGTTTAACATTATTGAACATGTATGATTATATCAGATTGCTTGCTATCTTGGAGAGGGAGCATGGGAGGCAAGGAGAAAAATTTCACAACTCAAAATCTTATAAAAATGAATGCTGAAAACTATCTTTACACATTTACATACCTCTTGTAGTACTAAAACCTATGTGACTTTTGAGGTCAAAGCAAAGGACTATGTTTTATTGGTTTAGTAACTCCCCATGATGATGTTATAGAATTAGAGTTCATACAGCTCACAGTGAAATTCTGTTAATGAGAAAATGTGACCCAGACCTGACTAAAATGAAATCCTCATTTCATTGAAGCTGAGACAAAATTAAAAAAATAAAGTAATGCAGAATAATGCCACAGAAAGGCATGAGGGAATAGTCTAAGGATGGTAATGGGACACGGATTCAAAGGGAAATGGATGTTTCTTTTAATGTTAATTTCTATATATCAGATTTCTTTTAGCCACTTTGACTTTTTCATTGAACTAAAAATCCCAATGATTTATCCTGAATTAAATGACTGAAATTTACCCCTTCCCATTACTCCACCCAAAAAACTTCATTCCACAACTAGATATAGACCTGATAATAAAAGGAGGGTACTAGAATGATTTCATGACACTCTTACTACTAATCATAATTATGGAAAATAACACAAAGCATAAACTATAGTTAAATTTCTAAAGTTAAAATCAGTTGGCTAAAAGGAAAAATATGAATCAATAAGATAAATGAGTTGTTTTATTTATAGACAGCAATGTCATAACTGTTTTACTCATTGGCTATCATAATGGGAAAATTCAAATCACAATAAACATATCATTTTGGAAAGTAATTATTGTAATTCATGGAATGAATCTAAGTGATAAGGAAAAAAACTTTAGTTGACTACTCTTCAAGCATAACATTTGTTCAATTTAACAAATAAACTTAAATTGATTCCGTTATGGTGAAATAAGGTCATGCTGCCAATTGGAGAAATAAGAAATGTCATATGGAAAAATGACACAAATGCTTTCCTCTGGAGTACCAGGCTGCTATCCTAGCATAAATAATAGACATTTAGCAGTTTTTCTGATACAACACAGTTCAATGAAAGTATCTACTTTCACTTTAAGCATATAGATGAGAAGTCTCGTATATACAAACACATAGGTAAATGAGAAAAGGAGAAAGGAAGAGAAAGAAGCTACTTTCTATTTCTCAAATCTTTGAGATTCTGAAATGAGGAGAAAAGAATCTTGCCCAAGATGGTTGTGCGAATCAGAAAGACTGGACAGTTCCTTACATACCTATTCCCCCCGACACACACATACACACACATACACACACACACACAGATACACACAGGTTTACACTAACCAATTATGATCAAGAAATTTAATGAAAAAATATAGTGATGTATACCAGCTTAGAAGAGCACATGCACATATACACATACATGCACACACATGAACTCACAGAACACTAAAGGCAATAGGAAAAGTGGACACTTCAACAAAGCAAAAATTGCTACAGAAACAGGACGATTAAGTCAACTCAGGAGTCCAAGTAACTCAAGGCAAGGCCTGGCATAAACAAGTCTGAAATTAAGGAGGTGGAACATAGCCTTGACACAAAGCCCAATTTTGGGTACTAAAAATAAAAAAGCAAATTAAAAAAAAAAAAAGCAAAAACACCATCCAGTATGAAAAAAAAAATCTTAAAGAAATTCTAGAGATCTCCCAAAAGAAGGAACAAATAATTCCATTAATAGCTAAAAGCAGACTCAAAGGGGAAAAACAAAATAAGGATTACATGAATAGATGGAAGAAATGAATCAAGGGGTAAAAAAAAATTAGAATGTCTAGAGAAAAGAAAAGGAAGGAGAATAAGTAGTTCAGAAAACAAAGTGATAAACTTTTCCTTAAAAAATGACCTTTCTGGGCTTGACCCACATCTAACAGGGCTTGACCCACATCTAACACCACATACCAAGATAAGATCTAAATGGGTTCATGATCTGGATATAAAGAGTGATACTATAAGTAAATTAGAGTAATGTAATATAGTTTACCTCTCAGACCTATGGAGATGGAATAAATTTATGTCCAAAGAAGAACTGGAACTCTTAATTGAAAACCAGATAGATAACTTTGACTATATTAAGTTAAAAAGTTTTTGTACAAACAAAATCAATGCAGACAAGATTGGGAGGGAAGCAATAAATTGGGAAATCATCTTTACATTTAAGGGTTCTGATAAAGCTCTCATCTCTAAAATATATAGAGAATTGTCTCATATTTATAAAAATTCAAGCCATTCTCCAATCAATAAATGGTCAAAGGATATGAACAGACAATTTTCAGAGGATGAAATTAAAACTATTTATAGTCATATGAAAAGGTGCTCCAAATCACTATTGATCAGAGAAATGCAAATCAAGACAACCCTGAGATACCACTTCACACCTGTCAGATTGGCTAAAATGACAGGAAAAGTTAATGATGAATGTTGGAGGGGATGTGGGAGGGCTGGGACACTGATGCATTGTTGGTGGAGCTGTGAACGGATACAGCCATTCTGGAGAACAATTTGGAGCTATGCTCAAAAAGTTATCAAACTGTGCATACCCTTTGACCCAGCAGCATTTCTATTGGGCTTATATCCCAAAGAAATCATAAAGGAAGGAAAAGGCCCCACATGTGCAAGAATGTTTGTGGCAGCCCTTTTTGTAGTGGCTAGAAACTGGAAATTGAATAGATGCCCTTCAATTGGAGAATGGCTGAATAAATTATGGTATATGAATATTATGGAATATTATTGTTCTGTAAGAAATGACCAGCAAAATGATTTCAGAGAGGCCTGGAGAGACTTACATGAACTGATGCTGAGTGGAGTGGGCAGAGCCAGGAGATTGTTGTACACGGCAACAGCGGTGCTGTATGGCGATTGATTCTGATGGACATGGCTCTCTTCAACAATGAAATGTTTCAAACCACTTCCAATTGTTCACTGAAGAAAGCCATATACATCCAGAGAGAGGGATGTGAAATGTGGATCACAACATAACATTTTCATGCTCTCGATTGATGTTTGCTTGCATTGTGTTTCCTTTATCTGATTTTTCTTTCTTGTAGATAAGATTTTTCTTGCACAACAATAAGTGTGGAAATATGTATACATATATTCGATTTGTCAAGTATTTTAACATAATATGTAGTGGATATCCTGCCATCTAGGGGAGGGGTAGGCAGTAGGGGGGAAAAATTTGTAACAGAAAGCTTTGTAAGGGTTAATGTTGAAAAATTACCTATATATATGTTTTGCAAATTAAAAAAAAATGACCTTCCTAAAAATCTGTATAGACCAAGTTAAAATCAATAATTCCAGGAGGCAATAAGAAATATTATAATAAAATCAAAAAATTGAAAACATAGAAGAAAACATAAGACATGTAATATCAGAAATAAATAAACTAGAAAGCAAATCAAGAGAAATAGTTCAAAATAATTTAGACTCCCTGTCATTCATGACATAAAAGTCTAGAAATCATAAGATTCAAGAAATTATTTAAGAAAATCTGTCAAGGATTATGAGAAGCAGAGAAATAAATAAAAATAGAAAGAATCCACTAATCATTTATTAATAGAAAAAAATATGGCAAACTGATAGAAGTAGTTTGAGTTCCATGGAACTAGTCAGGATCACAATTGCAACTTTTATTTTAAAAATTCAAGCTTTTTCTTTCTCTTTTTTCTTTTTTGCTGGGGCAATTGGGGTTAAGTGACTTTCCCAGGGTCACACAGCTAGAAAGTGTTAAGTGTGTGAGGCCAAATTTGAACTCAGGTACTCCTGACTTCAAGGCAGGTGCCACTGCACCACCTACCTGCCCCCAAGCTTTTTATTTTCAAAACACATGTATGGACAATTTTTTCAACATTGACCCTGCAAAACCTTGTGTTCTAAATTCCTCCCCCCTTCCCTGCAACCCCTTTCCTTAAATGTCAAATAATCCAATATATGTTAAACATGTTAAAATATATGTTAAATCCAATATATGTATAGATATTTATACAATTATCATTCTGCACAAGAAAAACAGTTGCAACTTTCAATGAGAGAAGATCTTGGAATACAAAATTTCAAAAGCAGGGAAAGCAGGGAGAAAGGGGAGAAAAATTGGAAGACAAGATTTTGCAAAGGTAAATGTATAATCCTAAAGGGCCTGGGGATGGGGGGGGGAAGCACATAAGAAATGGTCCTTTAATGGAATGGCAAACTTTGAAACATTTCTTTTGAAAAGATTAATGTTGAATATGAAATATGAAATACAGTGTCAGGAGTCAAAACAACCTAGAAAAACCAAATAAAAAATAAAATAAAAAATAAAAACAGGAGCTTTGTGATGATTTAGTGCTAATAGTCTCACAAAGGGTGAAGAAATTAATGTTCTTTCAAAATATACAGGGTACTTAAGTAGTTAATTAAGAAAACAAAAGGTCCTAGAGGTGAACTGGTTCTTAGTTCTGGGGGTCTTTATGAAACTTACTGTTTTTCATAACAGAGGTGCTTGAAAAGAGCATACAAAACATGGAAGAAGGGGTGAGGCAGAGATTTGCATCAGATGAATATCACTCTTACTTAAACAGACTAAGGAGATCTGAGTCAACTTCAACAGGAAAACAAGTTGGGATAGGGAATGAGATGGAGTTAAAGATCCACTTTAAATAAACCACACAGACTTCCTGATTCTGAAGGAAAGATTAAGAGGGGAAAGAAGAACCAAGAACAATATTAGAATTTAAGAGAGTGTTTTAGATCTCCTCTTAGCCATCTGGAGAACAGCTAGGCAAACTGTGCTACAGGAATAAAATGGATTATTATTGCACCATATAAAATGATATCACCTGAAATGAAAGAAACAATTTCAGGGAATTCTGAATAGTATTAACCAATGAAATTTTAAGGAAGGAGAACCAGGAGAAGAATTTCTACAAGGATAGAAACACTGTAAAGAACAACTCTGAAAGATTTAAGAACTACAATCAATACCAGGACCAATCATGTTTCTGGAGGACCTATGATGAAATACAGTTCTCATTTCCTAACAGAGGTGATGAGCACACTTGAGGAAGGTATACAGTGAGCTACTTATACTCAAGGATCTAAATGAAGTGAGAATTGTGTTCACAGCTATAGAGGATGAAGTTCCTAATTCCTTCCTTATAAGAAATTGGGCAAACCACAGATTGGAAGGAATAGTGCTTGGCAACAGCAACTGGCTTGAAAAAATAAAGGTGTGGCTTTGAAATCATAGGACTATAGGATTTGGCAGCTGAAGAAGATAATTAAAAGTATCTAACCTAGACTTTGGAGACAGTCCCAGTTGGGAGATAGGAAAACAAAGTCATACAATAGCTTGCCTAAATGTCACAAATAAGCAACCAGTGCAGTTCGGCACAGCTGAAGAACTGGACAGCAGACACAGGACAGTTCTAGTCTCTACTCTGATATTAGTTAACACCCAGAAGTTTATTACCTTAAAAACTGAGAGTCGGACCAGAGAATTTTAAAATCCATTCAAACACCACATTTCTACAATCTGAGAAGCTCTAAGGAGATATGGGAAGTGGGGGAGGGAATAAGCATTCACATAGCACCTACAATGTGCCAGGTTCTGTGCTCTACAAATAATACCGCCTTTTGATCCTCACAAGAACCCTGAGAAGTAGTTGCTATTATTATCCTCATTTTACAGTTGAGAAAACCGAGGCCAAAAGGAGTTAAGTGAAAAAGTTTTGTTAAGTTTAGGTGTGAGCAAGAAAATGTCTGATACCAAATTAACTAGGTCTTCCTGATTCTAAGATTAGCACTTTATTTAGAGTGCCACCTAGCTGCCTCTGGATTTATGCTCAGTGAGGATCTTTGTTGAAGATTTTGTCTATGTACCATTTAAAAATGAAATAAGTAACCCGAGCTATACTCAGAAACAATTATAAAATCTGACTCACAGTAGACTATGACATACGCCTTTAATCTATCTTTATGTAAAAAATATTAGCAAAGGCACAGTCTAAATCCCAAGTACACAAATGAAACTCCTGGGGCAAAAGCTATAACAATAATATAATCACTTTACACTTTGGTAAGCATGTTATAACACACAAAGCACTTTCCCCTACATTATTTTATTTTTAATCCTTGTAACAGCAAGGGTGATAGTTGAGACATATTATTATTATTTATTTTGTAGAGAATGAAAATGGGGCTCAGAAAAACTCAATGATTTGAAAAAACTCAAATAAGGTCATAAACTGGGTAAGTAGTAGTTCTGGGATTAGAAATGAGGATTTCTTGGTCCTTCCAAACAAAAATAATTCTGCAAAATAATTTATGAATTTCACAAACTGAAATCTGGTAATTCCCAAAGAATCTTGCAGTCATTTGAGTAGGTTAATGACTTGTCATTAACTAAAATCCAGTCATCTAAAGCATATAAAATTAACAGCATTTACAACTAAGCACTGAAAGATTAAAAAACAAAACCATTTTAACTGTGACAACCATTCCATATAATCAAGTCCACCAGTCACTATACCACTAGGTTAAAGACCACAGAGTCCTTTATGGCAAAGGTACATAGGGAACTTTGGCTCACCTTGTATATAAAGATCACAATCATAAGCTTAAATGCTTACAAAGAGTAAGATTCTATTACAACTGTGCAAAGCACAAAAAATAAACATTTTTCAGGATATTTAGAGATACATACATAGAAATAGCAAGTCACAGTTATATAATCTTTTTTAGGCCTACCAAAAAAAACCTTTTTCTTCTCACTAATCTCACAAGAAAATTAATACAAATGCTAATTATCCTCATGCTAAAAGATAAGACTGAGCTCTGAAAGGTGTAGTGCTTTGTCCTTAGTCACCTAGTCAATAATGATCAGAGCTAAGAGATGAATCCAAATGTCTTGGCTCAGTCCATTCTACTACATACTGCAAAAGTGATAAACTTGGGAGTTAAAAGAGTCTTGGGTTCACATTCTAGTTCAGGGTTCTTAGCTGAGTAACCACTGTCAAATCACTTAACTTTTGCAAGTCTCTGCTTCTTCTGCTTAAAAATAAGAAAATAACATCACTTGCACTATTTTCTTCACAAGGTTGCTAGGAAGCAAGGGTTTTGGACCCCTTAGCACTACATACATTATGGCCATTTAACTATCATTATCACTCTTCTTTGAGAATAATGATCTCTTAATGTAGTACAGAAATTTTCAGTCATACATTATCTCTATGATAGTGTAACTAAGTCATGGACAATAAATTCAAATTAGTTGCCTATGTGCAAGAAGTAAAGCAACAACATTGAAGATTCAGAACAACCAAATGGATTTTCTTGCCATAGGGAGAAGGCCTTAATTCTAACAATAAATTTTCAGTATTTTTTGAAGTGCTCACATTTGTGAGGTTGTCTAACGATAGAGAGGGGAAAAAATGAAAAAAACAACATTTTTCTAGCCTTCCTAAAACTAGATGGCAGAGAGGAAGTTCAATCTCTTTCTTATATATAAAGGGAGGAAAGAATAAAATGAATAGAGAACACTGATGGAGAGTTAATGGAAATCTGGAGGAAAAAATACTCACACGTGACTTCCAAAGCACCAAGAATACCGTACACCCATCCTACATCAAGCTGTTATATTAAAGCAAGAGAAAAGAAGTATGGTTCAAAGTGTAAACACTTTGCCCCAATTCTACTTCTGACAAGGACCTACTGAAACAAGTTCCTTATTTCATGAATTTTGCAATACCTTCAAAGAAACTACAATTGCACCAACAGGCCATATTTCAATGAGTGCTAAAAAAGAAGACACAATTCTGATGAAAATGAAGGGGAAAGAGTGTCAAGAGGTAGAAAGGAATAAATAAAAGAAAGAATTCAGCAAGTATACATTTGCCTCTCAGTTATTGGTTATTGAGATAACATATTGCCAGTTCAAAATAATCACAGATGTATTTGTATTAAAAAAGATTCATTAGGCTTTGGGGCACAGGTTAATTCATTGTTGTCTGTTCTCTTTAATGTGGTATTTCTTTTGGAAGAGCTATTCTTTACCTAACAACAGGGGTTTAGACTGTGGGGGCAAGTGGTTATAAGCAAAAAGAAATGGAAGTTAAAATGTTGGCCAAAAAAAAAAAAGTTTAGGGTTTTTTGATTTAGGGATGCTTTTATAAATAACTGAAAACGCATACAAAAATAAAATATAAGCAAAGACACTACTCAATGGCAGTAAGCTAAGGATTTTTACTTTTAGGAAGCACCAATACTTGAATTCAGTCAAAGCTATGTACTCAATAGAAACTTTAGGGGTAGAAAAGTTATATGCCCGAGGAGAGAAAAAATTCTAAAATAAAGGGAAGGTCTGATTGAGTTTAGATCCTCTACTAGGTAGAATCTTCTCTTTAGATTCAATATCTTGAACTCTGGGGATGAAATTAACCTGAGAATAAAAAATTAGTGGCTGGGTAGTAAGTGAGAAAGAAAATCATTTAAATAATGTAAAATTTACCTCATTTTTTCTTTATCCCTTCCCTTGTTTCTTTATTGAATAGGGAATGCAGTAGAATTCCTAAGATATAAACACTTGAAAGTGGATCATTTTATCTATCTTTCAAAACTAAAGCGAGTCAAATCAATAGTGTCCAAATCTCTAACAGAGAAGAGAACTGAAATAAAATTAATTGAGATTTTAAGGCATACGTAAGAGGCATATCACCAACACATTCCAGAAAGCTTCCCTCTTCTAATCCTTTTATAGTCCCAGCAGTGACTCTATGGAATACATGATTTATTTAAGATAAACTTCACCATAGTAACACAAATTCAGTATTTTTATACAGTAGACTCATGTTAGTTAGATAAATAACCTCATAAGCATTAACTCTTTGTAACAATAAGCCTAAATTCTCCTTAATTTCTTTTTTTTTGCAATTTCTTTTTTTTCTACTTAATTTCGAATTGTAATTTCTAATAATTTTGATTAAAACATTTTAGTTTTTTATCTCAGTAGGGATGCAGTGAAGGGTAGCAATTAGCGAATTTTATTAGTACAGAGAACTCCCTGGTAAGTAAACTTCCTTTTTCAATGCAGGTTGGTACCTTCTCTACAACCCTGTATCCTAAAGAACTGCCACTGAGCAATAAGCAGTAAGTAACTTTATCAAGATAACAGAGCTAGTATATATCAGAGAGGAACTTTGAGCCCAGTCTTCTTGGCATTAAAATGGATAAACCATGTTGACCAATTGTCAAAATCAAACAAACACAGCGGTTACTATACAAAAGATTCACTGTGGTTCAGATATTGACTTAATTTTAAAATCTAACATTATCTACTGCTTTATTGTCTTTTTATTTTTGTTACATGTTTCCCAATTCCATTTCATTCTGGTTCAAATTGCATCTGAGAGTATTGTAGGCCACATGAAACCTACCAGTCAAGTGCTTGACATTTCGACACCGTGACAATACTATACCATGTATTCCTTTAAAGAGATTCTCACATTTAACAGAGAAGGTTAATGATAACAACTACTACTACATGTACATAGTACTTTAGAGTTTGCAAAGTGCTTTAAATATTATCTCTTAATATTTCCAACAATCCTGAAAGGTATGTCCTATTATCATTGCCATTTTATAAAGGAGGAAAGGCACAGCTTAAATAACTTCCAGCTAGTGTTTAAGAGCAAGGTTTGAATTTAGATCTTTATGACTCCAAGTCCAACATTCTATTTACCAGACCTAGCTGCAGTAAAAAAAAAAAAAAAAAAAAAAGGCTATTAGTACCTTTCTAGTGCAAATTTTATACACACACACACACATTTAAATTAAATACATTAGTTATTTATGTATTTAAAACAGAGGGGCAGCTAAGTGGCACAGTGGACTTGGAATCCAGAAGACTGACCTTCATGAGTTCAAATTCTGCTTATAAGCTGTGTGACCCTAAGCCAGTCACTTAACTCTTATTGCCTCAGATGCTCATTTGTAAAAATGTGCTGCAAAAAGAAATGGTAAGCCACTCCAATATCTTTGTCAAGAAAACCGCAAAATGAGGTTTTTTCCCTCAAAAATCAGCCAGGACTGAAACAACCTAAAAACAAGAAGGTTATTGCTTTATTCTATCATATACAACAATCCACTCCTCACATTTACTTTGTCCTGAATCTGCACTGAAGGAAAATCCTTCAAATGTGTGTTTCCAACATCACATACTGTTGGTACAGGAAACAACATAACAGATTAAGCCATGTCACATCACAATTCTTTGAAGCAAAACTGAGATCTAAGTGATAGAATGTTCAAGGGCTTGAATGATTTCCAGTCACCTAATGGAGACACTATAATGATCCCATTAACAACCCAGTAAATAAATTAACCAAACAAGCATTTATTAAGTAGCAAAAATGTGCCAATTACACTAAATTCTAGGGAGATACAAAGACAAAAAGTCCTGTTTCTGCCCTCAAATGTCTTCTATTTGAAGGCTAGGGGCATGGCATGTGGAAATACACACACACACGTATGTGTGTATACATATACCGATACACATGTGTGTATTTCCAGATAGACACATATGTGTATATTTGTGTGCACTGCATCATATAAATATGACAGTTATATTAAGATACTGCAATATACAATATTGCAATGTCAGAGATCAATACTTCATATATATATATATATATATATATATACATATATATATATATGCAAGCACATGCTTTGTGTAGTAGGTGGTTTTAAATGCTTTTTTTAATATCATAAAAAGTATCAATCTCAAACTAACTCTAGAAGAAATTCAGAAAATTCAGGAGGCACAAGCAAGGAAGGAATTCTTTCTATCCAGAACATCTAGTTTAAGAATAGTACTTTTTGTTACACTTGTGCAATAAATAAACTGATCTAGATACACATAGTGAAGTTGAAGATTACAGGCTAGAGTACGACAGCCTTACAAGTTCTTCTGTGTTTTCAAGAGGGTTAACAATGTCAATAATAACATTTTAATATAAGGAAGATCTCTCTTACATCAAATTCCACAAAAACTCTAATAGGTATTTCTATAGAAAGGATAAATTTTTCCTGAGATGGGACTACAGATAAAAGGAAAAGTTTTAACCTAATTATATAAATTTAAAATTTATCCATTGTAGTCTTCTACAATGTCATACTCTAAAGCCATTTTTCTTTTCCTAGGGGATTATATATTCCTAGAGGATAATAAAATTCTCTAGGCATCTCTCCATCCCTCTACTTAAAATGAGATTTGTGAGGTCAGATGTGCAATGCTAGTGCCCCCTAGAGTAGAGAAATGCTGCATAACAGCTGTAGCAACATTAAAGAGTTAAAACTCTTTTTAAAATAACTTCTGCTATATGACAGCAAGTACAATGTGAATATCATGTTTTGGTCACAAATTATATACACACAGAGTATGAATCACTGATACATAGAAAATGCTATGTCAGTCATACTTCATTTCCCAAAGCAATTGCCATTATCAAAAGGAGATGCTAAAATGCTACCTCAAATTTAATTTTAATTATCCAGAGCTTTACAAAATAGGAGAATTAGTACAGTAACAAGAGATGTAAAAAGTAGAAAGATATAAGGATACTGGGGGAAAAAACTGCCCAATTAAAATGTGTTACACTAGAGATCAAGGTCTTAGAGAAATTGGAGTAAATTCCTCTGAGACTAATTTTTTGAAATACTAAGTGGGGAAAAAAGAAGAGAAGAGAAAAAAAAAAGACAAGAGGAAGGAATGAGGAAGAATGAAAGAAAAAAGGTTGAGGGGATACTTGCACAAGTAGTTCTTCCGTATCTCCACTTGTTAAGATCCTTCTAATGACCTGAAAGGACAATTAAAATGCTACCTAAAAGTGAATTTTTTCTTCATCAAATTTTCTTAGAGTTCTTTGTGAGCATCTTTCCTTTGTTTATATCACCTTCTACATTCTGTCAGTCCTTGCATTTATGTTAAAATCCCTTGCCTAGTGAGCTGCAGAACACATAAAAGCAGGAACTATCATATTTTTCATCTAATTCCTATTGGCTAAATGATGACTTTTCATAAGGTGCTTAATAGTTGTTGGCCAAATTGAAATGTGATCTCATAAAAAGAAAAATTTTAAAGTATTAAAGTATATGTTCTCCATGCTCTCTAGAAACAACATACTTGAAAAAGTAAAAATTCCTCTATCATAATCTGATATTGTTTTCAAAAGAAGAAATGTAAAATGGATAAAAAGAGAAACTAGTGCCTCTGAAATATTATTTTAATAACAATGGAAATACAATCCAAGAATCATAAAGTGAACTTTTGGCAAGATACAATAAAGCTCCCACAAACTTCTGGTCAAATGGCTAAGGAACTCGAGATGTCTGTTGGCTACAAGTTTTCCACCTTTTCTTTATCCTGGGGGTCTCCTCCAAGGCCAGGGAAGTTATCCAAAAATCATGTATCATCAAGTAGAACTCCTTAAAAATATTCAACACACATACATAAAAGCCAATTCCTACTAAATGTGACTATGTAACATATAACGTAAGAGAAGTCTTGCTTTTTCAACTTATTGACACAGTTAATACCTCTTTGACTTTGCTTCACATCTGAACTCCATCTATTTACTTTGCCTATTGAGAATCCCTTTGAAATCTAAACACTCAATCACATCCTCTATTCCAAGGAAGAGGATAAAGTTGGTTACTTTAAAAATAACTTCCTAGAATGGAGTGAATTATAGAGAAGATCTGAAAATATGAGGGGTAAGAGGAAAGTTTGAGGACTGATAAGAACATTAAGTTCCAGAAAACAAAAGACCTGGCCTCTAATTCCACCTCCACACTCTTACAACTTGAAGAGTCACTTAATCCTGGGTTTCACTTGAACTCTTCTGCTCTAAATTTTATGATTCTGCAATTTTGCTTTTGTTACACTTGGACAACCAAATGAAGACAAAGTAATGGACCACATAACATCAAGATCCCTTTTAACCATAATGATAACAATAGCAGCTCATTTATATGGATTATTCAAGTTTATAACATATTCTCCTTATAGTAAACCTATCAGGAATGTAATTCCAGAATTCTTATTTCTGTTTCATAGATGAGAAGCCTTGACAAAAAGAAGGAACAGATATGAAGTCTGAAAAAACATCACAATCAATCCTGAAACAAAGACAGTAATAGTGATAGGGAGCATCAATTATCGAAATACTTGCAGGCATTCTCTCTCTGTCTCTGTCTTTCTGTCTGTCTCTTTTGCTCTGTCAAAAGTAGAAGTGTTAATAACTTCCTGACTTACTTTAATGGTTAACTTCATTTTTCAAAAAGTGGAGGGGTTAGCAAAGGTAAATTCTACACTGGATATGATTCTCACTATCAGAGAACATCTGGTTACTGGAGAAAAAACATCAGGAAGGTATCATATATGGCTAGGGTTCTTTTGAAATAAGAAAGGGTTATGTACCTTAAATTCTGGCAGAGCAGATTTCAAAGGGTTCTAAAGGAAGATTACATTAGAACTGGATGGACTAAACATTTGTAGGTGAAGTCCACTCAGGAAAGAGAAAAGCTTGTAAGAATTCTAAAGGTAGAAAAAGAAAACAATTGTTAAAAAAGCTTCAAGATTTTTCTGAAGATGATATGGTCACCAAATTAGCCTCTTAAAAGATATAGAGGAAAAAATGTAACAAAAGTAATAAGGAATGAATATAATAATGTGATATATGCCTGTAAAACTAGAATGGTAAAGCTCAGAATGAACTAAGGAAAACAAACACTGGAAACTGAGGGGATGTTCACCCGTTGAAGAATGGCTGAACAAATTGTGGTATATGATTATAAGAGAATACTAGTGTGGAAATGATGAGCAGATAGGTTTCAGAAAATCCTGGAGTTACATGAAATGATCCAAAGTGAACTGAGCAGAACCAATAGAACATTGTACACAGTAACAGCAATATAGTATGAAGATCAACTGTGAATGATTAAGCTATTCTCAGCAATACAATGATCTAAGATAATTTCAAAGAACTCACAATGAAAAATGTGATCCACCTCCAAAGAAACAACTGACAGAGTCTGATTGCAAACTGAAGAATATTATTTTTCACTTGATTATTTGTGAGATTTGGGGGGGTGTTCTGTTTTCTTATACAATATGGTTAATGTGAAAATATGTTTTTTGCATATTTACACAAGTACAACTTATATCAAATTGCTTGCCACATGAGGGAGGAAGGAGAGGACAGAGAAAGGGAGAGAACTTTGAATTCTAATTTTTCAATGTAATTGAGAAAAATAAAACATTTTTTAAAGAAAATCAAAATTAAGCTACACTGGAGGATCTTAACAGAACTTAGAAACAACAGAAAAGAGAAAAAAGAAAAAAAGCATTAAAAAAAGAAATTAAGAATTACACAGAAGAAAACAAAAAGAAATTCAGAAATGGATACAGTATAATTTTGCAACTATCATGTTAAATTTAATTCATAATTTCTTTAAATCAAATAGTATATAACAGAAGTTGACAGTGACTTGACCAGGATCACACAGCTGACTCCCAAGCTCAGTGCTCTATCCACTGTACCACCCAACTGGAGTTGGGAAAATTTGAGTTCAAATTCAACCTCAGACACTAGCTCTGTGATCTTGGACAAGTCACTTTAATTTTGTTACCTCAATTTCCTCATCTGTAAAATGAGCTAGGAAAGAAAACAGCAAACCATTCTAGTATCTTTGTGAAGAAAACCATAAATGGGGCTGTGAAAACTCAGATACAATTAAAAAATGGTTGAACAACAAAATAATCTGACTTTGTCCAGTTACTTAGAACCTTTACAAAATAATGGAAGTTTTGAACAGCAGAACTATCAGATTCCAAATCTAAATGCTATTTCCACTAAACTACAAGGGAAAAATGGAACATCTTTTATGAACTTTGGTAAGAAACTACTTGAGTACTGTATTGAATTATTCTGTCCTCTGTGCTATGAGACACAACTAAAATTCTTCTGCATTAAGATATAGCAATTAGAAGGAATATTTAAAAACCACAATTCCCACCTGTATCCTAATTGGTTAAGAGGGAGTCTAAAATTATAGAATAGACAAATTTAAAAAAAACTCTGTTTAGAACTCAGGGGGGAGTGAATCTCAAATGAGCATGGATATGCACTCATTGTAATGATGTCACTCATCAGAACAAAGAGTAATCTAACAAAACATGAGGCAGGTGTTGAGACCTATTACTATGATAGGATTTAAGTTAAACATAACAAATTTCAGTTGCAGAATAGCTTGAAAAAAATCACAGACTGATTGATGGGGTGGGTGAGGAGTAGGGTAAGCATTTCCCATTAACTCCAATTCTGTTCTTAATATTTTTGAATATTACTAATTTTTTTCCTTGTGAAGACCAACCTAGGAAAGGTATGGAGTAAGAAGAGAAGAAAAAGAGGTACCAGAACAAAAAAGCAAATAGTGCTAGCAATGGTAGAAATGTGTAATGAGAAAGGAGGATCAGGCAGAGCACAGTCTGTACCCAGGGTCTAATTAGATCAGTGATTTAAGTTGGAATTTACAATATGATGAAATTCAGAATGAAAGCTAATGGCAAAACTTCTGGGGAGTAGGCTTGAGAAGGAGCAGTCTCTGGGAAGTCTCGGTGGTTGGCAAAAAGCAACATGGGATCTTTTATACCCTCTGGCACCCATTCCCATCCCCCATCAAATATATAAATATATGAATAGGGAATCCAATACAATAATACTTTAAAGAAAAAGCTACTGTACAACTTCTCATTTCCTTAAAGTTGTGTTGCAAAATCAGCCTTGTGACATTTTTCAAGCACAAAAAGAAGCTGTTGTAACAATTTTATTTCCCCATTTGGATTAAGTACCAGCCACTCACTGTTATTATTGGTATTATATAATAGACACACTAAGCTATACAACCAAATCTTAAGGAATTCCATTTGAAATTCATTCCTCTTTTTCCCACAATGCTAACTGTCTAAATTTCTAGTACTTTGCTTTTTCCCCTCAGTGCAGCATGCAGTCCAATTTCAATTATTCTAAATGAATTAGCCAGATGGCAACTGTATAGCTACCAGCATATCAATGAACTAGAACAATGTGTCAACAGAGCTAAGGCATCCACATCACACATTCATACATTCACAAGACTAATATAGCAACCTCCCACCATCCATGCCACACCAATGACATTTTTTTACATCAATAATTTTTTGGGGGAGAGTTTCCTAGAAAACTTATAAAGTACTTAAAAATTATTGGCACAAGTACCCAGAAAATTCGATTTTGAATACTCTTTCTACCCTTCCTCTCCACACTCCCAAATAAAAGATCAAGTTATAGTACATAAGACAACAAGTGTTCTTAAGAATTGGGCAACACTAATCTAAAGAACTTCTGTCAAGAAACAACCATAGAAGAATGAGTATAATTGGTTTTAATTGGCTCTATGTAAAGAAAATCACCCTTCGATTACTGTGGCAGGACACAAAATAAAAAAAAAAAAATACATTACTTAAGCAATTGTTACCTGTAATTTCTGCCTTTACTAGTATTCCACTGAAAAACTACTTTACTACTAGTTCAACTTTTGTTAATTTTTTTAAAATTCAAAAAAACTTCCTACATCTATTAACTGTTAAAATTTCCCTCCCCCCTAAAGAAAAGTACTCTTTAAAAAGACTGGAGAAAAACAGAAGACAAACATATACACAGAAAGTATTACTTACTGAAGTTTCCAGGACAACTCTGTTGACTTTTATTGTATTCATTGGAGAGACCTCTGTTCTCTATGTTAACCATAAGTTACAATTCAAAGCAAACCCTTGTGGTTAATGCATATTTTCCATACATGATTATGGTATTAAAGTACTGACTTCTAATTTAAAGAAATAACATCTTGAAAAAACAAGTTTCAAGTCTTAGAATCTTTACAAATTGTCTAATGTTACCAAAAATTCCTGACTCATTATACTTTTTCAGTAACAAATCAAAGAATAAAAAGCTATGCGCCCCCCCACCAATAAAACAAGAGTTCAGAGTAAAGAAAAAAGGAAGAGAGGGTGAGAATTAGAGTGAAAAAAATATGTATAGTTCCCATAAGCCTTGATATTCTTACAGATAAGATGGTAAGGACAAATTTGTGATAATCCAGCAGAAAGTATAGGTTTTGGTTTCAATTAATGGAAAAGTATAAAGAATGGGAAGAATCCCAATCAGCATGTTAATATGAATGGGAATGTGAAGATATGAGGTAATGTTTGAGGGGAAGAGAAGAGGGAGAAAAAAGCTTACTCTGTTAAAAGTTGATGAAGCTTCTGATAGCCCCGCTCTAAAGCCAAGCTTGCTGGAGTCTCTCCTTCATTGTTGTGTATGCTGAGAGCTCCTCTTCCACCTGGCTTCTGTAACAGAAACCAAGTTAACCTCAGAAGTCCCAGTCTCACTGCAAAATGCATTAATGTTTCCCGTGGGCCATCATCTACAAAGAAATGAAAGAGAACAAGAAATGAATTATCTATTGTAGCAATGAATTAAATACTCCCTCCCAAATTCATGAATAAAAAGCCCAATATTCAACTTAAGCTTCTCACACACAATTTTCTCATGGTTAATATGAAATGGGTTCCTACACAAAACTTTGCAAAGTTAGGTAATGAAGTCATCGAAGGGAGGAAAAATTCTACTGAAATATTCAGCTGCCCATCAAGGTTATCATTTCAATTCAGACCTAACTCCCTATTAGTTATTTAATCACTTGGTGCAACTGGTCTCCTCTTTAGGGATGACTTCCACCTCCTACCTCCTGCCCCCCAATCCCAGTTAAAGGGTAAATTACTAAATAGTGTAGCTGCAACCCAACAAAATGAGAAGCAAAGGGAAAAAGGGATTTAAGGTTTAAAGAGGTGTATTCTTGGGAGTGTAATTACACTTAAAAAGAACACCCAGTCAGGAGTTGGCAAGTTATATATTAAAACAGGTTCTACTTGTTAAAAGTACAAACAGGTATTTTCTTCCCACAATGACTGTGAATTAAATTGCTGGCACTGCCAGCTTTTGTGTTTAATGAGAGGAAGAAATGTTTCTCTGAGCCTAACAAGAAAGGCTAACTTTAAGGCACAACAAACTTAGAACTGAATAAAGGAAATAAAAATCGTTCTTTTCATCATTATGGGTCTTCTCAAATGCCTCTGCCTTTATGGAATATCATCTTTTAATCTAGTCTGTAGGTTCAACCAACAGATAAAATTCTTGCTGGCAATGTGAAATGGTTTTGGTTTTTTGTGTTTAAGGCATTAAGACATTACTCAGAGTCTGACAGAAACACTCAAAATTTTGAGTTACTAACTACAAGGACAATGACTGACCTAGATCAAGAGCTTTTAAGTATTGTTTTTTTTGTCATGAATCTACAATGACAATCAAGTGAAGCCTAGATGCCCCTTCTCAGAATGTTTTTAAATGCATAAAATAAAATGTATAGGATTACAAAGAAAAACAATTATACTGAAATACAGTTATCAAAATCAGGGTTGCTTAAGCAAAACTTGCTCTGCCTAGAGCAACCTCTGAGTAGTCCTGATCTTAGAGATGCTCTGATCATGGAGTTCCTGGAATTATGCTGAAGTATGAACCAAAGAGTCCCAGTGTGTACATTTTATAATTGTGTACTAAGCACAGCCTAGGCACAGCCTCTTGCAAAACCATCAAGGAGTTGCTTTTCCTGTCATGACCTGAAAAATACTATGCCAGAGGCTCACTGGGTACATGCTTGGTTATAACCCTTTCCTGCCCTCTCTCATTCCTGCTTTTAGAGGTGCTAGTTCTCCAGTGAGAGGGTGGGTAGGTTGCTTCCTTTCCTGTACCTGCCACCCATTTCTTTTAATTTCTCCAATTATGCCTTTGAATTATTTTTTTGAGTTCCCCATTAACATCTCCAAACAAAAAGGCCTAATGCTTTCAGCATTGTCTGGCTCATCTAATTGTTCTGCAAAGTTCTAGCAATAGATCCTGATGGAAAATTGAGTGTCTATTTATTTGATTTTGAGGTGACTTATCTAAGATTAGCTAAAATTAGATAGAAAAATCACAGAATTTGAGAATTGCAGTGGAATAATTTGTTTAAGCAAAATATTCTACAAGATCTTTTGGAATGTGAAGTATTTTATAACTTGAAGGAGGGAAAAAAATCATTCAAAAGGAAATAAAATTATTTCTACCTGTGACGATAATGACTTTTTAAATGATTTAATAAACTTTTAAATGGTTTTTTATTAATAATTTAAACAAAAAAATCCATATATAACTCAAATGCAATAATGTTTTGAACTTTACTAAATTGAAGGTAATTTCTCCAAAGAATAAATTCAAAGGAGACAAAATAAAAATCACCACTGAATTTTCTGTCATTGTCTTTTCCTGAAACATTTTTCCTCCATTCCTTCTTCTCTTTCTTTCTTCCTCTTTTCCAGTAGCTACTGACAAACTCAATCCTATTACTGACTGTTCTGTTTTAAGCTGGACCAATTTGCCCTTCTTTAGGCATCCTGGTCCTCTATCCCTTCTATTGCTCCACTCCCAGGAGGTAATATATCAGTGCTACATTTAATGTGGACACCTGGATAAGTTACTGAACCTCTGAATCAGTTTCCTCAACAGTAGAATGGGGATAATAACAATATCTATCTTAGAGTTGTTGAGTAAATCAAATGAAATTATAATTATAAAGCATATTCACACAGTGCCTGATACATAACATGAAAAATGCTTTAAATCACCAATAGAGAAATGAAAAATTAAAAAAAAATCTGCATACTTTTCAGATCGCTTAATATGACAGAAAAGGACAATGACAAAAGCTGGAGAAAAAAACAGGGACACTCATGCATTCTGGTGGAGTTGTGAACTGGTCTGATCATTCTGGAGAACAATTTAGAACTATGCCCAAGGGCTATAAAATTGTGTATATCCGTAGAACAAGAAATAATGTTAATTCAAAGAGATCAAAGGAAAAAGGAAAAAATAAAACTATGTATAAAAATATTTATTCCAGCTTCGTTTGTGATAGCAAAGAATTAGAAACTGAGGGGATGCACATCAACTGGGTAATGGCTGGGTAAGTTGTAGCATATGAATGTGATAGAATATTCTTGTGCTATAAGAAATGAAGGATATGGTTTCAGAAAAACCTGGGAAGACTTATATGAACTGGTATAAAGTAAACAGAACATTGTACAAAGTAAGAGCGATATAACAATATTCAACTGTGACTTAGCTACTTTGACCAATACAATGATTCACGATAATTTTAAAGGACTCATGATAACAAATGCTATCTACCTCCAGTGAGAATTGATGAATATTGAGTACAGCTTAAAGTAGTTTTTTTTTTCACTTTGTATTTTATCCTGTTAATATAGTCAATGTGGAATTTTTTATGACTTCATATATTTAAAGAGTATCATATTTCTTGCTTTCTCAATGGATGGTAATAGGAGTGAGAGAATTTGGAATTGAAATTTTAAAAAATCTTTTTAAACATCTAATCTAAGATGAAATGCGATTTTAAAGCATCAATCTTTTTCATTGTGTTCATTTAGGTTCTTACTCGTGTATCTACTACCACTATAAAATCTTCAAGTTTTTTTTAAACTAATAATTAGGGCTTTGATCAAAATAAAGAAATGAAAAATTCCCAAACAGCATCTGCTTGTATTCATCCCCTATCTTTCATATGGAAGTAATGACAGAGGGTGGTTCCCATTATAGTGTTTACTAAGACTAGCCATATGCAACTCCAAAGTCTAACTGAACTGAGAAAATAAGGAAACAAGCAAGCTCTTCAAAGAGTTCAGAATTATGACATTCTTATCACTGAAGACTGAATTGATGATCTGATGGTTCTAATGAGATCCCTGTTAAACAATTTCAACAAAGTATTAAGATGAAATAATATTTCAGTACTTTAGCTATACATGACATGATTAGCATTTGTTTCTAAAACACCCCTAAAATTGGGAGGAAAATGTATAATGGTAATAACAGCTAATTAAATATCATTCAATGTGGTTGAACCTTTTCCTTATTGAATGACTCATAACCTTTAAGGTTATTAAAGTCCCTTCTTTTACAACAAACCCATAAAATAGGTAGTTCAAGTACTACCACCCTTATATTATAAATGAGGAAACTGAGGCTCCAAAATATTAATGATTTTTCTAATGCTCACAAAGTGACTAAGTATCTGAGGCAGAATTTTAACATGGCGTCCAGATGCCAAGCCCAGGGCACTTCCTTTGCTGTCACGGTGAAGTTTCAGTACTTCTTTGTTACCACATACATCCACATTCAGTCTAACACTACTGTGAGTGTGTGAGTGTGTGTGTGTGTGTGTGTGTGTATTTATTTAAATGCTGCAATGCTTTTGTTCTCATGTTGTTTAAAATTATCCATGGTGGGCCCCCAACATCATTTTGTGAGCAGGATGGAACTTTACATCTGCAACTCTGTTTGATTTGAGCTCCAGGGAACAAGATGCTCCTCTCAGGATAAGGTGATCGATCACTTGATATCAAACTCAGGTGCCTTCCCATCTCCCTCAGTTCCCTCTCCTTCTGGAGGGCTGCAGTGCTCAGCTCTTCCCAAAGTTTTCTTTTAGAGGGGGCAAGGACCTGGACTTCCCAGCTCACTCTCTACTTTCTATATGCAGTTTTATTTGATTTGTACTCCACAGAACATGATGCCAACACACTGGGTATCCTTAGTATTGCCCTCCACTCCACTTCAGTTTCCTTTTGACTTCCCCTATTAGACTGCAAGACCCATTATGGCAGGGACTTTGCTTTTCTTTGATTGATTTGTATTCCAGCACTTAACATAGTGCCTAGTATATAGGTATATAGGAGTTGCTTAATACATGTTTATTGAATTTTAAATTTCTTACTGATATATTTGGTCATGAGTATATTCTACTCTGAGTTGACTGCTTAGAGTGTAAAGCCTCTAAAGCACAACCTTGACGAGGCAGGTCCAGAGACTTGCAAAGACAGAAACTTCTGACTTCACCAAGACTGTGCTGAAAAATGATAATAGAATGTGCCAACTTCTCACTTCCAACAACAAATTATTCCTTCCTTTTTCTAGATCTTTATCTGCTTTTTTGAGGTGGTAGAGCTAGGGAGCAGGGTCTTATTCTCCTCCCTGGTCTAGCCCCATGATTTTGGGGTACAGTATATATGGAGGAAATAGTGTACAGAGAAGGCACAACATAATTCTTTTATAAATTAATGTTATCTTGAAAGTATATGCTACAAAGCCAGTTACACAGCAGATAGAATGCTGAATTTGGAATCATTATTTCAGTTCAAATCCTGCTTTAGATAGTAAGTGGGGCAGCTAGGTGGTACAGTGGATAGAACACCAGCCCTGAAGTCAGGAAGGCCTGAGTTTAAATCTGGTCTCAGACACTTAACACTTCCTAGCTGTGTGACCCTAGGCAAGTCACTTAACCCCAATTGCCTCAGCAAAAAAAGAAAAAAGAAAGAAAGAAATTAAGGTGTTAATAAGTGATTCTAAGCAAGCAAGTCACTTAACCAGAACTGGCTTTCTCCCTTATTTTTAAAATGGAGATAACAATATCTAGCAATTATCTCACAGGATTGTTATGAAGATCAATTAAAAGAAGGTACATAAGGCATAGCACTAAGTCCGTTATTATTATTACTATTATTATATAAAATTAGAAACCATAATTTTCTTTTTATTATTGTTTACAATTCTTGATCAGACATCATACACAGAAAGAGAAATATGGGACTAAGAGCTATAAGAGACTACAAAGATTACAAAAGAACTCAGAAAATACTGTGATTAATAACTACCATGATAATTGTATTCAGTTAGCATAGCTAACACATTAAAGCAACCAATGTGATTTAAATGAACAGTATTTATCAGAGGTGTCATCATGAAGCTGGAATAACCATGAAATATAAAAACAAACATTTTTATGGCTATGTTAGGACAAAGGTCAATATGAATTAAGCAAGAATTGGCAAGGAAGAGAAATCAGATAGGGAGATATTCTAATTAAATAAGGATAAATATTAAGACTATCAGCAACTTATACCTCTTGACATAGAAATTCTCATTTCAAATGTGAGAAAGCCATACCTACATATTTAACTTGAGATGTAGCACATCAGCCAAGCATAACTCAAATGAGAGCCTTAATCTAAAAAGGCAAAGGGGCCTTTTAATGCTCAAGCATTAGAATGATTTTTTAGTTAGTTTTGGAGTTGAGAATACTTTATTTCAGGTCAAAGAGAAATATATAGTTATTTGTTAATGGTGTATGAGCCAGTTGGCAGGGTTCACTAATTTTTTTAATGTTTTAACCTTTTGGGTTATTGTTCTTACCACCCTCCACTTTGCAAAAGTATGACATATGAAGATATAAGCTGATCACCAGTGCATCTAAGGCTAGCAGACTTTCTACAGAAAACTACCAAACACTTGAAATTTACCATCCCCACTTCCCCTCCCCACACACACATAACCTTACCCCCTCTCACAAGGATTAAAGTTTGAGATGCTATTAACCATAAACAAATAACCAGCAATGACTCAAAAGATAAATTCTCAAACCCAAGATATAGAGAATGCACATGCTGTTCTTTGTAGTTCATTTAGTCTGTTTGATCCTGGAGCCTGTCTTTTCTTTTCTTTTTCTCTTTGTGGTCAGCATTACCCACTGAAGAATCAGGTCATCTTCTGGAATTAAGCAATACCAGGACCAAATGAAAATGAAACATTCCCCACAAAATGTTTCTGGGACTGAGCAGGCTCTGATCTCTCTATATAAGTAGTACTGTATAAAGCTGACCACTACTTTAAATGTTTCTTCTGTAGAGAAAGTGCTGGCCTAACTCAACTTGTAACTACTGTCACTAAGGCATTGGAGAACCAATAAAGGTATATCATGAACAGCTCAGCAAGACATGGGAATGCCAGTCAGTGTAGGTTTTCTTGCTCTACCATTTATTTCTGATTTTAATCTTTGTCATTAATGTAGTTCTTGCTAGAAATGCAGAGCAAGCTACAAAAGAACTTTTTAAAAATAAATCTAGAGATTAAGAAATATTTAATAAGATTTTTAATTGCATTATTTTAAGAAACAGCTTTTAAAAATATTTAAGAACAAGAGGAAAAATCCCATTTCATTTGTCTATCCCTGCTACTTCAACATATGAAGTTATCCTTTTCTTTGCATACACAAATTATTCTATCTCTGGTTAGGCCATGATTTCCACTATTCACATAGCTACTGTCTCTCTACTGAATTGCTGAGAACAGTGATGTTTGTGAAATAGGAGATTTTCAATCTTTAACAATCACTCTGCTGTACTTCTCTGATATTTCTTTGGGCTGACAGGAAAGATGGGACCATCAACTATTCATTTCACCATGAAAGAAAATTCACATCAGATTAAGAAAATGCTAAAACATGAAGCACCAGCATTACCATTACTGTGTTTCATCATTTTAAAAGCACTTTTACATGTATTTTATATTTAATCCTTACACCAGTCCTGAAAAGTATTCTTAGAGCAATCCTAAAAGAAATACTCAGAGTAGGGATTATTTCATTTATTTTTTACCAATAATGAAAATAAGGTTCTGAAAAGTTCACAAGCTAGGATCCTGATGTCATCCACTAGATGTCTCTAAAACTAGAAGTCTCAGAAGTCATACAATCCAAATCCCTCATTTATAAATGAGAACACTGAGGTCAAAAGAGGTTAAATGACTTGAAGTCATGAAAAAATGAATTCAAATCTTGTCCCTGGTTATTAGCCTGGATGACCCTGGATGAGTCACAAACTCTCTCAACTTCAGTTTCCACTTGTGCAATATCTACAGCACTAAACATGGAGTCAAGAAGACTCAAGTTCAAATCCAGTCTCAGGTACTTACCAGCAATATTTCCCTGGGCAAGTCAAATAACTTGTTTTCCTAAATTCCCCAACCTATAAAATGCAAATGATAACAGCACCTACCTTCCAGGGTTGTTTTGGGGATTAAATGAGATAATATTTAAGTATTTTACAAAATGCATGTCACATAGGCACTATTTAATGTTAACTTATCATTATTATTATGCAAATGCATATAATGTCATTTCCTCAGTATTAAATGTAAAGCACTTTATAAATCTTAAAGTGCCATATAAATTTTAGCTATCATCATCATTTTTATAGACAGTAAACAAGTTTAGAGATTATAATAAATATTTCTTTCCAAGACGATGGAAGTAGTATGGGGGTGGGGGTGGGGATGGAATTTACATAACCTAAGTCTAGAGACAAATTTTAGGTGATATAAATGATAATAGTTCATCTTATTTCAATACATAATGAATATAAAATTGCTTCTCTGAAAGGATGTCCTTGTCATATACTACTCATATGTATTTTTGTAGTTACATTTGACATCAGTGAAGCACAAATGAATGTTAAGAGCTGTGTATATAGTTCCCACACAAGGGATACATTAAATTGGCCTCTACAAGGCTAGCATACATGAATTCATGCAACAATTCAATTTCATCACCTAGTCGTACCTCTACCAATGTACATACTAAAATTGGCTCAAGGTTTTTAGAAAACTATATAACTTGAAACTCATTGGCCATCAACACTAGGTGGTAAAGTGTTTAAGAGATTTTAAAAACAGGACCATTCTATTTATTTCTTTTAGAACTGAAAAAAATGGATAGTGTCTAATTCATCTAATTTCTTCAGCTCCTACCACTGAGTTTTATAAATAGCAGGTTCCTAATAATTGTCCTTTTAAATAAAGTTATTCTATATAAGGAAAATTAGGAAAGAATTTCATTTCTTGCCCTTACCAAAAGTGTGTATTTTAAGCCAAATTCTATCTGAAATCACTTGTTTCATCAAAATAACAACTAGATATAGGTACTATCACTTGTTTCATCAAAATAACAATTAGATATAGGTACTAAAAAGCTTAAATGGTTCCTTAGAAAAAATAATATATTTCCTCAATCAGAAACAGCATCTTACAGTAAAAGTAAATCAGGCATGTAAGTTCTAGTCTAGTACCAGAACTCAGGGTTAGAGCTATTTCAAAAAGCCATTTCAAGCCCCAAATTCTGTGTCACGTAGTCTTACACTGCAGTAGAAGATGTCAGCCTCTTTTAAAAGCTTAAAGCCTTATATTCCAAGAATAAAAAGGTCACCCTTTTTAGAGAAGGGTAGTACATAGTAAATGGATTAGGGACTGAAATAAAGGGAAAGAAGAGCCTTTGGCTTATAGATAAAAGCAAACTTTAAAAAGTTTTAGTCTCAGACAAAACTAAATGACTAAAGAAAAGGAAACATAGGACAAAGAATACTCATGAAGTCCTAGAATTTGATTGATAACATTCTTCATCTGAGAAAGAAGAGGAAAATTATAAAGGATGAGATGAAGGGAACAAAAGAGAAAAAAGTAAGGATAGTGAAGCGAGTTATCTCAAACTAAGTAAGCCTCATTGCCACAACAAGGAAGGAAAGAATGTGAGAAAAGAACAAAAAAGAGAAATAAAAAATATTTTTTAAGCTTCAGGGAATTTACATTTTTGAAAAATGTATATAACTATCCTTTTGAAGTTTTGACTTGGCTCTCAAAATTTCTAAAGAAAGGCATTCTAAAACAAAAACCCTGTTACTTCATAAGCAAGACAATTCCTAAGTCTTCTGAGATTCTCCACTCCAAAAAATACTTCTAAATCACTTGTTTTTCTGTCCTGGCACATAACTCAGACAGTTGAGCCAAAAACCTTAATGAATCTAATAACTAGAATAATAGAATATGAAAAGTATACATCTCCTTTTACAGAGGAGAAAAACAGGTTTTTCTGGGAGCCACATTCAGTGACTATGATTACAAGGCTAGTACCGTAAAACTAACATAAAGTTCAAAGAATTTTAAAGTTCAAGCAGACCTTGAAGATTATCTAGAGATAACTAGATGATATAGTGGATACAGTGTTGGACCCGGCTA
Source organism: Myrmecobius fasciatus (assembly GCA_023553655.1). NCBI lineage: Eukaryota > Metazoa > Chordata > Mammalia > Dasyuromorphia > Myrmecobiidae > Myrmecobius > Myrmecobius fasciatus. The sequence goes on from JAJPUD010001766.1 coordinate 154,809, forward strand.
TAAAGATAGATTTGATGTACCATCAGCAATGAGAAAAAGAAGAATAATAAAATGTCAAATTTAGGAGAGACTTATACTATCTAGTCTAATGCATACCAAAACAAAGATCTGATACCGTCTACAGTATCCCTAACAAGCAGTCATCCAACCTTTGCTTGAAAATAACCTATAAGGAAAGATCCAATGTATCACTGTGAAGGTCAAGATGGAGTTTTATTATTTGATCCACCATGCTGGCTCTTCATCCTAGTTTCATGTTGTCTAACACATCTACTAAACATCCATCTATATATCCTTAAACAAATCCTTGCTAAAAACACAAACCCATTTAGGGCCAACTACAAATCCTTGGGCCATTCTAATATCCAACAATAACCTCATAATTATTCAGAATCCAATCAACCTACACCCAACTACACCACCATCTAGTCCATCTCTCTCCATCTTAACCACAAGACCACATGTGAATTCATCAAATACTTTGCTAAAATTTGAAGTCTGTGTCTGTAGCATTTCCCTAAACAATTAATTTTATAACCCTGTCAAAAAATAGAGAGACCAGGTTAGCATAATTGGTAAGGTGTCAGTAAGGTCCAATATGGCATTAAAATCACTGCTTCCCTTTTTAAGATACCCATTAAGTCATCCTTTTAGAAATGCATTATAGAATTGAGCCAGAAAGTTATCTCAAAACTTCTAAATTTGCAGAATCTATTCCCCTATTTGGGAAAAAGGAGTAATTAAGACATTTTACCTTTTCCAAGCCCATGACACCTCTCTCTTTATACTCTTTTCAGGATCACTGAAAGTGGCTCAGCAATCACTTTAATTTAGATCACCTCACTATATTCTGAACGTTAGTGTTCTTGACACTATTTTTGCAAGGCTATCCAATGTTTTTTTTTTTTCTTTTCATCTTTCCAATTGTATCTTTGTTTCTATCCTTTATTACAGAAAGTTTTTTGAAAAATCAAACTTGGGCAACGAGTTCCCTGTGCATCCACATCCATCCCTTTACATAATTCTCCTTTTTCTTTCAATATTATTGTTTAAATTTGTCATTTCAGAATTTCATTCTTAAGAAATTTCCACTCTAACTGGTTGGACTTTCCCAGTACAATTCTTAGGCCAAAGGATTCTACCTATCCTTTCTTTGAATTCTGAAAATGTCAAATGCATGTCAGATCACGCCCAGCTTTCTTCTCCTTTATAATGAAATAGAAGGTATGATTATATACCCACTATGAAATAATTTCAGAGCTCACCTCATCTAGTCAACTGCTTTATTCAATTCATGAGAAACAGGCCCAGTGGGGTGAAATGACCTACTTAGAATGACAGAACCATATCCAGTTAGCAGGAGAGTGAAGATTAGCTCAAGGCATTTGCCTTCTAATTCAAGGCTGTATCCATTATACTGGATTGTTTATTGAGCAATCATTCTAAAGTCATAGAAATATGTAGAAACCCAAATATGTATAAATTTACTATTTGTGTAAGTTTTACTTCAATAGAGACATTTACAAACTAAACGATGATTAATAATTTAATAGGTAAATTATTTATATTATATTATATATATGATCACTCATGAAAAAAGTTATAATGACCTTCCTTTAAATATCAATATCAAACCTAAAAACCTTTTAATCCTCATGCTATTTGAACTTTTTGTAGAGTCTTAAAACTGCTTACCATTCCTTTCTTCTGGAAACATTCCCTGACTTTAGTTTTATGACATTATCTTTTCTCCTACCTATAGGCAAGGTCTTTTCATCTTCCTTGATAGCTTTTTTTTAGCTTCCAACTCTTAAATAAGAGTATACACTGCTTGGCCCTCTGCTTTTGTCTGTACATTTTGTGTCTTGTAAATTTTATCTTTTACACCTTCAAGTATCTCTTCTAAGCAGATGATTTGACATTTTCCCTGTTTTCAATACTGACCTTTGTTTTGAACTGCAGTTCAATATCTAAAGGTCACTTGTTATTCAAAAATCCTTTATCTCTATATTCTTACTACTAGGCATCTCAAATTCATTCTGTCTATATCTGTCTCCCTATCCATCCATCCATCCATCCATCCATCCATCCATCCATCCATCCATCCATCCATTAAAGTCCTCAGGTTGAATTGTGCTCATAGACAAGTTACTTAATATCTCTGCCTCAGTTTGATCATCCCTAAAATGAGGGTGATAATATTTATACTATGTATCTTTCAGGGTTGCTGTAGGGAAAACATTTTCTAAACCAAGAGGTACTCCCTAATGCCTCTTGGATGGAATTTAAACCCTTCCATTTGGCATTTAAGCTCCTTTATAATCTGGCCCCAGCCTATTCGTCCAGGGTGATTAAACATTTCTCTCTCATATACTCTAAATGCCCAACAAAAAGGGAATGATTAAATAAATTGTGCTAAGTAATGTAATGAAATATCCTCTTGCAATAAAGACCAACAGATACACATTATACCACTGAATGTGAAAAGAACCATAAAACAATGGAAAAACAAATTTTAAAAAAACTGAAGTCAAATCACGAAGTACAAACTAACAATGCTCATTCTAAAAGCAAAAGTGAATAAAAATGGAAAAATTTAAAAAAAAACCTAATGACTTAAGAGAGTGACTAGAAAATCAGTATTTATGGAAATTAATTAATTTAAATGCAGTTATGAAACAAGTTTAGTTGATTGTTAATAACCAACATTAATGTTAATAAAAAATTAAACCAAGATATTAAATTAATAGCTTAGACAGGTAGGTTATTAGACAAATTATCCCAAATTTAAAAGCCACCATAAAGACAAATTTTGAGGTAAACTTCCAGACATAATCACATGCCCTGCTTGATCTTATTAAGTTCTCACCATTCAAAGATGGGTCTGTTCCCAGCACGTTCCATTCTTCTGGCAGTTTGAGGTGTCGGAATGCGAGTGCTACCTTCTCATCTAGAGTGTTTACATCCCTGGAGGGTGGTCCTGATCGATCCAAAAACCTGGTGAAATTCAGTGCCTGTTGGTTTCCAGCACTTGTTGCCAGGAACTGGGCTGCATCATATACCTCATCCTGAATGAAGCGAAAATCTTCCTCAGCCACCACAAAAACAGGGAGACCTTCCTTGGAAGCACAGAGCAGGACCTTCACGGTCTCACAGCAGTCATGACCTGCCAAAAACAAACCAGACTAAAAATCAGCAATAGAAGGCTTATGGTCAAAAGGCCTCCTACTACATGACATACAAATATACTATCATAATCATTTTTTTCTCACAAAACCTAACTGAGAAAACTAAGCATGAACACAGAGACATTCAAATATTTGTGGGTATTTGAAAGACCCATATACAAATAATTCATTTATTAAGAATGAGTTCTCACAACCACTTCAAATCTAGCCTCAGACACTTCATGTACTAACTGAATGATTCTGGGCAAGTCATTTAACCTTGACTGCCTTTTCCCTCAGGGAAAAAAAAAAATCACACGGAAAAAGGTATAGGTACATCTCCATCATCCTATCTGTTACCAGGCTTGTGAACATGTTTTCAATGAACCTATAGTTTTGCATTCTAATAGGTTTATTCCTCTACATAAAGCAGTTAAATTATCTATGTAACAGTTCAATTTACATTAAATATTAAAAATAGCACAACAGTATATTGTCCTAGGACCAATTCTTTTGTAGTTGTATTGAAAAAAAAATGTGGTTTAGAGATCCATAATAATAATAATAGCATCAAACATTTATTTGTATAGAATTTTAAGGTTTATAAAGTGCTTTGAATACATTATCACATTTGACCCTCATAGCAATTCTGTGAGACAGATGGCATTTTCACCCCCATTTTACAGATAATGAAATCTATGCTGAGATAGTTTAAACAACTCATCTATGGTCATACAGATGATCTATAGGATTTGAGACCTTGAAGTTCCATCATGCAATACTGCCCTTCATTAGACAAGGTTTAAAAAGTGATGGAAAAGTGCACAGTAACATTCAAATAATGCTGTTAAGTGTTGTCATCATCATCACTATCAATGCCATTGAACAAATTATCATCATCATCATCATTGTTGTCAGTCTTGAATAAGGTCACGAAAACAAAAGGGTTTGTTTATAAATGATTTGTTTCAAATAACATATTTTTTCTTATCTATGCAAATATATGGATCCCTAGGAAATAATTTTATAGAACAATGAATGATGGGATCATATGACAAAGCAAAGTTCAAAACTCTGTGATATCAACATTCAGGATAACCAGATAAGCTGATAGCAGCTGTCACATCAGGTCTTACGTGTCTTATGCAATACGAGAGTACTTCTAGACTTTTAACTTCAGGATCAAGTTAAAATGCTCCTCAATTTCAGGGGTTTCTTCCCTGTCAAGAGAAAATTCTAAAACTTTCAGCGATTAATTTCAATTTACCCCAAGCTCTTTTATTGTCATCACTAAAATAAATCTGTTCTAAAAATAAGAGACTACAAAAAGGTCAGAAAAATAAAACCAATCCATTCTAGATTAAATCCACTCAACTTTAAGTTTCTAATGCATCCGATCATCACTACTCAACCTGCAGAAGTGAAATCTGTCCCTTTTTGTGGATTATTCATAAAATATCCAGACCAGGAGATTCTGGCTATACAAAATAAATTTTACATTGTAAAGAAATATAACAAGGGAAAAAATTAAAATAGTATGTCTTTTCAGTGCAAAGGAGCAAATGAAGAAAAAGTTGTGTTTTTTGCCACCTAATTTTTTTTCTTTTTTTTTTGCCGTGGTTTCCATGACTCCTTCATTCAGCAGATATAGCAGAATTCAGAATAAACCTGAGTTTATTAAGCAATAATTATGTATTGTAAGATCTATAAAAATAGCAGAGAATTGCTACTGAGGTTCTGTTTACTAAGAAATAAACTCCTGCTGTGAGTAATAGCAACGCCTTTAAAGGAAGGGAATTAATTCCCAGAAACAACACATCACTACTTTATAGTCAGTCCTCTAATAAAAGCAAAAATATCTTGATTGTACACTTTTACACTTCTCAATTTAACAGTTTAAAACATATTAATCTTTTTTGGAGGAACTATTGGGTGTAGACACACCTGAACAGTATAATTCAGGTTTAAAGAAACGCAGAGGAATAGAACACGACATCAGGAACTATTATAAAAAATAATAATATAAGCAGTTTGAGAAGAATCACTTCAAGAGCAGTGCCTTAATCATTTTGTATAATTTATGGTAACATATTACCTCAGTTAAAAATAATTTATAATAAAATTCTCAATATGGAGAGGAAGTAGAGCTTCTATTAACTCTTCTCCCCTTACTTTTTCATCCCAAATTCAAACTTAAGGCAGAATTCTAGCAATCCTGACAAATGCAATGGCAGAATGATACCTATTAAGTTTAAGAGTCCATGAAAGGCAATAAGATGGTGAAACATCATTTCCAGCATCCTCATCTCCATTAAAACTGGAAAATACTCCTAAGAGCCAATAGCCAATAATTTCCCAGAAAGGTAGGGATAACTGTGAGGCAAAACATGGCAATACAAAATTGTTTAGAGGGGATATAGGCTTCTATGTTCTGGAGAAAAGAGATGAGGAATATGGATAGCAGTGGTCAATTCTTCTTGTAGTCTATTTTGCTGAGGAAACTGTTCTGCCTCAGGGATATCTGTGTTCAGGAGAAAACATACACTATAGCAGTAAAAAGGGGGAAGGGTCAAACAGTGAAAAAACTAAAAAGGTAAGAATGACACAAATACAAAAATATTAAAAGAGAATTTGCTGAGTATAAGCTTTGTCTCAAATAGATAAACCAAGAATGAAATTATTAAAGAGATAAGGAAAAATCAGCAAATATATTTTTTAAAAGGCAACAACATGACTATTCCCCCAAAATCACCAAACAAAAGCAAGAAACTTCAGAATTTTATAAAAGAAAATAAAGATACTAAGTTTGAAATTTGGTCAGAAATCAGAACTTAAGATATTAAAAAGAAATTAAATTAAATCAAAGAAATTTTTAAAAAATCAATTCAATAAATTCTCTTAATACCCTATCATGAGCAAGGCACTGTGCTAAGTGCCAGAGATACAAAAAGAAGAAAAGATAGTCCTATCCTGCAAGGAACTTATAATCTACTGTGGGAAACAACAAACAAACAAATTTATACAAAGCTATATAAAATTGAAAGAGGAAAACAATGGGATAGAAGGATCCTTAGGGAAGGCTTCTTATAGGAGGTCAGATTTAAAGGAAGCCAGAAGGTTATTCACCAGTGTGAAGGAGGGAGGGCATTCCAGCTATGGCAGATAGCCAGAGAAAATATCTGGAACTGAGAGAGAGAAATGAAGTGTCTTTTTTGTGGAAGAACCAGAAAGGGGGGGGGCGGGGAGAAAGCAGGAGAGGGAGAAAAGGATGAGGAGAGAGACAGAGACAGAGAAGAACAGGGAGAGAAAGTATGTATAAGATTAGAACTGTGGGCCTACAGCAGAGTAGTGTCAGAGGAAGAGACAGATGAAATCAGCAGGCCTTGGCAACAGCTTGAATAAAGGGGTGAGAGACACTAAGAATATGGGATGACTCAAGTTATGAGCCTGAGGTACCAGGAGGATGGTGTTGTCCTGAATGGTAATAGGGAAGTTGGGATATAGGAAGGGGAGGGATGAGGAAAGGAGGAAGATAATGAATTCTACAGATTTATCTAAAGATAATGAGAGACTGGGGCAGGATAGATAGGTTTGAGAATATGATATAAAGTTGATAATTAAATCCATGGGAGCAGATGAGATCACTAAATAAAGTAGTAAGGCAGGAGAAGAGACAAGGATCCAGGACAGAGCCCTGAGGGACACCCAAGCTTAGAGAGCATGATCTGGAGAAGAATTCAGCAAAGAAGAGTAAGAATGAGTGGTCGAATAGGTAGGAGGAAAACTAGGAGTGATGTCTTGAAATCCTAGAGAAAAGAGACTATAGTGGAAGAATGATCAATAGTATCAAAAGCTGAAAGGAAATTAAGGAAAAGGAGAATAAGGAAAAGACTAATAGATTTGTCAAATAAAATAATAAGTAACTTTAGAGAGAGAAGTTTTAGTAGAATGATAACGTTGCAAACCAGATTCTAAGTAAAAGGAGCCCAAAAAAGGACATATAAGTTTCAGGTTTTCCAGGATAAAGAAGGTTTTGATATAATATCCAAAAGAGTATAGCCTGGTGAGAAATGAACTCCATCTTGTATAAACAACAAAGAGAAATCTCCCAAATTGGAATAAAAAAAAGAAACCAAAGAAAGAGAAGATGGGAGGTATATGATTAATTTGCGCCTCTCCCACTTGATGAAAACTAATTTTTTTCTTAAATTCACAGACTATAATATTTTTCATGTCAGATTCCCAGCACTTCTGGAATAAAAAAATTTGGATGGATTTTCCAGATCATAGGGGCAAGGCATCCTTGATGTTGAAGGAATAATTGTACAAAGAAATTCAAAAACAGTTGTGTATTTTCTTGATGAGAGGAAAAGAAATTAAAGGAAATCTAGAAAGAGACAGGTAAGTTCTCTGACCTCTGTCAAAAGGAATGCTTGCGTTGGGGATAAAAAGGAAAAAAATGAAGTACTGAAAAGGTATATAAAGGAACAATAGACAATGCTTTTGCTCTCATTTGAACCTATATATGTTCTAGTTTTCTCTACAAATAGTCAACTTTTTGAAAAGGAGTGAAAACAAATCTGGTCCATACTAAAAGGGGATATTAAAATCCATGGCAAAGTTGTCTCTATTAGCAAAAGGGAATAGCAATTCTCATATTTTGAAAAAATGGTCTTAAAAGTTTCTTTAGATGGGTCACTAACTATATTACTAAGTTAATGCTGCTTTATTTGTTTACCTGAAAGTTTCTTGGATAGAAAAAAAAAAAAATGGAGGAGCAGATGCAGGATAAATTCAAAAAGTTACTGTTTATGATTTCCTCCAAAGACCTAAGTTAGTTGAATAAATACATTTATCCAAATCTGATAGCTGTCTATCACTGGACACATTCAGCAGAATAATAGGAATTTCCTACAGGCCCCTTATCACTAAGCAAAGAACCCATGGAGACAAAATATTGTGGCAGATAAACAAAGCCACTGGACACATGAGACATCAATTACTTCATTTCCTATAAATGAACTAAAAGTGGAACACATACCATTTGAGTTTCTTACAATGAGAAATCAAAATCAATTCAAAGAAACCAATCTGCATTCAGTTTTAGCATCTATTAAAAAGGATCCTTGGAATTCGAATAGACTTGTGATAGAGCCATCCACAAAAAGAGAGAGAACTATGGAGACTGAATAAGGATCAAAATATAGTATTTTCACCTTTTTTGTTGCAATTGTTTGTTTTTCTCTCCTGTTTCCCTCCCATTTGATCTGATTTCCCTTGGACAGCATGATGAATATGGAAATATTTTTATAAGAATTGCACATGTTTAATCTATATTGGATTGCCTTCTGTCTAGGGAAGAGAGAAAGAAGAACCTGGAGGTTTTCCAAAGGTGAATGTTGAAAACTATATTTGGAAAAATAAAAAGCTTTTTTTTTTTTAAAAATGAAAGAAAAAAAGCAAAGGATCCTTAAATCATATATTTAATTAATTCAAGGAGAATTCTACACTAACATCTTCAGAAGATTTCCATTCAACAGACTATGTAAAAAAAGTTAAAGAAAATATATCCTTTATTCCCTCAAAATTGCAGATGGACCCTTATCCCATCTCATTCTACCCTACATCCCCCCCCCAAAAAAAAAACCCAGGAAAATTTGGTCATGAATCTTGGCTCTGAAATGATTACAGGAGATAATGGCAAAATTTAAATTTTCAGATCTATCTAGGGAGATAAACCAATTGTTAGAAAAGTTAGGTATGATAGATCTATAGAAAAAGTTGAATGGAGACAGTAGAGAGTTTACTTCTTTCTCAGCAGTCCATGGAACCTATACAAAAACTGACCATGTATTAG
>JAJPUD010001766.1:168832-181681 GCA_023553655.1 Myrmecobius fasciatus
CCATACCTAACACCACATACCAAGATAAGATCTAAATGGGTTCATGATCTAGATATAAAGAGGGACTTTGTAAGCAAGTTAGAGGAACGTAATATAGTTTATCTCTCAGACCTGTGGAGATGGAACAAATTTATGTCCAAAGAAGACTTGGAACTCCTAATTGAACACCAGATGGATAATTTTGATTATATTAAGTTAAAAAGTTTCTGTACAAACAAAACAAATGCAGACAAGATTAGGAGGGAATCATCAAATTGGGAAATCATTTTTACATTTAATGGTTCTGATAAAGGCCTCATTTCTAAAATATATAGAGAATTGTCTCATATATATAAGAATTCAAGCCACTCTTCAATAGATAGGTGGTCAAGGGATATGAACAGACAATTTTCAGATGATGAAATTAAAACCATCTGTAGTCATATGAAAAGTTGCTCCAAATCACTATTGATCAGAGAAATGCAAATTAAGACAACTCTGAGATACCACTACACACCTGTCAGATTGGCTAAAATGACAGGAAAAGATAACGACGAATGTTGGAGGGGATGTGGGAAAACTGGGACACTGATACATTGTTGGTGGAACTGTGAACGGATCCAACCATTCTGGAGAGCAATTTGGAGCTATGCTCAAAAAGTTGTCAAACTGTGCATACCCTTTGACCCAGCAGTGTTTCTACTGGGCCTATATCCCAAAGAGATCTTAGAGGAGGGAAAGGGACCCACATGTGCAAGAATGTTTGTGGCAGCCCTTTTTGTAGTGGCTAGAAACTGGAAACTGAAGGGATGCCCATCAATTGGAGAGTGGCTGAATAAATTATGGTATATGAATGTTATGGAATATTATTGCTCTGTAAGAAACGACCAGCAGAACGATTTCAGAGAGGCCTGGAGGGACTTGCATGAACTGGTGCTGAGTGAAACGAGCAGAACCAGGAGATCATCATGCACAGCAACAACAGTATTACATGATGATCAATTCTGATGGACATGGCTCTCTGCAATAAAGAATTGTCTCAAACCAGTTCCAGTTGTTCACTGAAGAAAACCATATACACCCAGAAAGAGGGACATGAAATATGGACCACAACGTAACATTTTCATGATCTCTACTGACATTTGCTTGCATTGTGTTGCCTTTCTCTGATTCTTTTTTTTTTCTTGTAGATAGGATTTTTCTTGCATAACTTCTCAAGCATTTCAACATTATTAACATGTAGTGGACTTCCTGCCATCTAGGGGAGGGGAGGGGACTGGGGGTAAAATTAGTATTGGAAAGCTTTGTAAAGATCAAGGTTGGGGAACTACCCATACATATGTTATACAAATAAAAAAATAAATAAATAAAATCTTTAAAAAAAAAATTCAGATCTATGAAATCAAACTCTATATAATAGAATGCATCTTTTAAAAAGAACTTATTAACAGTTCTTACAATGTGCTAAGAATTCTTCCCTGTGCTAAGCTCTGAAGAGAGAAAGACAATATAGTCTTTGTATTCAAGGAGCTCACCTTATAATTAGGAAGATAACACATGAATGAATTCAATTGAAAGTTGAATAGTTAAAGTCTTAAGATCTTTAAGGTCTAATGGCAAAGTATATAGTAATACCTCTTCCTTAATGTTATTTCCTCATAAATTCTACATACATAATTTGTTGTGTATTTTGAGAAATTGCCCAATATATGAGACATGTATAAATCCTTATTTCCAGAGGTAAATTAATAATGGGGGAGAGTGAAAGGGGGGAGAATAAGAAAATAAATGAAAGGAAGGCAACAATAACAGTCTTACAAAAACTTGCATTTCTTTGGCACATTATGGCTTAAAAGTATGTTTGAGATGTTCTCCAGAGCCAGTTTTTGTTGGCAAACTAAAGTTAAAAATATCGACACAACATGGCCGTTCATATTTGTGCATGAAGAACTCCATGTTCTATTCAGGTTTCCAGAGTGATAAAATTCATGGGCATTTCCATGTAAATACTGCAAAGAGCCCAATGAATAATAGATTAATGATTATATGGCAAAAGCAAATTTAGAAATCTAAGACTCCAAATATTCTCTGGAATACTGGAGTTCAAAGTTTCCTTTTTTTCCATAAAATAGGTTTATTGCCTAGTTTCAAGGCTATAATTCAGCTTCCTTTCACACCCACTCCCAAAGCAATTAAACCACTTTTCTAGGAATTCAATATTACCTTAAAAAAATACTTACAAAAAGAGAAACAGATGCTGATGAAAATGACCATTACAAAAGCACAGGTATTACAAAAGAATAGATAACTAGATAATTAGTGGAAATAAAGTGCTTTCTGATTAAGATTGGTTAGATACCTACAGCTTCTTTCAAAATGTAATACTGATATGTCATCATTGCATGTTTCAAAAAACAGAGCTGATACTAACAGACCTAGTATTTTTTGTAGACTGACTTATCAAGACCTAACCAGCAATCATTTTTTTAATTGTTTAAAACCTAAAAATTATAAGGTAGAAGGGGGATTATGCTGGAAAAAGAGGAAAAAGGTAAAATAAGGTAAAAACAAGGAGGTAAAAATAAGATAAAATCTCATGAAGAGGCAAAGAAAACCTAACATAATTGAGGTACAGATAGGAGGGGGATGAGCATTGTGTGAATCTTATTCTTATCAGACTAGCCTCTAAAAGAATATCAGACACATTAAGTTTCACAGAGAAACTTGTCCCTCCTTATAGGGAAGTGGGAGGGAAAGGGGAAAAAGAAAGGGAAAGTCTAATAACAGGGAAAATAGAAGAATTAGGAAAAAGTTGTAAAAAAGTGGGAGGGGCTCTAAAGAGGGGAGGACTGTTTGAGGAAGGTGGTGATCAAAAGCAAAATACTGGGGAGAGGAAGGGAGAAAGGGGAAAGGAAAGAGGAAAACATAACTGGGTAAATAAGATGGCAGGAAACACAGAATTAGTTATTCTAATTGTGACTGTGAATGGGATGAATTCTCCCATAAAGCAGAAGTGGATAGCAGACTGGATTAAAAACCAGAATCCAACAATATGTTGTCTACAAGAAACACATCTAAAGCATAGAGACACATACAGAGTGAAGGTAAAGGGCTGGAGAAGAATCTATTATGCTTCAGGTGAACAAAAAAAAGCAGGGGTAGCAATCCTTATCTCAGATCAAGTAAAAGCAAAGAAACTATATTTTATTAAAGAGTACCATAAATAATGTAGCAATATCAATACTAAACATATATGCACCAAGTGGTATAGCATCCAAATTGCTAGAGCAAAAGTTAAGAGAGATGAAAGAAGAAATAGACAGCAAAACTATACTAGTGGGGGATCTCAAACTTGCTCTCTCAGAATTAGATAAATCAAACCACAAAATAAATATGAAAGAAATTAGGGAGGTAAATCAATTGTTAGAAAAGTTAGGTATGATAGATCTTTGGAGAAAATTGAATGGAGACAGAAAGGAGTTAACTTTTTTCTCAGTGGTTCATGGAATCTATACAAAAACTTGCCATGCATTAGGGCATAAACCCCTCAAAATCCAATGGATAAAGACAGAAATAGTAAACACATTTTTTTTCAGATCATAATGCAATAAAAATCACATGCAATATAAGGCCAGGAGAAAATAGAGCAAAAATTAAGTGGAAATTAAATAATTTAATCCTAAAATAATGAATAAGTGAAACAGCAAACCAGGAGAATGACAATGATGAGACAGCATACCAAAATTTGTGGGATACAGCCAAAGTTATAAGGAAAATTTTATACCTCTAGATTCTTACTTGCATAAAATAGGGAAAAAGAAGATTTTAAAAGCTAGAAAAAGAACAAATTAAAAACTCTCAATTAAATACCAAATTGGAAATTCTGAAAATAAAAGGGGAGATTAATAAAATTGAAAATAATTAATAAATAAAACTAAGAGTTGGTTTTATGGGGAAAAAAACCTAACAAAATAAATAAGCCTTTAATTAATTTAATTAGAAAAAGGAAAGAAGAAAATCAAATTATTAGTCTCAAAAATGAAAAGGGAGAACTTTCCACCAATGAAGAGGAAATTAGTTACTATAATTATTAGGAGTTACTTTGCCCAACTTTATGCCAATAAATATGATAATCTAAATGAAATGGAGGGCTATCTACAAAAATATAGATTGCCCAGGTTAACAGAAGAGGAAATAAATTATTTAAATAGCTCCATTTTAGAAAAAGAAATAGAACAAGCTATTAATCAACTCCCTAAGAAAAAATCTCCAGGGCCAGCTGGATTTACATGTGAATTCTACCAAACATTCAAAGAACAATTAAGTGAGTGAAGCTAAATTTGAACTCAGGTCTCTTTTCACTGCACCACCTAGCTGCCCCTAGACCTAATCAGTTGGAACAATATCAAGTGCTCATGGGTAGGCTGAGCAAATATAATAAAAATGACAATACTACCTAAATTAATTTACTTATTTAGTGCCATACCAATCAAATTCCCAAGATACTACTTTAGAAATCTAGAAAAATAGTAGCAAAGTTCATCTGGAAGAACAAAAGGTCAAGAATGTCAAGGGAATTAATGGAAAAAAAAAATGCTGATGAAGGTGACCTTGCTGTACCAGACCTAAAACTATATTACAAAGCAGTGGTCATCAAAACCATTTGGTACTGGCTAAGAAATAAGAGTAGTCGATCAGTGGAATCGGATAGGATTACAGGACAAACTAGGCAATAACTATAGCAATCTAGTGTTTGATAAACCCAAAGACCCCAGCTTTTGGGATAAGAACTCACTATTTCACAAAAACTGCTGGGAAAATTGGAAACTAGTGTGGAAGAAATTAGGGCTTGGCCCACAAGGAAGGAATTTGTGTCCAAAGAGGAACTGGAACTCTTACTTGAATACCACATAGATAATTTTGATAGTAAGTTAAAAAGTCTTTGTATAAACAAAACTAATTTAGATAAGATTAGGAAGGAACCAATAAATTGGGAAATCATCTTTACATTTAAGGTTTCTGATAAAGGCCTCATTTCTAAAATATCTCAAGAACTAAATCAAATTTATAAGAATTCAAACCACTCTTCAATCAAAAAATGGTCAGAGGATATAAACAGATAATTTTCAGATGAAGAAATTAAAACTATTTCTAATCATATCAAAAGGTGCTCCTTTTGATCAGAAAAATGCAAATTAAGACAACTCTGAGATACCACCACACACCTGTCAGATTGGTTAAAATGACAGGAAAAGATAATGGCAAATATTGGAGGGGAAGTGGGAATACCGGGGCACTGATACATTGTTGGTAGAGTTGTGTACAGATCCAATCATTCTGGAGAACAATTTGGAACTATGCTCAAAAAGTTATCAAACTGTGCATACCCCTTGACCCAGCAGTGTTTCTATTGGGCTTATATCCCAAAGAGATCTTAAAGGAAGGAAAGGGCCCCACATGTGCAAAAATGTTTGTGGCAGTCCTTTTTGTAGTGGCAAGAAACTGGAAACTGAATGGATGCCCATCAATTGGAGAATGGCTGAATAAATTGTGGTATATGAATGTCATGTAAAATTATTCTGTAAGAAACAACTAGCAGAGAAACTGGAAATTGAATACATGCCCTTCAATTGGCGAATGGCTGAATAAATTATGGTATATGAATATTATGGAATATTATTGTTCTGTAAGAAATGACCAGCAAGACGATTTCAGAGAGGCCTGGAGAGATTTGCATGAACTGATGCTGAGTGAAATGAGCAGAACCAGGAGATCATTATATACGGCAACAACAGTACTATATGACGATCAATTCTGATGGACATGGCTCTCTTCAACAATGAAATGTTTCAAACCACCTCCAATTGTTCACTGAAGAAAGCCATATACACCCAGAGAGAGGGATGTGAAATGTGGACCACAACATAACATTCTCATACTCCTTGATTACTGTTTGCTTACATTGTGTTTTCTTTATCTGATATATCTTTTGTGTAGATAAGATTTTTCTTGCACAACAATGATAAGTTTGGAAATATGTATACATATATTTGATTTGCCAATATTTTAACATAATTAACATGTAGTGGATATCCTGCCATCTAGGGGAGGGGTAGGGAGTTGGGGGGAAAAATTTGTAACAGAAAGCTATGTAAGGGTTAATGTTGAAGAATTACCCACACATATGTTATGCAAATAAAATTTAAAAAAAATTAATTAATTAAAAAAAAAAAGAAAAAGAAACAACTAGCAGGATGATTTCAGAGAGGCCTGGAGAGACTTGCATGAACTGATGCTGAGTGAAATCAGCAAAACCAGGAGGTCATTATACACAGCAACAACAAGACTATATGATGATCAATTCTGATGGACATGGTTCTCTTCAACAACGAGATGTTTCAAACCAGTTCCAATTGTTCAGTGATGAAGAAAGCCATATACACCCAGGGAGAGGCCTGTGGTATCTGAGTGTAGTCCACAGCATAGCATTTTCATGCTTTCTGTTGATGTTTGCTTGCATTTTGTTTTCTTTCTCAGGTTTTTTCTCTTGTAGTTGTGATTTTTCTTGTACAGCAATATAACTATAAATATGTATACATATATTCGATTTGTCATGTATTTTAACATAATTAACATGTATTAGACTACCTGCCATCTAGGGGAGGGAATGGGGGGGGGAATTTGTAACAGAAAGCTTTGCAAGGGTCAATATTGAAAAATTACTCATGTATATGTTTCACAAATAAAATGTTTAAAAAAAACCCGAAAAAATATTTATTACAGAGCTATATTTTTATAGAAGATATTTCTATATTAGATATAGATATTTAACATTAAATACTACTAAGGTCTTTGGTTACTTACTACACAGATTCTATACACTATTCTTCAGTTTCATGGAGGTTTTTTTTGCAATAAATCCTTATTTTTCAGAAACCTAAACGTTTATCAATATAAAGAAGGGAAAGAGGAAACTGGGTTTGGGGATTTAAATTTGAAGACTAGAGATTTTTGTTATTTTAAATAAAAGGAAATGGGAATGGGCAACTTTGATTACATTATATTAAAAAACTTTTGCACAAACAAAACCAACAGAAACAAGATTGAAAGAGAAGTGCAAAGATGGGGAAAAAATCTTTACAGCAAGTGTTTCTGATAAAGGTCTCATTTCTGAAATACATAAAGAACTGTATTAAATTTATAAGAATACAAGTCATTCCCCAATTGATAAATGGTCAAAGGATTAGAATAATTTCCAGATGATTAAATTAAAGCTATCTACAGCTATATGAAAAAAAATGTTCTAAATTACTACTGATTAGGGAAATACAAATTAAAACAACTCTGAAGTACCTACTACCTTATACCTCTGATATTGGTTAAAATGACAATGTGGAGGAGAATTGGGAAAACTGGGACACTAATGCATTGTTGGTATAGATGGGAAATGATCCAACCATTCTGGAGAGCAATTTGGAACTAGACCTAAAGGGCTATAAAACTGTGCATACTCTTCAACCTAGCAGTGCCCTCCCTGGGTCTGTATCCCAAGAATATCTTAAAGGAGGGAAAAGGGACCACATGTGCAAAAATGATTGTAATAGTTCTTTTTGTAGCAGCAAAGAATTGGAAAAGGAGTCGATGCCCAACAACTGGGGACTGAATGAACAAGTTGTGTTGTATGAAATAATGGAATATTATTGTTCTATAAAAAACTGATGAACAAACTGATTTTAGAAAGGCCTGGAAAAATTTACATGAACAGATGCTGAATGAAACATGCAAAATCATGAATATACAATACACGTAACAGCAAGAATGTGCAATGATCAACTATGAAAGCCTTGGTTCTTCTCAGAGGGGTGCAATGATCCAAGAGAATTCCAATAGATTTTGGACAGAAAATGCCATATGCATCAAAAAAAAAAAAAACTAAGGAGACTAAATGTAAATCAACACATGGTAAATTCATTTCTTCTTTCTGTTTTTTATCTCTCCTCTGGTTTTTCCCTTTTATACTGATTTTTCTCTCCCAAAATGATTCACAAAGTAATGTGTATTAACAATAAATAAATTTACTAGAAAAAAAAGAAATGGGATCAGAGTATTTTACTTCAAACTATAATATCAATGAAGTAAGAATAGTAGTGAATTCATTTGGGCAAAACAAATGTGTTCTCATTATAACTTGAGTTTTATAATAAATTATGGTTTTGAATCAAACACACATTATTTCCAATGTCATCATTTATTATATAACATTTCCCAATTCAATCACTCAGTCCAGTTCCTAAGGTTAGCCAAATATATTTTGTAAATGAAAAATGGTTGGGTTTTCCCACTATAACTCTTAAGTGGTAATGAAAACAAGAATAGTTTTATTTTTTAAAAAAATAAAAGAAGCCAATTTTATTTCTTTATAAATTAAACATCAATTTTATTCATCAGAAACAAAATAGAATGGAAAGGTAAGACTAAAGATATGAATACCAAATTTGATTTAAGAGTTCAGGTTTTTATTTTTATTTTTTCATTTTTTAATTAAACATTTATCTCTTTTCTCTCCTAGAGGGCTTGGAAGGCTAGGGTAGGGGGAATTGTAACAAATCTCCATATTGGTCATGTCAGTGCATCTGCATTGATTAGTGGGGGGCTTTAAGAAGAAAATTTAAAGTTGAAAACCAAAGAGACTGGAAGAATGCAGGCAACCTCAACAAAAACATGAAAGTCAGGTATGGTTTTGGAGGAGAAGGTAATGAATTTTATTTTAGATACAAATTTCATATCAATAGGCCAGTAGAGATGTAGAGATGAGCAACAGAAGATAAAATTCAAAAAAGACGTAAAAAGACTGTCTATGAGAAGTTTGGGATGTTGACTGAATAAAGATCAAAAGCATGTGGAAAGGGGGCTGTGTGATGGATTTACCCAACTACTCCCTAAGTCTCTCAAAAAAGAAAATTCTGTGTTTTGTTTCTCATTTCAGAAAATTTAGTCATTTGCTTTGGGTGGGGGGATATTTAGTTAAGTTGGATGTTCTTTACTCTGATTAATAATTATGTATTTTATGATTGAAAATGCAGCTACAGGGAAAGTGGGACCTTTTTTGGGTAACACTGGAGCACAGAGGAGAACAATGACCAAAATTTTCCCTTTATGATCATATCATCGTGGAAGCATCCAAACATCCAGATCCCTAGAACCACCTCCAAAAACAGCAGGACAAGGAAGCATGAAGCTTGGGAAAGTGCCTTCCTACACACTATGGGAGCAGGGCCCAACTTTAACAAAGTGTGAAGGAAAAAATAACACATGGGGAGGGAGAAAGAAAGGAAGAGGGAGAAAGAGAGGGAGAGGAAGAGGAAGAGAAAGAGAAAAAGAGAGAGAGAGAAAATCTGACACAGAGACAGAGACACACAGAGAAAGACAGAGAGACAGAGACAAAGACAGAGAGACAGGGAGACAGACAGACAGAGAGACACACACATAAACTGAGACAGAGAGAGAACTTGACCACAGTAGCAGAAAAGATTAAAACAAACTCAGAAGACAACAAGGGGGGGGGGAGAGGAAGGAGTTAGGGAGAACTACTCAAAAAACCTCCAAGAAAATGCTAAGTGAACCCAAGCCCAACAAGAATTCCTGGAAGAATTAAAGGAATAAATTAAGAGTGGTAGAAGAGGGGCAGCTAGGTGGTACAGTGGTTAGAGCACCAGCCCTGAAGTCAGGAGGACCTGAGTTCAAATCTGGTCTCAGATACTTCCTAGCTGTGTAACCCTGGGCAAGTCACTTAACCCCAAAAGCCTAAGCAAAAAAAAAAAGAGTGGTAGAAGAAAAAACAAGAAATGAGAGTCATGCAAGAAAATTATAAAAAAAAAAATTAAAAGCTTGGTAAGAGACAAACACACACACACACACACACACACACACACACACACACACACAAATACTGAAGAAAATAACACTCAAAATAGAACTGACCTAATACTAAAGAGGCACAAAAATTCATTGACTGATTCTTGAAGTCTTATTGAGTCATTCACTTCTATTTGTTCAATTTTAATTTTTAAAGTATTATTTTCTTCAGTTACCTTTTTTTAGCTCCTTTTGTAACTGGCCAATTAAATTTTTTGGTTCATTGCATCTTTTTTCCATTTTCCCAATTTTGTTTTCCAGTGAATTGTTGTCTTTTCCCAATTCACCAATTTTGTTTTCCAGTGAGCTGGTGTCTGTTTCCATTTCACCAATTTTGTTTTTCAGTGAGTTGTTGTCTTTTTCATATCTCTGTTGCAGGGCATTATATCCTTCTTGCACTGATCCTCAATTCATTTCCCCATTTTTCTTGTAACACTTTTTTGAGTTTCTTTATGCAATCTTCCAGGTAAGCCTTGTGAAATGGGGACCAGCTCATGTCTACCTTTGTGGCTTCCTCTAGGGTTGCTTTCCCTTTAGGAACCTCAGGATCTGGGGTCTGCCCTTCTTTCTCTCCATAAAAGCTGTCTATGATGAGAGCTCTCTTCTGCTTCTTACTCATGTTTTAGAGCGTGAGGTCTGATTCAAGCAGGGGACCCACAGCCATTTCAATTTGCCCTGGGGCAGTTCACGTAGTTGACTTCCAGGGTGGGGCTGGTTGGGCCAGGTCCATGCTTTCAGCTGCTCTCAATGCACTCTTTACCAAAGGCAGATCTGCCAAAGCACCTGCCTGCAAGCAGAGCAAAGTGGCCCAAGCGTCTCCCAGGGACTTCCTGGGTGCCTAAAATCTGCTGCTCCATCTCAGCCCCGTCTTCCACCCCAGCTGCGTGCTGGCGTCTGATTGCGGCAAGTGGCCTGATCCCTTGCCCGTCGAAACAGACCTGCTCCGTAATTCTTCCAAGGTAATTTTTGATAGAAGTACATTGTACTCCAAGTGTTTGGGGGAGCCCTAACTCCAGAATCAGTTCAGAGGCTTAATTTGTTCTGGGTCTGAGGGAAGATCAGAGGAGCTCACAGAGAATGATGTCTGCATTCCGCCATCTTGGCTCCACCCTCCCAAAAAAATTCATTGAAGAAAAGAAGTTCTTAAAAAGCAGAATGGACCAAATGGGGGAAAAAAAGGATGGGGTGGGGAATACAAAAGCTCCTTGAAGAAAATAATTCCTTAAAAATGAGAATTAGGGAGGGGCGGAGCCAAGATGGCGGAGTGAAAAGGTGACTTTCTGCCTCTCCTCCGATCTTCTCTCAAATCAACAATAAAATAAGCCTCTGAACTGATCTTCAAGTCAACAAACTCAGAAATATTTGGGCACGGCTCTCTGGAGAACTTCATATCAGGTTAGTCGGACTGGGACAGAGAGATAAATAGACGACAACTGCACAGGCCGGAAGTGAGGGTGGGACTCAGCTCAGCTCATCGTGGAAGAAATTCCAAACTCCAAACTCCAAATTCCAAACACCTGGAGTTTATATGAGGCACTCGGGACACTCTGCCCTGCTGGGGGCAGGTGTTCTGGCAGACTTGCCTTGTTTAAGGAGTAATTCGGACTTAGTCCTAGCCCCCACCGGCCCAGCACCTTAAGTCAACTCGCCGAAGTGCCCCAGGGCAAAGCGTCTTCAGCCTCAGGTTTTTTTTTCCCCTACCTTAAAGAGATGTCCACGCTGTCTAAAAAAAAAAATATGATGAAGAAGCAAAAGAGAGCTCTCACCATAGACAGCTTTTATCAAGGCAAAGAAATGACCTCAGATACAGAGGTTTCTTTAGACAAAAATCCAGGGAACATCAGCCAGGACCATCACTGGTCCCCTTTTCAAAAGGCCTTTCTGGAAGACTGCATAAAGAACCTCAAAAGAGAGCTGGAGGATAAATGGGAAAATAAACTGAAATCAGTGCAAGAAGGATATGATGCCCTGCAAAAGAGATATGAAAAAGACAACAATTTATTAAAAAATAAAATTAGTGAAGTGGAAAAAGAGTGCAATGAACAAATTGGCCAGTTACAAAAGGAGCTTAAAAAGGTAACTGAAGATAACAACACTTTAAAAATAAGAATTGAACAAATGCAAGTGAATGACTCACTAAGACTTGAAGAATCAGTCAAACAAAAACAAAAAAATGAAAAATTAGAAGAAAATATGAAATATCTCCTAGGAAAAACAACTGACTTGGAAAATAGATCTAGGAGAGACAATCTAAGGATTATTGGACTTCCTGACAGCCATGATCAAAAAAAGAATCTAAACACTATCTTCCAGGAAATCCTGAAAGAAAACTGCCCTGAGATTGTAGAATCAAAGGGCAAAATCACCATTGAAAGAATTCACCGATCACCTCCTGAAAGAGACTCCAAAATTAAGACCCCAAGGAATATCGTGGCTAAATTTCAGGACTATAGCACCAAGGAACAGATTCTGCTAGCAGCTAGAAAGAAACAGTTCAAATACCGAGGATCAATAATTAGAATCACACAGGATCTGTCAGCTTCCACACTGAAGGATCGAAGGGCTTGGAACCAGATATTCCGAAGGGCAAAGGAACTTGGATTACAGCCAAGAATAACCTATCCAGCTAGAATGAGCATTATCCCCTAGGGAAGAAGATGGTCATTCAATGATATAGGTGAATTTCACCTATTTCTAATGAAAAGACCGGATCTGAACAAAAAATTCGACACCCAAACACAGAACTCAAGAGATGCATAAAAAGGTAAAAAGGAAAGGTCTCTTGAGAACTTTATTTCTACTAGGGAGATACTCAAAGTTTGGGGGTATAATTAACTAGATATTACTTTGATAATATGAAAAAGAGAACTAGAGGGGAAAATGTTGTCATACTGGGGAAAAGAGGGAAAAAGTGGTAAAATAAGATCTAAAAAAAAAAGGAGGTAAAAACAAGGT
>JAJPUD010001766.1:181781-256692 GCA_023553655.1 Myrmecobius fasciatus
AAACTAATAGAAGGGAAAATAGAAGAATCAGGGGAAAGGAGTAAAAACAGGGGGAGGGGATCTAAAGGGTGAAGTATTGTTTGGGGGAGGGGGTCATCAAAAGCAAAGTACTGAGGAGGGGGGAAGGGAGAAAGGGGAAAGGAAAGGGGAGTATTGTGTGGGGGAGGGGTCATCAAAAGCAAAGTACTGAGGAGGGGGGAAGGGAGAAAGGGGAAAGGAAAGGGGAAAACATAACCTGAGTAAATAAGATGGCAGGAAATAAAGAATTAGTTATTCTAACTGTGAATGTGAATGGGATGAACTCTCCCATAAAGCGGAAGCGGATAGCAGACTGCATTAAAAACCAGAATCCCACAATATGTTGTCTACAAGAAACACATTTAAAACATAGTGACACATATAGAATGAAGGTAAACGGCTGGAGCAGAAAATATTATGCTTCAGGTGAACAAAAAAAAGCAGGGGTAGCAATCCTTATCTCAGATCAAGTAAAAGCCAAGATAGATCTAATCAAAAGAGATAAGGAAGGAAACTATATTTTATTAAAGGGTACCATAGATAATGTAGCAATATCTATATTAAATATATATGCACCAAGTGCAATAGCACACAAATTCCTAGGGGAGAAATTAAGAGAGATGCAAGAAGAAATAGACAGCCAAACGATACTAGTGGGGGATTTCAACCTTGCTCTCTCAGAATTAGATAAATCAAACTACAAAATAAACAAGAAAGAAACTAGGGAGATAAACCAATTGTTAGAAAAGTTAGGTATGATAGATCTATGGAGAAAGTTGAATGGAGACAGTAGAGAGTTTACTTTTTTCTCAGCAGTCCATGGAACATATACAAAAATTGACCATATATTAGGGCATAAAAACCTTAAAATCAAATGCAGAAAGGCAGAAATAGTAAATGCATCCTTTTCAGATCATGATGCAATAAAAATCACATGCAATATAAGGCCAGGAGAAAATAAACCAAAAGGTAATTGGAAATTAAATAATCTAATCCTGAAGAATGAATGGGTGAAAGAGCAAATCATAGACACAATCAATAATTTCATCCAGGAGAATGACAATAAGGAGACAACATACCAAAATTTGTGGATACGGCCAAAGCTGTTATAAGGGGCAATTTTATATCTCTAGATGCTTACTTGCATAAAATAGAGAAAGAAAAGATCAATGAATTGGGCTTATTATTAAAAAAACTAGAAAAAGAACAAATTAAAAACCCTCAATTAAATACCAAATTGGAAATTCTAAAAGTAAAAGGAGAAATTAATAAAATCGAAAAGAAGAAAACTATTGAGTTAATAAATAAAACTAAGAGTTGGTTCTATGAAAAAACCAACAAAATAGATAAGCCTTTAGTTAATTTGATAAGAAAAAGGAGAGAGGAAAATCAAATTGTTAGTCTCAAGAATGATAAGGGAGAACTTTCCTCCAATGAAGAGGAAATTAGAGCAATAATTAGGAGTTACTTTGCCCAACTTTATGCCAGTAAGTTTGATAATCTAAATGAAATGGAGGAATATCTACAAAAATATAGATTGCCCAGGTTAACAGAAGATGATATAAATTATTTAAATAGTCCCATATCAGAAAAAGAAATAGAACAAGCCATTAACCAACTCCCTAAGAAAAAATCTCCAGGGCCAGATGGATTTACATGTGAATTCTACCAAACATTCAAAGAACAATTGATCCCAATACTACACAAACTATGTGAGAAAATAGGAACAGAAGGTATACTGCCAGAATCCTTCTATGAGACCGATATGGTGCTGATAGCTAAACCAGGTAGGGTAAAAACTGAGAAAGAAAACTATAGACCAATTTCTCTAATGAATATTGATGCAAAAATTTTAAATAAGATATTAGCAATGAGATTACAGAAAGTCATCCCCAGGATAGCACACTATGACCAAGTAGGATTTATACCAGGGATGCAGGGCTGGTTCAATATTAGGAAAACTATCAGCATAATTAATTATATTAATAACCAAATTAACAAAAACCATATGATTATCTCAATAGATGCAGAAAAAGCCTTTGACAAAATCCAACACCCTTTCCTATTAAAAACACTAGAGAGTATAGGAATAAATGGGCTTTTCCTTAAAATGATCAGCAGCATCTATTTAAAACCATCAGCAAGCATCATATGTAATGGAGACAAACTAAAACCATTCCCCATAAGATCAGGAGTGAAACAAGGCTACCCACTGTCACCATTACTATTCAATATTGTATTAGAAATGTTAGCTTTAGCAATAAGAGAAGAAAAAGAGATAAAAGGAATCAGAGTAGGTAATGAAGAAACCAAATTATCACTCTTTGCAGATGACATGATGGTATACTTAGAGAACCCTAGAGACTCAACTAAAAAACTACTAGAAACAATTCACAACTTTGGCAAAGTTGCAGGATTCAAAATTAATCCACATAAATCATCAGCATTCTTATATATTACCAACAAAGTTCAGCAGCAGGAGATACAAAAAGAAATTCCATTCCAAATAGCAGATGATAGGATAAAATATTTGGGAATCTATCTGCCAAGGAAAAGTCAGAAACTATACGAACTAAATTACAAAACACTTTCCACACAAATAAAATCAGACCTAATCAATTGGAAAAATATTAAGTGCTCATGGGTAGGCAGAGCGAACATAATAAAAATGACAATACTACCCAAACTAATCTACTTATTTAGTGCCATACCAATCAAACTCCCAAGAAATTATTTCACAGATCTAGAAAAAATAGTAGCAAAGTTCATTTGGAAGAACAAAAGGTCAAGGATTTCAAGGGGATTAATGAAAAAAAAGGCAGATGAAGGTGGACTTGCTGTACCAGATCTAAAACTATATTATAAAGCAGCAGTCATCAAAACCGTTTGGTACTGGCTAAGAAATAGAGCAGTCGATCAGTGGCACAGGACAGGATATCAGGACCATCTAGGCAATAACCTTAACAATCTAGTATTCGATAAAGCCAAAGACCCCAGCTTTTGGGATAAATACTCACTATTTGGCAAAAACTGCTGGGAAAATTGGAAACTAGTGTGGAAGAAATTAGGGCTTGACCCATACCTAACACCACATACCAAGATAAGATCTAAATGGGTTCATGATCTAGATATAAAGAGGGACTTTGTAAGCAAGTTAGAGGAACGTAATATAATTTATCTCTCAGACCTGTGGAGATGGAATAAATTTATGTCCAAAGAAGACCTGGAACTCCTAATTGAACACCAGATGGATAATTTTGATTATTTTAAGTTAAAAAGTTTCTGTACAAAAACAAATGCAGACAAGATTAGGAGGGAAGCATCAAATTGGGAAATCATCTTTACATTTAATGGTTGTGATAAAGGCCTCATTTCTAAAATTTATAGAGAATTGTCTCATATATATAAGAATTCAAGCCACTCTTCAATAGATAGGTGGTCAAGGGATATGAACAGACAATTTTCAGATGATGAAATTAAAACCATCTCTAGTCATATGAAAAGTTGCTCCAAATCACTATTGATCAGAGAAATGCAAATTAAGACAACTCTGAGATACCACTACACACCTGTCAGATTGGCTAAAATGACAGGAAAAGATAACGACGAATGTTGGAGGGGATGTGGGAAAACTGGGACACTGATACATTGTTGGTGGAACTGTGAACGGATCCAACCATTCTGGAGAGCAACTTGGAACTATGCCCAAAAAGTTGTCAAACTGTGCATACCCTTTGACCCAGCAGTGTTTCTACTGGGCCTATATCCCAAAGAGATCTTAGAGGAGGGAAAGGGCCCCACCTGTGCAAGAATGTTTGTGGCAGCCCTTTTTGTAGTGGCTAGAAACTGGAAACTGAAGGGATGCCCATCAATTGGAGAGTGGCTGAATAAATTATGGTATATGAATGTTATGGAATATTATTGCTCTGTAAGAAACTACCAGCAGGACGATTTCAGAGAGGCCTGGAGAGACTTGCATGAACTGATGCTGAGTGAAACGAGCAGAACCAGGAGATCATCATACACAGCAACAACAGTATTACATGATGATCAATTCTGATGGACATGGCTCTCTGCAACAAAGAATTGTCTCAAACCAGTTCCAATTGTTCACTGAAGAAAACCATATACACCCAGAGAGAGGGAAATGAAATATGGACCACAACGTAACATTTTCATGATCTCTACTGACATTTGTTTGCATTGTGTTGCCTTTTCTCTGATTCTTTTTTTTTCTTGTAGATAGGATTTTTCTTGCATAACTTCTCAAGCATTTCAACATTATTAACATGTAGTGGACTTCCTGCCATCTAGGGGAGGGGAGGGGACTGGGGGTAAAATTAGTATTGGAAAGCTTTGTAAAGATCAATGTTGGGGAACTACCCATACATATGTTATACAAATAAAAAGCTTCAATAAAAATAAATAAATAAAAATTTAAAAAAAATGAGAATTAGGCAAGTGAAAGCAGTGACTCTATGAGACGTCAAGAAATAACAAAATAAAGTCAAAAGAATGAAAAAGCAGATGAAAATGTGAAATTCTTCATTAGAAAAACAATTGACCTGGAAAAAAAATCGAGGAGAGATGATTTAAGAATTACTGGACTAGTTGAAAGTCATGATCTAAAAAAAGAGTTTAGACATCCTGTTTCAAGAAATTATCAAGGAAAATTGTCCCAGTGTCTTAGATCTAGAGAGTAAAACAGAAATTCAAAGAATTCAATTGCCTCTTGAAAAATTTCCCAAAACGAAAACTCCCTGGAATATTATAGCCAAATTCCAGAGCTTCATGTCAAGAAAAAAAAATATTGCCAGCAGACAGAAAAAAACCATTCAAATATCATGTGACCAAAATCAGAATCATACAAGATTTAGCAGCTTCCATGTTCAAAGACTAGAAGGCTTGGAATATGATATTCCAGAAGCCAAAGGAATTAGATTACAATCAAAAATCTCCTATTCAGCAAAAATGAATATAACCATGCATACCCAAAAATAGCACTACTAGGTCTGTACCCTTTAGAGATGAAAGAAAACAAAAGGATTTATTTGTAGAAAACTATTTATAGCAACTCTATTTGTCTAGACAAAAAAGTGGAAACTGAAGATATGTTTAACAATTGAGGAATGGTTGAACAAGTCATGGCATATGATTGTGATGCAAAACTTTTTCTATAAGAAATGATGAGGGGGTGGTTTCAGAAAAAAACAACATGATAATATTTTATATGAATTGATGCAAAGTAAAATGACAAGAACTGGGAGATCATTGTATACAGCAATCACAATGATGTAATGATGATCAACTATGAAAAATTTGGCTACTTTTAATCAATATAATGATCCAAGTCAATTTCAAATGATACATGATGAAAAAGTACTATCCATCTCCAGCGAGGGAACTAATGAACCGAGACTGGTCCAAAATCCCAGAGAGTACCAGTGAGGGATTAGAATCCAATGCTCTTTACTCAAGATCTAATGATTCTTCTACAACATTATACAAAAATCCTTTATTTCTAACTTGATGTAAAGTGGCTCATCACAGTGCCTTTCTAAGACTAAGCCCTAAGTTATTGTGTTTTGAGTCCAGTGAGTGAAAGAAAGGAGGATAAGTTAATAGGGGAACATCTCAGAAGTAGGAAGGATTACTATGGTGAAGAAAGAGAAACTGGACAGCTAGAAGGCAGCCATCTTCAAAAAGGAGAGAAATAGGAACCTCTAAGATAAGTGAGAAACGGGTGTAAAAAGGTGAGGTGGTGCCTTAGATAAACTTCAAATTTTAAAAATGCATCTACATACATTACCTACATTCCTGCCTATCACTTACCACCTTTCTTCCTAAAGGCTGTAAGCAGCTATCATTTAATTTTTATTAAGTCAATTTATTAATATCCTTGATAGTTTTAAAAAACCCAGCACACTACAAAACTGAAGCTATGGAAGTGTCCCCCTGTCACTTATTTCCCTTTTGATTGCATGTTAAATGCAGTCAATGGTGAGGTGACTCTGGGTGTGAGAGAGAGCAGACATGCTCCTGGCAGACATGCTAGATTCTCTATCAACATTAAAGCAAAGGGAGGTCAGAAAACTGTGCTTCAGTGTTCTCTCAGTCTAACCCTGGAAGTGATTAGGGTACAAAGAGAAGCAGGAATATGTTTCTGGAGTCATTCTTTATCTTTCTTCTTAGTGAATAGGGAGGAGAACATGGAGAAAATCTTTGCAATAAACTCATTTAGGGGTGTTCGTTTTAATACCAGAAAAGTATTTGTTTCATTTCATGAATCGGTAAAGACACTATGAGGGAGACACAAAAGACAGCATACACCAGGTAGGTCAAATCAACATCAGAAAATAAAAGGATTTTTTCAGTGGAAATGACATTAAAGAAGAAACATTAACAGCTGTGCTGCTGTATTCTAAAGTTCATGGGACTATTCCTTCTGACTTGAGCTGAAATTTTCCAGGTATTGTATCCTTACTGAAATGTGAGACCCTAAGAACAAGGACTTTTCTATTTGGATTCTTGGTTTAACACAGCATTTTGCCCAATACAAAAGAGAAAGCTGACTATCAGTATTTATGTATGTAGGAAAAATGTTTATTTTTTTTATTGGATTTTCAGTTAATTTCACGAAATTAAGACTCTATGACAGGAATATTCCAAATCTCTCTAAAGACTCTTCCTTTCTCAAATTATACTAATATATATCTTTATCTCAAATGGAGAGAGACAGAGACAGAGACAGACACACACACAAAGACACACACACACAAAGAAACAGCGATAGAGACAGAGAAAGGCAGAGCAGAGGACTAGTTGCAAGAGAGAATAATCAGAATGATGAGCAGAGTGTAAATCTTTTTTCACCTAACGTATATCAGCTTAAGCTGAAATGATCATAGGATAATTATTTTTAGTATCAAATTAGCTTTTATTTTTTACCTTAAAATAAATGTGCTTAACACTTTTTTCCAAAATCAAAACAGGAACATTTAGAAAGAGTCAGAAGCACTTTATTTTCCTTTGAAATCTAATAATGCAAACATCACAATGTAATTTCCCTCTCTACAAATCCCTCCTCCCATGCTTTCATGTAAAACCATTTTTCTTCCAACTTTTCTTCACTTGTCAGTTACAAGAGATCTGCTATGCCCCAGGGATGCATGGAACTTGGGTAACTGGGGAATCAAATCCCCAGAGACAAAATAAAATGCAGACTTGGGCTTGGGAGAAAATCTTTTCAACATATGACCATTTGTTTATATAAAATTCTTATGGAGAAGATTTAGTAAAGTTAATAGCTGTCAGCCACTTGGCTCTCTTGAGATTTCTGAAAGGGTTGTGGATATCTAAGCCTACTAGGCAGCTCCATGCTATAACAGAACTAAAGGGGCTCAGTCACCTCTGAGCACTAGGCCGGTGTCACCTGCTCACCACAGGGAGGTCTTAAAGTTGAACTTCAATTTCAGTAGACACTTCAGATTTACCTGAGCAATGTCATAGACAATGTATTCATTATATAATAAACAGGTGTCACTAACACCAGAAGGAATCCCAGTTCCCAAAGGAATCTCCACACCATCAAGTGTGACACTGGCTGTTGGATCAGGGGCAGTTTTGCCCAGACCTTTGACGCTGTGCTTGCCCTTTGGTAACTTGCTGATGTGGGAGGCGTGTTTCAGCTCACACATGTTTCCAAGGGCAACTTCCCCCAGGAGGATTAATCCTATTGGGTCTCCCTGAGATGTGTGGCAGTAATTGGCACTCTTGGAAACCATATCAGCAAAGTAGATTCCTTTACCAAACATATAGCCAGTCACAGGGGCTTCAGGGGGGGCGATCCGAAGACCCTGAGAGAGGATCCCAGCAAAGTTGGTGGCCCTGGACCCGTGCCACAGCAGCCGCTGGTTAAGAAGCTGCTTAAAGGGCTTGTAACATTGGCTTTCACCTTCACGCTCAATCTTGAGGATACCAATAATTTCCAAGTCGTAGGCATTAGATTATAGGATAATTGAAGAATTTTAAAGCCAGGAGAGACCTCAGAGATAATCTAGTCCAACTTTTTTTTTTTTTTTTTAACATTTTACAGAAAGGGAAACAAAGTATTTTTATTTTGTCATTGTTGTTGTCTTTTTAGGAAAGACCACTGCAATTGGAAAAGTTCTGAAACTGGTTCCAGAGAAGGACTAAGCATTTTTCTTGATGACCCTGCACAATACTGTGAGGAAAATTGATTCTGCAAAAGCCCATAGAATTAAATATCTTGCCTATCTTGTCTAAGGTTATCTGGTCAATTACTAATATCAAGAATAAAACTCAGCTCTCTAATTCTTAGAACTTCTGTCTCTATACCCTATGCTATTTCTACTTCAATGACTTCAGTGATAATAAATGAATTCATGATAATAAAAACTCTGGGGCAGCTAGGTGGCGCAGTGGTTAGCACACCATCCCTGAAGTCAGGAAGACCTGAGTTCAAATCTGGTCTCAGACACTTAACATTCCCTAGCTGTGTGACTATGGGCAAGTCACTTAACCCCAAATGCCTCAGCAAAAAGCAAAAAAAAAAAAAAAAAAAAGATAATAAAAACTCTACTGCATATAACAGTTATTCTAAAGAAAAATCATTTGCAAGATAGACTCCAGACAACGTAATAAAGAACAGCAAAAAAACAACACAGGATACTGATCTAAGCATTTACACCTTCCACCTTCTTGCTCCTTCTGATGAACTATGGAAGAAGAGCTTGAATTAGAAATCTGTCCCCTAACAGGTAGGTAGGTATCATGCAGTGTTATTACCATTACTAGACATTTCCTAGAATGTACCCTCTCCTTTGTCATCATCTCACAAAATACAAATACAAGTCCAATTCAATCATTCATTTCTTCTCCTGTATGTTTTTTTTTTTTTTTTTTTTTAATAAAGGGCCATGACTAATTCTGGATAAAAAAAAAAAAATATCCCAATCACTAACAAAAAATGTTTAGTAATACTGATACTGCTTAACACCTCTTAAAAAACAGAGCTTTAGTTCTAAGTCACGACATGCATGATATGGTATATACTTTTCAAAGGAAAGATGGCTGTAACCAGATCTCTAAATTACAAAGGAACTTAGGCAATCACCTTCTGAAAAGCAATCAGTACCCATTCTGAACTGTTTACACTTAACGTTTAGGTAAAATTCCTAAACATTCACCCTAATTTTATGTTCTACTTACTTCCTACATTCCCTGAAGTCATTTTTGCCAAGCAGAATGAGAACACTGCTCTGATATTATTCCATATCTTGGCTTTGCTCCATTCACAGATAACAAATATTAAATCAACATTTCAAATATTTAGAATTACCTTATGTTGGCCACCTAATTCAACTCTTTTTCCCATCAATATGCATGAAAGTTGATATTGCTATTAGCTTACACTCAAACAAATAAAGAATTTACCCCCACTCATATCAGTAAGTAGACAATATCATGACAGAAAAGGAACTATATGAAAATGGTAAGAAACAATAAATCAAATCAACCCTTTCTTGTCTTCCTCAATAGAAAATAATTCAACAATTAGTAAACTTTTTGCAATATAATAGCAATCAGACAATTCTAAGCTGAAGTTGCAATCACAGAAAAAAGATAAAGCCCAAACTCCAATAATAGCCAACAACCTGGTATACCAATATTGTTTAAACAGCTTTTGGGAAAGTTCCCTATTTCATCTGTCACTTTCTAAATGGTAAATATTCACTCATTAGGTAGACCACAAATTTACAAATGAAATATCTATATTATCAATGAATTCTTACTCTACCATGAATTATTAAAATTAATTATACTTTTTTAAAAAAGAAAAATCCTAATAGACTACTCGATTCATTCTCTCCCACTTCTGTATTTCAAAGAATAAAATAAAAGTGATCCACATCATTTGCTTTCAAATACTTTTTATTGAAAAGAATTTCTTTAAAGGTTCCTTTTAAAGTACTCACCAGGAGCAATTGTCTCCAAAGTATCAGGATTCACTTTCCTAGTACTTGTATAATGGTGGAGAGTGGAGCCGGAAAACACCAAGTAAAAAACTACATCATCTTCAACTTTATCCTCTTCAGCAAGCAGCACTGTGACAACACAGTCACCCTATGGGAAAAGAAGACAAACAGCATGAAAAATTCACTTTAGCATGTTCTAAATATTAGTCCCTTGCTTTATAAAGTATCAGAGTTTGAAGAGACCAAAGATTATGTGAAGCCAGTTGCCTGTTTCACATCATTTGCTTGCTCCTTCAAGATTCTTGTGTGTACTTGGTGAACGGGAATGAGAGACAAAAGAAAGGGGAGATTTGAAAATAAAACATATATGTAAAATGTTCCCAAGGTGCTATAGTTTAAACACACTGTGCTGAAGCATTGATCATCTTCTTTTATAATAAGCAAAGAATTAAAAGGGATACTACTACTAATTGGCCATGCAGATGATTTTTTTTAAGTTTATATAGAGGGGAAAGGAGCTTCCCAAGGGATGATGGTAAAGATCAGAAAGATCAGAAAAAAGCCTATGGACACTATGGCTCACAGGATAACAAAGAGTTGGATAAGACAAAGCCATTGAACAACAATTACAAATATCTATCTTTATAATATACAAATAATATATTTAATATTATATATAGCATATATTATAATAAATATAATATACAAATAATATCTTTATATACACAAATATCTATATCTTTATAATAGGTACATTATAAATATGACACAAAAATGGATGAGATAAAGATGAAATCATATTTGATATAGAATAAATAAGAAGTTGTTATAGTTTTATGATCAGACTGCACTTTAAGACAATATGTTTGACAGCTCTGTGAAAGATGGACTGGACAGAAGACCGTTTTGGGCAGGGAGACCAATTAGTGTGCTATTGCACTTCTCCAGGTGCCTGGGGATGAGATTCCTAAACTGCAATGGCTGTAAGGCACAAAGAGAAATGGATAAATGTGGCATGTTGTAGAGGTAGAAATAACAAGATCTGTCACTTCACTGTATATGTGGAAGGAAGAAAAGTTATAATGCAAATGTTGAGAACCTGAGTAAGGGGAAACACAGTGCCCTCAGCAAAAACAAGGAAGTTAAGAGGAGTGGGCTTGAGGAGAAAGGTAATGAATTTTGTTTTGAACATATTACATTTCAGATAACTATAGACCATACAACTCAAAATGTCCTATACTGTTTGCGATGTCAAAATTGAATTTAGTTGAGAGATCAGGAATGGATGTAGAGATTAGGGAAGTGGGACAATGATTTAAGCCATTTAAGCTACTGCAGTCACAAATGGAAGAGGAGGGGAGGGGGGAAGGGAAGATCTTGAGCAAACTCTCATGGTTAGAAGGTATGATATAAAAGATAATCCAGAAAAATAAGACTAAGGCGTGGTAGGACAACTACAAAAACACAAAAAAGAATAAATATCCAAGAAGAAAATGGGGATCAACAGTGTCAAAAGAACAAGAAAAATGAGAAGAGATCATCAGATCTGACAGTTAAGAAATGAAAGGTAATAAATATTGTAGCAAGCAATTTTATTTGAGTGAGGTGTCAATGAAAAGTAGAAAGTTGTGAACCTAGGATACTGAAAGGATAGTGGTACCTTTACTGGAAATGGAAAAATTCATATGAAGGTTGGGATTGGGGGGAAAGAAATGCAATTCCCAAATCATCCATCCCGGCTTATTTTATGCAGCTCACTCTTTCCCATTAAAAACAAACAAACAAACAAAACAAAAAACAAAAAACAAAAAAACAAAGGGTAAGTGTGAGAGGGGAAATGGGAGAACTGGTTATTAAATGGTTATTGCCCAGGAACAGAATAACAAAGATAC
Source organism: Myrmecobius fasciatus (assembly GCA_023553655.1). Taxonomy (NCBI): domain Eukaryota; kingdom Metazoa; phylum Chordata; class Mammalia; order Dasyuromorphia; family Myrmecobiidae; genus Myrmecobius; species Myrmecobius fasciatus. Next base: position 193,690 of record JAJPUD010001766.1, read on the forward strand.
AGAGTTGTTCTGGAGACATGTCCAGGATAAGACTATAGGGAAAGGGGAAGTAATTCATCTTCCCAATTTTTCTGAACATCGTCACGACATTGTATTAGAAGACCATTAAATAACAAAAAATAGTATTGGCAGAATACCAAAGTTCTATTCTACATTCTGACCCAGAATCCAAAAATGATCCAGTCAGCATATTTTACAATACTGGAGAGTCAAGAGAGATAACAGCAAGACAGAACCCAAGAAAGTAACTCATATTTCCTTTAAATACTAGGTGATTAATTTAGGACTTTAAACTGCCAGTTTCAAAAGCCTTTGAGCAAAGGGGAAATAGTTTTTCTCAAACAGAATTCCAAGTGACTTAAGTCAGTATTCACTTTAGTTTTATATTTTAATTGTTCTTGCAAACAGCCACTCTCCAGCAAGTGGGGAATAATTTATTTTTTAATAAGTTAAAGTTAAAAACTAGCATTTATATAGTGCTTACCAAGTGGCAGGCACTAGGTTAAGTGTTTCGCAATTATTGTTCTCATTTAATCCTCACAACAAGCCTTATACGGTAGATGTTATTATTATCACCATTTCATAGATAAGGGGAAACTTAGGCCAATAGAAGTTAAAATGATTTGCCCAGGGTCACATAGCTAGGAAGTGTATACAGCTACATTTGAATTCAACTCTTCTGATTTGAGACTCAGTGCTCTATCCCCATAGTTGCCCACCACTTAGGCTTGCCAATTTTAAAATGTTATTTACTTAAAGCATTTGCTGCACAACATTATAGCAAAGAAAAAGAAACATACAGAATGGGATAAGGCAGGGAATGAAAGGAAAATTATAATAATGTAATCTAATCATAGGGGTCGGCCAAGACAATTTTAGAAGATAAAAACTGAATACATAAATCTGAGTGTCACTATTAGACACTTAGAATGAGATTTGTTTCTACCATGAAAGATACATTAATTTGCATAATGCTGCTTTTTGTAGTAGCAAAAAGCTGGAGGGAAAGACATGTCTATCAATGTAAATACATAATCAAATTGGTAATGGATATAATAATAGGAAATGATTTTAGCATGAGTTCTAAAAAGACTTTTCAGATTTAAAATTACTGATACAAGTTAGAATCAGAAAAACAAAATGTATAATAATTACAATAATGTAAATTTTTAAAAAGCAAAAATAAAATGCAATGCTACTTAATTCTGGTGAAGAAGGGTTTCAGTTGAGAATCTGTATCTCCCTCCCTTTGCAAAGATGAGCGATTATTCCTATGGAAAGGGGCATTTACTATCAGTCTCAGCTAATGAGTTGGTTAGATTTGCAGGGCTTTTTTTTCTTTTTTATTTGTTACAAGGGATTGTTTTTTGAGTAGGGAAAGGGAGAAGGGTATATTCAGAAATAAAGATAATATAAAATATGTGAATAAAATCATTTTTTAAAAAATTTATACTTTGTTAGTTTAAAATGTTTTCTACTCTAACACAAAGAAAATCTAACTATTATGATATCTGTGACTATTCATTCTAACTTGTTATATACCAGATTCGTGACCAAAAAAGTACTTTGGCTAGATTATAGAGATAATTCTGAAGTAGTGATCTGAATTGTGCAAAAGTGTAAAATTTTTTTTTGCAAAAGTGTAAAAATTTTAAAAGCTTAAGTATATTTCATGTGTATAATATTTTTATTAAATCAGGGGAAAGAGCTAAAATTGGAATTTAAAGTATGGCTGCATGCTTTCTTGATTTAGGGACCAAATGTTCTGTTGCATCAAACCAGGTCAAATTTTGAAGAGGCTAATCTTTCATCTTCCTACCTCTCCTTTTCCCTCTTTGCTATAATTGTTTCTTTTATTTTCCATCTGTTCTTCAAAGAACTTAATAATTTGTTTTAAGCTTTAAAACCACCTTCATTTAAACTTTTAAAAAGACTATTTAATTTATACTGGCTTCATTTTAGGCAGAATACTCAGAAAGAGGCCTGTTTCATTCTAATTTATTTTCATAATCACTTATTGAAAACAATCTAGATATCTTTCAAAAAGAGGTATGAAAGCCCAATACCTTATTCCTATGTGTACCAGAAAGAACACTGGTACCTCTCTGACCTCAGGAATTTGTTAGCTGAGGAGTTTAAAAAACAATGCTTGTTGATTGAATGACTTTGGTTCAGTCACTTCACATCTCTCTAGAACTCATTTTCGTCTTATGTAAAATAGGGGGAATCCTGCCTACAGGAGTTCTTTGGCTCCTTCCAGATCTCACAACTCTGAAATCCTAATTCTGTGCCATTTGCACATAACTTAAAAATGAGTCAGGTGCAAATAACTGAATTACTCCCTTCTGCCTTAGTAATGACACTTAATTAACAGTTTTAACAGAACTACTGACAACTCAATTGATTAACCAGATGGTCACAGAAGTTCCATACCTTATCTATTTTTTTTAAACAAAGAAAGCCCAGATCTCAGCTGAGATACAGTAAAAGTTTTTTTAAAAAAAAGTTTTCCTAAATATGTATACATATATTCGATTTGCCAATATTTTAACATAATTAACATGTAGTGGATATCCTGCCATCTAGGGGAGGTGTGGGGAGTTGGGGGAAAAATTTGTAATGGAAAGCTATGTAAGGGTTATTGTTGAAGAATTACCCACACATATGTTATGCAAATAAAATAAAAAAAATAAAATTTAAAAAAAAAGTTTTCCTATAGCTCAGGATAATGCAAAACCAGTTGTTCCACCTGCCATTTCCAGAGTGTCTTTGTTCTTTTCTTTTCTTTTTTTCTCTCTCTCTCTGTCTCTGTCTCTGCTCTGTCTCTCTCTGTCCCTTTTTCAAGAGACATGGGGGGAAATGCTAAATCCCCCAAATCTTTCAATTTTTCAAGGTGAAAAAGAGAGAGGTATTTCTGAAACCTAATTCATATTGAAAAAAAAAGTTGTAAAATATTTTAAACAAAATGAACTGTTTACTTTCAAAAATAAAAATTCATAAATAACATCATCTATTTGATAGAATGGGTTTAATCACAGTTTTCATCTAAAATTGGAAGAGAGCTAATAGCTATTTAGTAGAACAAAGAAAAATGCACTACTTGGGTGTAACAACAATAAATTAACCTCAGGCTGTGACATATATATGAACTCTGGATTTAGTATTCTCAAAATGTACAAGTAACATTCTGTTGTTATGAAATTGCTTACTTCTTCAATATTTATGCTTTCTGTTAAGATGCAAATCAAGCACAAAATAAAAATCACACAGTAAAGGTGACAATGTTCAAAAGCATGTTTAGTGTCTTCCTGAACTGAATTCTGCATGGATTTGAATCTGATCTTGGAATTGAACTCAATCACAATTCTATTCCGTGGCAGAAGTGATTATAAAAGTATCTTCGATGAACAATGCTACTGGGGAACCTCTGAAGATTTACTTCTCAAAGTGTCAAACTAGCAGTGTCAGATTTTTGCCTGTAGACAAGATTCTACTAAACCTGTGAGGACTTTGAGTGTCCACTGAAAGGCCTAAAAGATGGAGTTCAAAGATGAATTCAAACCCCAGCATTACCATTTACTAGTCTATGATCTTAAGGAAATTACTTCCTCTTTCTAGGACTCAGTTTCCTCCTCTATGGAATGAAGGGATTAAATTAGATGCTCTATCTCAAGAGCCCCTTTCTTCACAATTTCTTAATTTTGGTTAGGTTTGAAGACTCATGCCAATTTTCAGAACAGCCTTCAAAAAAAATTCTTAAAAGTGGCCAGCATCAACATCTCTTTTACCCACAAGGAAGTGTAGAACAAATCATATTTTTCAGAGACTTGGGGGTTAGGGAGCTTAAATGCAAAACACATATATTATGCCTGAATTATTAAATAATGGGGATCACAGAAACCACATTCAAAAACTATGAGAATTAAAATGTTTCTCTTGAAGCAGATCACATTTTAAAATCACTGATACTAAGCAACAACAAAAAAATCTTACTCTGCATTTTAATGACACGACACCTATCTCCCTGCAACAGTGTCAAACACAAAAACTTTTAGGAGATGGCTATAAAAAGATTTAGCAAATGGGGTGCAAAAATAGACCCAAGTATTTTTACTTTTTTGTACTGTTTTGTCTTGCTTATTATTTACATGACCTATCCTTGAGAGATATTGGGTTTAATTTCTCCCATTTTATGAAAGAACAGATCCCATGGAATGGATGAGTCAGTATGCTGGTTAACTTAACAGGTCTACCATATTTCTAACTGCAACAACAGAATGACTTGTTAACTAGTCAGTTTTCAGCACCTTTTACACTAGAATTCAGTTTAAATCTGCCCTTTAAAGTAACTACAGCCAAAGCTTAAGTCTTCCAAAGATTTGCAAAAGCCTATTAAACTTGCTCTTCATTCATCAATATGACCTTCTACCTTGGAGTCCAGCACTCAAACTCCCATTAGTGAATTAGTTCTGAATTCTTGATCTGAAAACTCTATAATCAGTTTATATAGTCATCATACATTCAATTGATTAAAAATTGCAAATTTCTTGGATAACCATCCACAGAAGGTCCTTCAATTTATATATATTTGGAAAAGGATTCCTAGGATTAAGGAAATAAAATAACTGCATCCCTCCCCTTTCATAAAATTAGCACAGGAGATTTTCATAATACTTTTGGTGAATAAAATTCCCCATCAAAATGGTGGCAAATTAATCTTCAATGTACATAATGGGGAAACAGAGGGATAAAGGATCAGCTTGTCAAACATCACACAATTTAACTCTTTATAGCAATGTACCTTTCCATGAACTCAAACAAGTAGTAATAATTAAGTTATTAGGTCTTCAAATGGATTCACTACTCTCATTTTAAATCCTGATTTAAATCTGCTTCATTTTCTTTTTTTAAGCCCAAACACAAGTAGGGGCCACTGAACTGTTTAATCTACCTGCTGTCCCTTTCTAAAACAATTAAGAAATGGGAGACAGCTGGGTTTCACAAGCCTAAAAAGAAAGGTGACCTCAGATTTGAATAAGGCACCAAGGGACAAACACAGATTTTATAGGTGAAGGGGCTTTAGAAATCACCAAGTCCAGCCCCAGTTGGAGAAAAAGATCAAAGATTTAAGAGCTGAACAGTACCCAAGGAATCTTTTAGCCCAACCTCTTTACATTATCCATAAGGTAACTAAAGTCAAAGAAATTGAGTAATAAGATTTGAATTAGGTCTTCTGATTCTAAATAAAATGCTCTTTGTAGTATAACATTCTGCTGGTTTAAGAAGTATAGCATTCTACTGCCCTAAGATGTGTTTTATTTTAAAGTTGTATTAATGTCATGACCAAATTTCTAAAAAAAAAAAAAAGTCATTAAACTCACATTTCACTCACTCTTAAAACTCATCCAATTTTGACTTCATTCCTCACTACTCCATTGAAAAATTTCTTCCAATAATAGACTCCTCATCACTAAATTCAATGGCTTCCTCCCCCCATTCCAGATTATTTGATACTTCCAAGACCTGTCCTCCTATCCCTAGAATTCCTCAACACTATCCTCCTATGGTCTGTCCTTACATCTTTCAGATTCTTCTTACCTCTTTGGCTGGCTTATTCCTTGTCCCTCACTCCCAGGCCCCAAAATTCTTTCTCAGGCTCTATCTTCTCCCACTCCTCACTTCCATCTCTCAGTTATCACTTCTGTATAGATACTTCCTAGACCTGTATCTCCAACTTCATCCCCTTAGGTGAAATTAGCCTCTTCACCCTCAAACTTCATGCCACTTAATCTTCTTTGCATTCATCTTATTTTCTGCAAAAAGGTAATCAACTCCTTCTCCCTCTCCCTCTCTCTCTCTATATATATACACACACACACACACACACATATATGATTATATGGCTGTCTATCTGTATTTCTTCCCATTCTTTAGACTATTGTAATTTCTTTGAAAACAGCTTTCTATATGTTCAAAACCTAATACCATTCCTTCAACACAGAAGATGCTTAATAATTGGTTGCCTGTAAATAAATGAACCAACTTGAGAACTTACAACATATACTGCCTATATTGTTCAAGAGCCTGAGCATATAAAGCAATGTAAGTCAAGATCCTTACCCTTAAAACAAGCCAAACAAATCCAACAAGTTTTCATTAAACACTGAGAGGGGGAAGAAGGAAGTGCCAGGTTTCATGTGTATGTGTGTCTGTGCCTATATATATATATATATATATATATATATATATATATATACACACACACACACACACATATATATATACATATATACACACACATATATATACATACACACATACACATGTGTATGTATGTACATATATGTATACAAACCTACTTTGAAAGGGGAGAGAGAACACATCACTAAGTGGTTCAAGAAGCTTAGCTGGAAAGACCAAGACATGCATACAGGATGTCCCAAAAGTCTTAGGAAGTTTTAGGTTATACTTAACTTCTGAGTCACCTAATGTTTTTAAAAATGAATACATGGCACAGACAAAAAGTGCAAAGTTCACCAAAAGTAATGATCACTGATGGTTAGAGATTTTAGAAGGTATAGGAGGAGCTCAAAATGAAGTGCAAAGAAAGAGTATGAGTCAAAATAAATAAATCAGTCAAAGTAAATAAATCTTTTAAAATTTAAAAGATTCCATTAATTCTTTTCAGCAATATTAGTTTCTTTAGGTTATTTTTCACCAAATGTATATTAACAAACATCAAAACTTTAAAATTCTGGATAAATAACACTGAGATGGATCTTTTCCTTTCCACTCTATTTTCCTAATTTAAATCCTTATCATGTTTAAACTATTGCCAATGGCGTCCTCAGTCTCCAGTGTGTCTCTTCTTGCTCTAGCCCATCATTCACACTGCTACGAATTACTTTTCTGAAAATAACCAATTTCATCATCAAATGGAGGTAATGCAGAACAATAGAAACAGCACTGGCTTTGAAGTCATGCGTACAGGAAGGGTAACCTTGAGAAAAACCACTTAATTTCTCTGGGACTCAATTTCCATATCTGTACAATGAGGAGATTGGATTGAATGGATCTGATGCCTATGATCCTACAGTCACATCATTCCTGTGTTCCCAATACACACACACACACACACACACACACACACAAAAACCAACTTCTTAAATTGTCAGTAAAGTCTTATAGAATCATGCTCCAATCTATTCTTTTCTGCAATTCCATATCCTCCAAGGAACTTCCTACTGTGTTCATGTTCTATTCAAAATCCACCACACATGACATTCTTTCCTTATGGAATTCACCTTTCTCCTATTCCTCCTTCAAGGATGGATTCAAATTACATCTTTTCCAAATTATCCATGTAGAATGATCTCCTTATCCTCTAAATTTAGCCCTTTCCATTTTAATGACTTTTTATGTCTTAATTCCCCAAGTGGATTGTAAAGATTCTTATAAATAGGATCTATATTGCATAACTTTTTGTACTTTGAAAAAATATCCTTGTTAATATTATTTATGGAAGGCAACATAACAAAGGAGACTGAGAACTAGCTTTAGCCCTCAGTAATGCCTTCTTGTGACACATACTAGCTAGCTGCGCCACCAAGGACAAGTCATTTAATATTTCTGAGTCATTCTCATTCATGTATGAGATGTGCTTTGAAAAGCTTAATGTGTAACCCAAAAAATCGTTATTAGTATTATACCAAATACACTTTTTTTTCTGAATAAAAACTGTATTTTCATTGGTATAAGCTTTTCCCAGTAAGGGATTTAACCAAGGCAAATCCTTATTAACTCATTACTTTCATTACATTATTATTTCAATACATTATTATTATCATTACATTGCATAGGTTTCCGAAGACTAACAAAAGGGATATACAACATAAAACAGGTTAAGAACCCCAAATAAAACAGGAAGAGGTATACAGTGAGTGCTCCAGAATTCTGAAACTTCACTAAAGCAATTATTTTATATATGTATATATATATATTATATATATATAAATAAATAAAAATTATACTCAAAGGACCATAGCCCCAGTTCTTAAGGTGCTTAAAGCATAAACTTCAGATAGCCATCTGTGAAGATAAGTAAAAAGTAGATAAAGCAAATATAGACACACCCAAAGCCAACATTTTTTAATGAAAATCTAAGGTCTTTAATTCTTTCAGGTGCACAGCCAGTACTATTTCCTCATGGGTAGGCAAACAATCTTGTTACCTTGGAGCAGGGCTCCCCAACCAGCTGCTGGGAGAAGGTAAAGTCTCACCTGAGTGTTCCACAAAGCAGCTGCCCCAAGGACCGCACCTCACCCCACTTCTAGCAGTATCTGGGGCTTTCCTCCAGGTGAGATCTCAACAGTTTCCTTTCCTTTCTGAGTCCCTTTCAATGATGTTCACTAGACAGTCATTTAAGACTTTGGTAGAAATCCGGAAGGACTAATCTAGTTCTTCAATTCTACTAATGTCTTATACCAGAAACTTCAGATCTCTAAGTCTAAGATCTTCCTTAATTATCATATTTTCCAAAGAACCAAGTTTTTTTTTAAATTTATTGCTGGGCACTACGACCAGTCCTTAATTATTATCATACCATACTCAGATTAGTCTACGTATTTAGGATCTCATAACCTAGAATGACTTAAACTGCCTCAATCTCGTCTTTCAGCCTTGGATCCCCATGTCTCCAGTTCATTTTGCACCAGAGAACATAATAAAGAACATTGGTCTATATGAATCAGAAGTCTACCAACTTTGGAATTTACAGCTTTGTCCTTGGACCAGTTGCAAATGTGCAATCTTCAGTTTCTTTATATATAAAACTGTATTGTGATAGTGTCAAGAAGTGGTTTGAAATTGAAGTCACTTTAATAACATGTCTTTTTTTCTGAAAATAATACTTTTAACATGCCACTTCCTGGCTTAAAATTCTCTAATAATTCCCATTACCTTCAGCAAAGGTCCATACTCTTTAGATAGCTTTAAGACCCTCTTTGTATTTTTTTCTCTATAAAGTTACATACACACAGACATATATATATGTGTGTGTGTGTGTGTGTATATACATATATATATATATATACACATAGACACACATTCAATACATAACCTCAATATATGATTAGGTCTTGAACAAGTAGTTTAATATCTCAAATTAAGAATATTTTTATGGTTTGTACTTAGTAAATTTTTCTATCTAAATTTTTAAAATTAAATTTTAAATTATTTTTATCCACACTAATTCAGAGCATTGAAAATTTTAAAGCATTTTAGCCCTAAACCCCCTCCAATTTTAATACATAAGACATTTGTTTTACATACAAAAGAAATACAATGTCTATTATTTTGGTATCCTGTTTTTACACTTTCCTGTTTTGCAAGAAAATCAAGTACTTTCAGGCTTACTACCTTATTACCAGCAGGGGGAGCTCAAAACGTTGTTTGAGTTTTTGTCCACAGTGTTTTGTTCTTTTTCTTTTTAAAAAGCATTTCTCTCTAAAAAGGAATTGTTGTAGATGATTTTAGAACTGGGTAAGAGATCAAATTTCCAAAGTCTGGTAACCATACAAAACAAGGGAATCACTAAAGGGTACATTCCCTCCCCTCCCCCAACACAGGTGCTTTCTATACTAGAGAAATAAATAAAATCCATGATTTAAAGCTTTCCTAAATGGACAACCAAGCCCCAAGGCATTGCTTGTAAAAGAAAAAGGCTGCTAAATTTGTCACAATTTCACAAGATACTATAACTGCTTCAGTCCATTTAAAGAAACATTCTTTTTTTTCTATCTAGAATAGCAGATATTCAGTAGGAAGCCCCTGAAGTAACAAAGACTTTCTACAGGAATGGCTATCTAGTTACCAGAACTGTCTGCTAATGAGTACTCAGGCTCACATAAGATATACATCAGTCAATCGAGCATTTATTCAGGACCAATTATGTGCCAGATCCAAGAAAGAATAAAAAAAAAGAGAAGCAAAGCAGACTGCTTTCAATGTATGTAGTTGAGTGTCATTAATGTTTGTGTCACATATAAGGAATCAGCTTTGGCCTAGGAGGAGAAGGCCCAGAACATTAGGATCAGGCAGATGTTCCATAGTGATACCTTTTCTCCTCACTTTCTCTTCTCAATTCTTACCTGTCTTGTTAGCTATCATGCAGGTGACCTGACTAGCTGCCTCCTAAACTTTAGTCCCAGATTCAAAAGTATACTATCTATCTGAGGGAAAGATACAATCTCAGTTCTCAAGAGATCAATAAGAGCATTTTTTACCACCTAATTACCTTCCCCTGCCAAGGATAATAAGTAATTTCCTCTTGGGATTAAGGTAAATAACATTCCTATCTCCACTTCTCACCCCCCAACCCAATGTAGAATCAAAGTTCATCCTCAAATGTTGAGTCAATCAGGTAAGGACCCCAAATGTCTTCCTTGTCAACAGAATGTATTTTCTTCATTAGGTGTTGTTTTGTTTGGGCGAATAGGGAAGAAAGGAAGGAATGTGGACCAAACTTAAAACTTAAAACTCAATCCCTACCATATTTGCAGATGTGTAAATTAATTCCTAACCCCATCATATATACATGGTGGGAGATGGGGAGGTGGTGGGGGGAAGAAGGAGAATGAGTTGGGGAAAAGAAAAAAGAATGAAATGAAACAGCCCAAATGGAATAATAGGAGACAGAAAAAACATCCAAAAAAGAACTGATTTTTTTAAAGTTTAGAAAATGGAAATTTTGTTGCCTTTTAAATGAAAACTATAGATACGCATTCCATTTTTCAGTCAAAACACATCACAATGATGGTTGACAAGCAGTGTCAGAAATACATATATAGAATGATACAAGAGAAGAGTAAATTTTGGATATACCTTTATAATCAGCCTTATTAACTTTTAGAGAGAGACAGAGAGGGAGGGAGGGAGGAAGAGATTGACCTAAAATGGCATCAGATAAAACAATGATAAATGAGAAATATCAGAAATCTTCTCCAATTGGCCCAGAACTGATGATGACTAAAAGTATGTAGGTCCTCTGAGTAAAGATGGAAGAGATAGAGAAAGGAGAAGGATTTGCAGAAGCTAGCCCAATTTGTAATATATATATATATATGTCCTGAAGCCAGTGGAATCTCAGCATTAGTGCATCAGAGCCACAACAAGGCCCGAAGTCAATTTCTAAGTACTCACTACACAAGCAAACCAATATGGCTCCACCTGGGGCAGGAACCAGAAGGCTATTCAGGGAATCCCCTCCCAGAAGGCCTGGAACTAGGTTGATCTCCAATTTTCAGTAATACAAAAGGGAATCAAGGAAACTAGAATGAGACATAAGGCTCTTCAGATTGCCCCAGCAGTCTTGAAGCCATGGAACAAACCCAATTCCAAATATGACAGAAAGGGCAGAAATAGACCAAGGCCAATATTGATGTTGGCCAGGAGATGGAGGCAGAAGTAAGGGGCTGTGACTAAAGGAGGGGCCTAGTTCTCAGCAGTCATTCCATCCAAAACTAAAGCCAGGTAAGCAATAGCAAAATCTAGACTAATAGGAAGAAAGAACCAGACGGGCATAAAAAAGTAAAGAGAAAAGGGTCTGGTTCAAGCACAAAGTTCCAATTCATCAATTAAAGTTAGAGATATGTGAATTCAGAAGAAAACAATAAATGAAGATGTGATAGATTAAGAGAAGAACAAGAAGGATGCCACTTCACAGCAAATGACATATAAAATCTAAGGAAGAAATGATTTGACACAAAAGGAGGGGAAAAAAAAATCCGAAGTGGAATCAAGCGAAATTATAAATTAAAAAATAAAATTTGTTGTTATTCAGTTGTGTCCAACTATGAACCCATTTGGGGTTTTGGTAGCAAAGACATCAGAATTATTTGGCATTTTCTTCTCCAGCTCGTTTTACAGATGAGGAAATTGAGGCAAAAAGGGTTAAATGACTTCCCCAGGGTCATATAGCTAATAAGTGTTCTGAGGCTGGATTTGAACACATGAAGATGATTATTCCTGACTCCAGGCACTGCATTTCATCCACTTCCAAAAAAAAACCCAAACAAATAAATTAAAGCTCTTGGGGGAAAGGGAGGTGAATGGAAGGAGGATAAATAGTGTAAAACAGTAGAAATCATGATCCAAAGAGTGCCATCCTGAAACAAATTACAACAAATAGAAATTGCTGGGTTCAATGAGACAATAAATTTTAAGATACATATAATATTGAAAAATTAAAATATGTGAAGTAGTTTCTAAACAAAACCACCAACATAAAAAACAGGCTGAAAAATGAAAATTTAAGTCAATGCATTCCTGGATAACATTAATCAAAGAGCTGAAGGCAAAGTGAAAATAGAAAGATTCCACCAGTCACCTCCTGAAAGAAGTCTCACACTGAAAATATCCAGAAATGTCACTGCCAAAATCAAGAGCTTATAGATCAAAGAAAAAGTACTGCAAGTAGCTGGAAAGAGGTAGTTGAGTAGCAAACCAGAATGTGACTCAATATAAGGGAGTGAAAATTTAGGAATGCAATATTTCAAAAAGAAATATAACTTGTCCTAGGGAAGAATGGAGCATAATTCTATAGAAAGGAGGAGGGAATTAAAAGAATGGAAGGCTTTCAAGCATTTCTAGAGAAGACTGGAGTTGGCTGGAATCTTTGAAATGTAAACAATGAAAAGAAAAATGCCTAGAAAGGTAACTGAGTAATGGAAAAAAAGACTAAATGGAAACTTGTTAATAAAATTCCAATGGGAAAAAAAGACAAATTTAGCACCTTAGAGGAAGTTTTAATGATTTTTTTTTTAAATGGGAAATAAGAGACAAAAGAAGAATAAACCAGGGAAGATGTGAAGCAGAAGAAGAAAGAAGTTACTGTCTCCCATAACTGGGGATGCACCATGACAGAGTGGGAGAGGAGCAAACATACCATGTATTTCATTCAGCTGAGTCAAGAAAAGAGGAAGTGAAAATCTACAAGTCAGTGTAGAAATACATTAAATGTAAAAGAAGAGGAATTGAGAAAGGTAGGAGTTTCAGAAAAAAAAAATGAGTGTTTTAAAGGAAACAGTCACAAGCAACATAAATTTTAACTTTGGAGGGCTAATTAGAAAACAAGGGTTAAAAGGAGAAAACACTTAAGAACAAATGATTGACATCTGGCCTGTGTAAAGAGGAAGAGCAAGACTAGGAACCAGATATTTCAATTATGGATCACTGAGCCATTCTTTTTCTTTCTGAACCTTTTTTTTTTTCTTTTTAAAGAGGAACAGAGAAACCCCCCCCCCAAAAAAAAGGAAATATAAAAGAATGTGGAGAAAAAACACAATTAATTATTATAACTATAAATGAGAAAAGGATAAACTGCTTCATAAAATAGAAGATAACAAAATCCAACTATATTTATAGGAAACACAACAAGATTCATACAGGGTTAATTAAGAATCAAAACAATTTATTATGCCTCAAAGAATTCAAATAAGCAGGAAAGGTAATCCATATTAGAAAAGCCAACAGTAAAAGAAAAAAAATTATTAAAAGAAATACATAAGGAAACTAATATACACTTAAGAAGCACCAAAAAGGATATATATGCCAAAAATACAGTAAATGGCCAGAATACTTAAAAGAAAAAGCTCATCAAATTACAGGAAGAAATAGAACATTTATAATTGTAGAGGTCTTAAATATTCTTCTTTTCATATCCAAAAAAATCTAACAAAAAAAAGATAAACAAGGAGAAATTTAGTTGATATAAAAAGAAATCAATAAAAAATCTATTTAAAAAAAGACAATATTCAAAACATGTAAAGATACGGTTTCAGTGTATTCTTTAAATTCTGAACTGTTATTTTTAATCCTAGGTAATATCTTTCAAGATTTTTTCAACGTCCTACTCCAATGCTCATCTTTGCATTGAAATTATAAAGCATTAAGGAAGATTTTATTAAGTTCCTCAAATAATTTCTCTGTATCTCCTCCTTAGCAATATATGTGGCACATTAGCTCTGATTAGCTTCACAGTGATCCTTTTCTAAATGCTCATCATACACACTGTATTATGAGATAACCAAGTGTACCATCAAATGATGCTTCTTGTTGCCTGTTAACTCCCGTATTTGTCTGTCTAAGAAGGACCTGTGCACAAGCATTCCTTTTAGACTGAATTTCTTTTTTTCCCTTATATACAGAGAGAATGTCAGAACTGGTATGGATTTAGTTCCTCTTGTAGTAGGTCAATTATTTTTAGTAGTAGTAGTGGTTGGAGGGGAAGGAAGTAGTAGTTGGAGGAGGAGGAATAGTAGTAATCACTAAGAGAGGATCTCTCACATTTAGATTACCACAGTTTATCTTTATTGATGATCTGAAAACTCAATGACTTTTTCCTTTTTTAAATCACTTTGTAATCATCATAGCAGAAATAGACAAGCGCCACACAAGACTAAGGTTCAGTTTATATATTCTTTTGTATCGTGGACTTGTCTAAAAATTGATCACTTATTGTCCTACCCATTTCTGATGAAGTTGGGTATATTCAAGCTACCCTCGGCCTCAGGAAGCAAGATCTGTCACTAGGACTGTACTCAGAAGTCTGTCCAACATAGTAGAACCTACCAGAGGTTCTATTACAAGCTTCAAGAACCTACTGTTACCAATACACCATAATAAAGAAGACTGTTCCAAAAATTTGTTGGAAAAATAAAATTAACTTATTGATGTTAATAGTTGTTTCATGCTGTTTAAGTATCAAAGTTAAAATTTATATCTACAGAATTATAAAACAGACACACATAAATATACAAAGATCTAGTACACATGAGTAATATCATAGCACAGTTTATTATTGAAACTGTATTATTTTACTGATGATACAATCAATATAAAATGAATTTTTCACATTATTGAAAGCATCCTGGTATAATGAAAATAATAGTGAATGAGCCAAGACATTGGAGTTCAAGTCCTAGGTCATTCAGTTTCTTAGCAGTATCACTACTCTGAATTTTAGGCTTCTTTTCTCTAAAAATAGAGATAATATGAATGTAATTTACTATTATTACCAAGGCATCAATACTTTAAAACTATTCATGCTTTTTCTGATTTAATATCCAAAATGTATTATATATTTCTACCTCCTAAATAATAGTACCATGTACCAGACATAATATAAGCTTTTTTTGATGGCTCAGGATAATTATTATCATAAATTATCTACATGTGTTATAATAAACATAAAGTGCCCTGTTAACTGTCCTGGGGCTTATTGAGCCTTTGGTAGCCTCACTCCATTTAGTACAGGTATTGGACAGAGCATCATATTTTGGAGTCTACAAGTCAGGTTTCTAATCCTGTTTCTTTTACTTATGATCTTATATTAATTTTTGCAATATGAGCATGGAGTAAAAAGTACAATCAATTTGGAATCTGAACACCTGAATTCTTATCTAACATCAGATGCTTACTACCTACCTGGCAGTCACCTTATTTTACCACTCAGCACCTCAGAAACAATCTCAGTTTCTAAGTGCACAGTGTTTACAACAAAATAAATCCTTTTAAAATGTCTTATCTGCCTACCCATCTGTAAAAATACTCATTTTAGACTGAATGCTGAACCAAGTTTTTGCCATCTCTAAATAATTACTAGCTGCTTTTAATTACCACCTAGTATATCTCAAGGAAAAACCAAATAACCAAATTTTAATATAATTATAGTTAATTTTATACATAATTCTAAGTCATGAGAACAGCAAAGTACTCCAGTAAAATAAAATCCGCGATGGCAATGATTTTCTGTGGAAGCTTTATTCCTTTTGGAGAGTTAGAACTATATCTTAGCTACCTAGGTAATTGTCAGAAATTTGACCTCATACTGCTGTGTGAATGTAGCCTAATTACCATATTATATGTTTTACATATATTGCAAGTCAATAATAATAATAGCAGCTTTATAAAGTGTTTTAAGGTTTGCAAAGAATTTTATGTTCTCATTTTAATTTATCCTTGATAGGTATTATTTTTATTGTGAGGTAAGTTGTTCTTCAGCTGAAGAAACTGAGGCTAAGAAAGGTTAAATAACTTGCTTTGAAGAGTAGGTCACACAACTAGTGTCTGAGGTCATATGTGAACTCAAATCATGTTGATTCCAAATTCAATCAGTACTCTATTCACTGTGACACCTAGTTATCCTCATGTCCCCTGAAATGTTATTACATAAGACAAAGAAGTTATAGCTACAAATCATCATGTGCTGACTTATATTAGGAACATTTTTTTTCCCCCTCACATTGTATTAGGTGTGATTTATTCACTGTCATGGAAAGGAGCCACAGAAATGCTCTAGCACTCTTTCCTCCATCACTAACCTACAAAGGAGAACTACATGCTCCCTCATGCAATATGTATGCTCCAGAGTGGGAGGTCACCCTGTGTTCTGGGCCACATCATTTTTCACATGCCAGAAAAGAAAAGGGATGGGCAGGGGGGTAGGGGAAAAAGAAGCATGTACTTAGCCATGCCTTATTTAAAAACTCCAGTCAAGAGAGAGAAGCCCACTTAACCATACAGGTGTCTATGTGTGCAGGGGGAGAGAGAAACAGGACTATAGAGGGAACATAAAATGATGACTTTCACGGGAATTTAGAAATGGAGGGAGTGGCACTGAGAATTACTGATATCACAGCTTCTCAGGATTTGCAGGTCTTATCTGGGGCCCCAAAAGAGAACTTATCATCTGTTTATATAGGTACTCTATGAGCACCAGGGCTAACAGGAAAGATAAACTAAATAGGATGTCTGTTGGACCTATAGGTTCATTTTAATGTAAGCTATACTTACTACCAGCAGAAATTCTGAACAGAGGCAGAGGCACAGAAGAAATTAATATTAACTAAGTCAGAGCAGGGATATCCTTAACTTAAGGTAGTTTATAAGACCGCAGCAAAGGCAAAAAAAAAAAAAAAAAAAAAGTCTTTAATGGACTGCTTGAACTAAAAAAGCAGTGCCCCACTATTTAAATAATTTTAAATGGCAAGATAAAACTCACATTTCCTTCTGTGGACATAACAAAAAGAGAAGCACAGCTGTGAATTCCATCCCAGTCACCAGATGCACTATCTCAGTCAGGGTCAGCAGTTAACCCAAACATGCTGCTTTCAAAAAGAGTTCTATTCTTATAAATCAACCTTCATTTCTTGATTAAAGAGAGTGGTGGAGATCAATGGATGAGTATTTTCAAATTAATGCTTTCCCATCTTGTAGGGGTCACTGACTTTAGAGTAGAAGAGAAAGCAGAAATTAAATATTCCCTTTACTACAGATAAGACATGAGGAATTTCAATAGTTGACCTTATCGAAGAATATCAGACAGAAATAGAAGACAACAAATACCAAAAAATCGTCCAGGGGTGGCAAATTGAAATAGCTTGGGGGTTTAGGGGAATGGGCCACCAAGCTGAACCATAGGAATCCCTACAAACCATGTGATGACTTAAGTTTTAAAATGTAATATTACTGATGTTTTATAGTATTTTTATTCTATTAAATGTTTATCATTTACATTATAATCTGGTTGAGGTGGCACTTTGGAATGCTGGATACTTCATCCAAGCCCCTTGTTTTACAGATAAGGGAGTAAAGGCTCTTAGACCTCAAATGGCTTATTGAGAACTGTACAGGATTCAAATGTAAGTATTATATCAAATTTATTGGTCTTTCTACTATTGCTATCTTGCCTTGCAGATTCCAGGCAGGGAAAAAATAAAAAATAAAACCAAGACACAATAACATGAGACATAGTGATCTGTATCCTAGCTAGAGCACTACAGTTCTTTGTCCTTTGATCTGAAAACTTTAGTGGTCTTTCCTTTTAGGTCTTCGCTTAGGGACTTCAATTTGAAAAATCCCTTTCTGCTTTCCTTGGATAGTTGGAAAAGGAAACTTCTGAACTCAAAGTTCTTTCTAGACAAAGATTGGTACTTGAAACTCACTTCACTGCACAAGCAGGGTTGGACATTGTAATTTTAAACTAAGCAACTTAAGTTTCCTCAAAGTACACCTGACATTGAGCAAGCAGTGTGTCTCTCCATATTTGGTTTTTAACAGGCCCAATGCAGTCGCAGTCAAGTTTTGCATTTAATTATTCAAGTATCCCAGCAGCAGTTTCAGCAGTTTGTCCACAATTATATCCCAAGCCCAATCTATATATGAATTGCTTGAATCATGACAAGTTCTACTTCTAACTACAAAGGGATCTAGTGTAATCATTCCACTAAATCACATGAGGAAGATTGCTATTAAACATTCTAACTGGTACAGAAAAATTAAGATTATAGAGGGCTCTTTGTTCCACAATCACTGGCGCAGCTGCAGGTATAGTCTGCCAGAGGCTCACAGACTCTCCTTCACACTTGAATCATATTTTGCCTCTAGAAAGTAATAATGCTTCACACTTCACTAATCTAAGCTCAGAGAAACTATAGGCCTGAATTTATGAAATATCTTCCTTGTTTACCTCTACCAATCATAGTCTGCAATAGCTGCTCGTGACATAGTGAGTTTTCCTGGAGGATCCTGCCAATTTAGTAACATAAAAATGTGAACCAGGAGAGAGCCTGAGTCCAATCTTTTAGCATCCATTACCAGACTGAATTAGTAATCTTTTCCAGTTCACACCCACAGGCTAGTCTATTGTACTCAAGAGGAAACAACTATAAGAGGATGAAAAAGAGAGATAATAGAGATTAGCTCTAAGGAATAAAAAAGGAACTCAATGACTCAGTCAAGGTATGGCAAAAGCTGCAGAAGTTCCCAACCAGGAAGGGAAATCAGGGATAAAACTGAAATGCAAGACTAAATCAGATTCATCAGAATTGTTCTTCAGATAATATTGATGTTGCAGGGTACAATGTTCTCCTGGTTCTGCTCATTTCACTTAGCATCATCTCATGTAAGTCTCTCCAGGCCTCTCTAAAATCATCCTCCTGATCATTTCTTATAGAATAATAATATTCCATAGCATTTATATATCATAATTTATTCAGCCATTCCCCAACTGATGGGCATCCACTAAATTTCTAGTTCCTTGCCTCTATAAAAAGGGCTGCCACAAACATTTTTGCACATTGGGTCCTCTTCCCTCCTTTACAATCTCTTTAGGATACAGGCCCAGTAGAAACACAGCTGGATCAAAGAGTATACACAGTATGATAACCCATTCGGGCACAGTTCCATATTGCTCTCCAGAATGGATCAGTTCACAACTCACCAACAACACATTTGTGTCCCAGTTCTTCTACAACCCCTCCAACATTTATCATTATCTTTTCCTGTCATCTTAGCCAATCTGAGAGGTATGAAATGATTTCTCAGATTCGTCTTAGTTTGCATTTCTCTGATCAATAGTGACTTAGAGCATTTTTTTCATATGACTAGAAACATTTTAATTTCATCGAAAATTGTCTGTTAATATATTTTGACCATTTGTCAGTTGGAGAATGGATTATATTTCTATAAATTTGAGTCAATTCTTATATATTTTAGAAATGAGGTCTTTATTAGAACTCTTGGATATAAAAAATTTTCCCCAGTTTTCTGCTTCCCTTCTCATCTTGGCTTCATTGGTTTTGTTTGTACAACAATTTTTTTTATTTTAATATAATCAAAATTGTCCATTTTGCATTTCATAATGTTCTCTAGTTCTTCTTTGACCATAAATTCCTTTCTTTTCCACAGATCTGAAAGACAGATTATCTCTTGTTCTCCTAATTTGCTTATAGTGTCATCCTTTATGTCTAAAACCATTCCAACCTTGTCTTGACATTGAGTGTTAGATTTGTGCTTAATTTCTGTCATATTATTTTCCAATTTTTCCAGCAATTTTTCTCAAATATTGAGTTCTTATCCCAGAAACTGGAGTCTTTGGGTTTATCAAATACTAGATTACTGTAGACTATTGTGTCTTGTGAATCTAACCTATTCCACTGATCAGCTACTGTATTTCTTAACCAGTACCAAATGATTTTGATAACTACTGCTTTATAATAGAGTTTTAGGTCTGGTACAGCTAGGCCACCTTTGTTTGCATTTTTTTTTCATTAGTTCCCTTGAAGTTCTTTTCCTTTTGTTCTTCCAGATGAACTTTGTTATTTTTTCCAGCTCTGTAATTTCTTAGCAGTTTGACTTGTATGGCACTGAATAAGTAGATTAATTTAAGCATTATTTAAGTTGTCATTTTTATTATATTAGCTTGGCCTACCCATGAGCACTTGATATTCTTCAAATTGTTTGGATCTAACTTTATTTGTTTGGAAAGTGTTTTGTAATTGTGCTCATATAGACCCTTCCTTTGTCTTAGCAGGGAGACTCCCAGATATTTTACATTATCTACAGTTACTTTAAGTGGAATTTCTCTATCTCTTGCTGCTGCATTTTGTTGGTAACATAGAAATGCCAGTGATTTACCTGCATTTATTTTGTATCCTGCAATTTTGTTAAAGTTGTTAATTGTTTTTAGTAGTTTTTAAGTTGATTCTCTAGGATTCTCTAAGTATATATGCTATTATATCATCTACAAAGAACGATAATTTTGTTTCCTATTTATCTACTCTAATTCCTTCAATTTCTTTTTTTTTTTTTCTCTTACTGCTAAAGTTAACATCAAATCCCTCCTTTATGGATAAAGAAATTGAGGTCCAAAAAATTTAATGCTTCATCCAGGGTTATGCAGATTATAATCGGCAGAGCCAGAAACAGTTCACAAATCAGGTCTTCTGCTCCCCAATACCATCTCTTACTCTCTTTCACTATATAGTAGCCCTTCTTGAGAGATACCCTAGATCAAAGGTTAACTTTTGTCATATAAAGCTTTCCCACTGGTAATCTGTGGACCCCTCTTAGAATCATGTTTTTAAATAAATACAAAGGAAACAAATTATATTAACATATAATTAACTTTTTTTTTTTTAATTCACAGACTATAGATTAAGAACCTCGGTTTCAGAAGGAATTTTTAATGCTATGGATGAGATTTTACCATTTTGCAGCCAAGAGAGAACACATACTTCCTTCCCTCCTGTGAACACTGACTATACAACTCAAAACAATGTGCTGTATTAACTTCTTACACATATACATATTGTCCTCCCTTACAGTACTATTAACTTCTCTAGGGTGGGAACAGTCATATTTCACTTCCTCTTCTTCCCCAGCACACTTAAACAAATAGCCAGAATCATGGTAAGATGATAAATAAAAGAAAGGGGAAAAAAAGGGGGTCCAATGTGACTCTTTCTGAGACTCTAAGGCTTGTATTTACTTCTATCAACATGAACTAAATGCAGATTAACTCTGAAGCTTTAATTACTCAATTGTACAAAAAATATGGGTGGTGTTTTTATTAAATATCCGGCAGACAAGCATTAAGCAGAGTCTGACCTATATCCTTAGTTACTCAGAAAATGCCTAGGATGAACAATGTAATGCCAAAGCAAAATACATTAACTTCAAAGCAAGTTTCTGGAAGCCAGTGATGAAAAAAGAAAAACAGAAGGAGACTAGTTCTTAGTCTGTAAAACTATTGAATTCTAGATATATAACAGGAAACTTCTCAAAATGCTACCAAGAGAAAAGGAAGCCAAGGGATGTTGTTGTTGAGTGGCCTATTGTCATGTCCAATTCTTTGTGGGCCCCCATTTGGGATTTTCTTGGAAAAGATATCAGAATTGTTTGCCACTTCCTTCTCCACTTCATTTTACATATGAGGAAACTAAGGCAAACAAGGTTAAATGACTTGCCCAAAGTCACCCAACTAGGAAGTTTCTGAGGCCAGATTTTAACTCAGAAAATCTATCCATTGCGCTACCTACTTTTCAAGGGGTAGGAAAGAGTGAGAGTTCATGCAAACATGCTCTATTAAAAGCAATATTAGCTATAAAAACCACCTGGCTTTAAAGCTCACTTCAATCCAAAATAATCCAAAATCTACAAATTAATGCAGGCATCCTCCCCAAATCCATAATCACAAAAAATCCTGATTAAAATTTAAAAAGGATAAAAACTCTTCATTTAGATCTGGGATCAATATAAGAATGAAAAATATTATTTAGTGATAAAGTGATGCAGGGGCAGCTAGGTAGTGCAGTGGATAGAGAACAAGCCCTGAAGACAGGAGGATGTGGGTTCAAGTTTGGCCTCATACACTTAAGACTTCCTAGCTGTGTGACCCTAGGCAAGTCACTTAACCCCAATTGCCTCAGCTGCAAAAACAACAAACAAAAGATAAAGTGACGCATTAAATTAATTTTTTTTCTTCAAAGATGCCTATTTGGTAAAGGGGAGTAAGTATAAAATAATTACCAAATATTTAAATTTTTGTAAGCAGTTTAAAAAGTAATTACTAAAATTTTTCTTTCAGATAGAAAACAGAATTACATAACTAAGTGTTGTCTTTTTACAGTAAAGATAAAATTAAGAGCTGAAGTTTAGTTTCAGTCACAGTTTGCTAAGAAGTCAAGAACCAAAAAAACTTCAGCTTTCTGGCACACATAACAAAGAGAGCCTTTCTAAGAAACTACCAAAATGAAGATTAAAATTCAATCCTTAATTTGGAAGAACAGAAACTTGATTTCCATTGAAAATAGACCATTTAAACATGCACTTCAAATCTAATATACCATAGTCCCTGCTGCTTTGCTCTATTTTTGCTACTTTGTCATTTTAGTTATTTTAAAAGCATATCATAGATTATGAAACACAATAAACATATATTTAAAATCAAATAGAAGTGGAAAACAATACATATCTATATTTTAAAAATATGGATTTATAAATCCATATTTTGCATCACTTTATCTTTTGTTTGTGCTGATGAGGCAATTGGGGTTAAGTGACTTGCCTAGGGTCACACACCTAGGAAGTGTTAAGTGTCTGAGGCCAGACTTGAACCCAGAGATCCTCCTGACTTCAGGGCTGGTACTTTATCCACTGCACATTTTTAAACTAAGTGGCTAACAAATGAAAAAAGGGGGCAAACTGCCTACAGCATGTACAGGGTTAGGGAGTGGGAAGGATTTGGGCTTAGGAGCCATGAGACCAGGCTCTAATTCTGGTTCTCTCTGGACTTTAGCAAGTCAATTCTTCATCTTAATAAATGATTGTTGCTGATAGGTCCCTTTCCATTGTAAAATTCTAAAGTTTCCCTGACTTTCTGAGTATACCTCTAAACTATGCTATGGAGTAATAATCCTCAATTCCATGCTAAAGGACAGACACTAGTATATAATAAACCTAATGGCTGAGATTTCCAATTTCTCTGGAAACACATCTCAAATTACCAATTTTCTTAGAGGCAGTGATAGATTTCTCCCACTGGAGAAATGGAAAGAGATGGAGGATCAGTTACTTCAAATTTCTTCATCTCTCCAGCATGCTACTGACATATTCTGAAATAGAACATCCTGTTTTCATAAACTAAGTGCTGAAAGTCACTCTGATCTGATTGTTATTTAATCCAGAAGCTGTTCAAATACTGGCTTTAATTATATCATATCATGCTTAAGTTCCATCAAGCTATATTGAGGAACACTTGACTTCCTTATCTCCTCTGGCTTAAAAGTTACCCAGTCCCATGACTGCAGCTGTGCACTGGGACTGGAAGAAACTACCAAATCTGAAAACATTAGAAAAGAATCCTAATTTAGGGCTTATTGTTTACAAGAGGGCAGGTGATTTACTTAAAAGATCAGAGAAAAAGATAAAGTTATCTCAGGGGAGCAAGCTAACTACTGAACTTACACAAAACCATCAATTTTAGCCTCTCTGTGAAATCTCATACTAAAGCACAGAATGAGAATATACTAATGCTTTTTGCATGGAATGCCTGCTTTTTTTGCAGGTGAGGGAGGGTGCCAAACTGATGTTGGCATACATTTCTGGGTTTTTATCTTCCACCAAGATGAATGATCCCCAAAAAATTCAAACTGGGATGAAATGCTCATTTGTGGATAAAAACAAAATGTCCATAGCTTTTGACCATTTTTCTTTCTTACACCTTCTCTTGCAACAAGTTCAGAATTACATCTAAACACCAGATTGACTTCTTTTCAATTCTCTGTAAAGTTGGCTCAAGGCCAGTGGGAACATTCATAGGACATTACCTGTACCATTTAAATATTCATCGAAGTTGAAAATTGAGTCAATACTGAATTAACGAATTGGGAGTTGCTGTACACTTGATTTTACTATCCTCTCTCCTACATTACTTTTTATTTAACTACTTTAGTTATAACTTGTATTGATTAACTTTATATTTATTACATATATATATTTCTTCTGTAACTACTGTTGTACCAATTGGAATACAGGTGCTCCTTGAAAAGAAGTACCGTTGCATTTTTTGTGCCTCCATTCCCAAAAGCTGGCACATTGTGTAGCACATACAAAATGCTTAATATATGCTTGTTAACTGAATGTCAAATGTGGTAGTGACAAAATGAATCAGATTAATGGGGAAAACAGCATGCAAATAATTATATACAAACAAGTTTCATACAGGATAAATTAGAAATAATTCGCAGATGAAAGGTTACCAGATTTAAAGGGGATCAGGAAAGACTTTCTGTAGAATGTGGAATTTTAACTGAGACTTGAAGGAAACCAAGAAGCAGATAGGAAAGGAAAAGTATTCCAGGCATGGGCCACAGCCAATGAAAATGCCCTGAGTCAGGAAATGGAGTATCTTTTAGAGGAAGAATAGTCTGGAGGAACCAGTTCATAGAACCGGTATCACTGAAGAGTGGGTGGTAGCATAGGAAGGTTTAATTAAGGATACTGGAAAGTTCTCCATTATATTTATAAGGGGACTTCCAAGTCACATAGTCAAGGTATCTATCTATCTCTAAGTAGGCAGCTAGGTGATATAGTGGTTAGAGCTTGACATTCAGAAGACATGAGTTCAAATCCTGCTTCAGTCAGTGGTTGTGTGAACTTGACAAGTAAGTTAAGCTTTCTTGCCTTCAGTCTGTTCATCTTGCAAGATGGAGATAATATTTTCCCCTACCCATATAGGGTTATTGTGGGGTCATACATGTAAAGAGCACTTAGCAAACCTTAAAATTCCATAAAAATATAACCAATAGGGGAAGCTAAGTGGTACAGTGAATAGAGCACCAGCCCTGAAGTCAGGAGAACTTCAGTTCAAATATGGCCTCAGACACTTAACACTTCCTGACTGTGTGACCCTGGGCAAGTCACTTAAACCCAACTGCCTCAGCAAAAAAAAAAAAAAAAAAAGCTATCATCATCAAAATCATCATCATCCCACTCTACTTAGCACACAGAAAACACACAATTCTGAGCGAGATAAATTTAACTCTGATCAAGTACATTTATTTGCTCTCTCAAATCCTCAATAGAAGAGCTGGTCTAGTCTTTTATTAAATTTTAATTAATTATTTGGTATGAAATAGAACTCCAGCTCCTCCAACAGAGGAAAGGATTCCTCAATCATGTGGAGATCAAAATGGTTTCAGTCAAAGGAAAAGACTTCTTTATCCTTAAAAAAAAAAAAAACAAAAAAAAAAGGCATTCAGTATCAGAAATGTTTCAGTTTATGATTTCTTTGAATTCATTAGTTAATGAACTCAATAAAATCATTCAAGGCTGAATCAAGAAGAAGAAATTATCCTGTAAAACGTTGAGAAGGGGTTGTTGTGGACACAGAATAGCAAAGAAGTACATAATTTTACAATTTGTAGATAATTTGTTTATAATCCATCTATTCAAAATAATGAGCTTCTACTACCTACATGTGTGCTTGATACATATCAAACGATCATTACTACCATGTAGATTGCCATTAATCACATTAGAGTATAATAAGGATCTATATATACAAAAATAGTTACAGCACCTCTTTTGGTGGTGACAAAAACTGGAAATTAAGGGAATGCCCATCAATTGATGAATGGCTACATAAGTTGTAATATATGATTTTGATAAGTTACTATTATACTATAAGAAATATGAGCAAGAAGTTTTCAAATAAAGACTTATATAAACTAATGCAAAGTGAAATGAACAGAACAAGTAAAACATTGTACACAGTAACAGCAATAATGTAATGATAATTTTAATTTTTCCTTGGCTTTTTTTTTTGTTAACATGGCTAATAAGGAAATATATCTCGCATGATTTCACATGTATGACTGAAATACTGTCCCCTTCTCAATGGATGAGGGTGAGGACTTGAAGGGAAGAAGAGACTTTGGAACTCTATTTTTTTAAAAAAAGTCAAAAATAAGCATTTTTAAAAAACAAAATGTATAATCAAAAAAGGAGTTAGTCATGTTCTAAAAGTGAGGGGAAAAGACGGACAGTCAAAATGCTTCATTTGAACCCATACAACATTAAATAACCTAGAGGGGAAAAAAAAGTACTTGCCTTGGTGTTGAGAAGAATTTTGGCTCAAATCTGACTACCACTAGCTTTGAAGAAATTTTAATTTGGGAATCAAGCTTATTTTAAGATTATCTGATGCAGTTTTGCTATTAAAGAAAATAATCTAAGAGATACCTTTTCCTTCTTATTGTCTATTAGAGTAATTTTTTCTACATATGTTATTTTGGAGACCCTCCAATCCAAATTAATTAGGTTTGTGTTATTTGTAGTAAATATTTCTAGAGTTAACACTCATTGTTAATCAAGAGCTATATAAAACGACTGTGAAATACTGTTTATTAATGATCAAATGACCTAGAAAAAGAGAAATGACCTTAAAATCACATATTTGGAGTTAGAAGTGATCTAGAGGCCTTCTAATCCAATTTTCTAATTTCATAAAGGAAACTGAAGCTAAAGGAGGTTAATGATGGGCCACTGAACCCAATTACATGGGTAATAAATATCAAAATTGGGATCTGAACACAGGCCTTCTGACTCCAGTACCAACTTCCAGATCTGTTACTACCTTATATAACCCTAAACATCTTATAACCTCTGTAGGACTTAATTTCCCTTCTGTAAAAATTAAGAAATCAGACATCAAGTTCTCTTCAAAATATAGACTCCTTTGACCTATTAGGTTCACAGTCATAAATAAATATTGGTTGATCACTTATCATGTGTCAGGTATTTAGGATACAAAGAAAGGCAAAAGAGTCCTTGGTTTCAAGGATTAATGGGTGAGACAAGTGAACAATTAGATATAAAAGATACATATAAGGGTAAATTAAAAATAATCAACAGAAGGAAAGCAAAACAAGTATGAGGGATTGGAAAGAGTTGCTTCTAGAAGGTGTGATTTTAACTAGAACTTGATGGAATTAACCCAGGGAAGCCAACAGGGAGAGAATTTCAGGCATAGGGAACAGGCATTGAAAATACTCAATTTGAAAATGACATGTCTTATTGAGAATAGCAGGGAGGATAATATCACTAAATCAAGGAGTCCCAAAGTTCAAAAGATGAGGTCAGTAAAAGAAGATACTCTCTAAAGTGTTGCTAATCTAGGTCAAATAAATGGTCTAAAGACTATTGACATATACATAATAAAATATGAGTGCAAAGATGTGGTACATATGGGATGAATTTGGTTATCAGATTTGCAACAGAAAAGACTGAAAATTACAAGCTATTATATTCTCTTTTCTCACTAATGTGGACCCTTAAATAGTAACCCAGTCTTTTCTCCAACAATACTTAAGAGTCTTATGCATATTCTGTTTCTTATCTTTGTTATCTTATCTGTTTCAGCACTTATGTGAAATGATATGAATGCTACAATTTTACAAAAAAAGGACACAAATGCAAGGATAGTAGAAGTGATTCACCTAGGTTTACACATTTCATAGATTCTCCTTATGCTTAATCAAGCAATCTCTTCATTTAATATCCGGCCTCCCACCTCTCAAAGCAATTGCCAGTGTTTAGATTGACAGCTGTTGCCTGATATAATTCCAAAAGCTTCAGGAACTGCTTGTACCTTTTAGTAGGTACATCTTCCTTCTAGTAGGAAGCCTGAAAACTTCAGCTGTCAGTCTGTAGGAGGATTTATTTACTGTTGCTAAGTGTCAGGTTGGTAGGCTTGAGGGTAAGAATTTTGTTTTTTAAATATCATCCTTTCCGTTTCTCAGTCTAGCTCTATAACCAATCAGTTTCCGTTTCTCAGTCTAGCTCTATAACCAATCAGGCAGGTCGCTCTTTTTTAAGGTGGCCATTTGAATTGCATGAAGCTTGGAAGTCAAAGGGAGTAAGTATTATGTAAATAAAAATACTGGGAGTCATATGATTTACTGATGGTGCAGACTGTGTGTTCCACTGGGATAAGAGCTAACAATACTAAACACAAGAAATGCAAGACTATTTCTAGCTCACCTCCCACAGACTTAATGGATAAGTAAGTTATTTATCCCTCTGGGAATATCTCCAGAAGAAGGATTATATTCATACCTTTACTGAATTCAACAGGATATTATGGGGCTTCATAAAATACTTAATAAATGTTTGGGAAATGTGGTAAAAATTCCCATATGATACAATTATTATAGCAATCATTCTAGTTAACATTCTTAACTTAAATAGTAACATTTACATGTATATACATGTATATACTTGGAAGCATACATGTAACTAAGGTCCATGAAGTTTTTTGATTATTTTTTTTTAATCATATGACAAAGTCCTCAATTAGGGAAGTCATGTGGGTGAAGAAGAGATATTACAAATGACAACAAAGTAATGGTAAATATATGATTATTAGAAACAAATAAAGTTTAAATAAATATTGACAAAGGGTACTATTTGCCCCCAAGATATGCCACAGCAATAGGCTATCTAAGCTCAGAGAATCCTGTGCTTTGATGAGAAGTTTAATGGACCCAAGTCACCTGATTTAAAGAAAACTGTATCTCATTCCAAAGAATTTCCTTTCGAGTCACACCAGTTTCAAGTTTCACTCTCTTTTAGGCTGAAAAGATGACTAAAAGGGATTTTTTTTTCTCCCATGTGATAATCCAACATACCTATGTCTATCACAAAAAAAAAAAAAAAAACAATTCTGGTTCTCACCCTTTGGACCCAGATGATTTCAAAGGATCACAGGAAGACATTAATGAAGTAAGAGAGCAGAAAGGTCTCAGAGTGATAATTTCTACCCTTTTTTTCCTCCAGTAGTCATTCCCAACAAACATGGGAAATTATATTACTACTAAAAAATTAACTACTACTTCTATTTCAAAGAAAATACAAGTTCATCACAAAGAAAAGAAAATCAAAAAATTTGTAACAGAAAGCTTTGTAAGGGTCAATGTTGAAGAATTACCCATACATAGGTTTTGCAAACAAAAAAGCTTTAATAAAGAAAAAATAAATAAAAACAAAAAGAAAATAAACAAACAAAAAAAAAGTATCCCAGGAAAACACATACACAACATATACCAAATACCAGGATCTTTCCCTATTTCTCTTCCAATATCCACAAGTTCTCTTTTGTTTTTTCCTTTATTCTTTTCTTTCTAAATCTTCCCTCTCAAAGAACTCATCCATGCTCACAGCTTCATATGCAAATGATTCCCAAAGTTTTTTAATTCCCAAAGTTCAGTTAGTGTAACTTGCTTCTTGTCTGTATCCTTGAAGTTGAAATAAAATTTAATGAGAACCTTTGTTAATGTTAAAAAAAAAAAAAGGAATTTAAAATCATCAGTAGAATACTTCAAATAATATCATACATTCATTAACATTTTTTTTTTTTTTTGTTTTGGGTTTTTTTTTGCTTCTTTTTTATTCAATTATAACAAATGGCTCTCTGGATAGAGGTATATACTTGGAAAGAAGGAGATATGAAAATAAAATAGCAAAAATAATTTTTTAAAAAATATTACATCATCTAGTTAACCTTTCCAAAATCATATTCAGGACCTCCTTCTGAAATCCCTCCTAACCATCCTAACTATTCTATTTCTGCTATTGTTACAGTATGGACAAAGAGGTTTTCCTAGCCTAGTCCTTCTCAGTGTGTCAATGAGCTGAACTTTCTCCTGCCTGGCACCATCCCTTTAATTTCTAAAACCTAGCAGATTAGAAACTTCATCTCCGATTCCGCCTCTTTGATTGGCACATCTTTCCTGTGGCACTGCAGGTAGAAGACCAACCAGTGTCAACTGAGGGGGATTGTGGCTCTCCCTGCTAAGACACTCAGAGCTCTTCAATACCTCTGAATGGTTCAGATCCAATTCAGTGATGAAGTGACCACTAACCCAGAAGCCTGAATGATGTATACAATCAGAGCCTCTTGTAAGACCATCCTGGAAACCCTTTTCTGGACAAGGGCTCAAGGTGATCTAAATCACATGCCTTTCCTGACATTTCACATACAGTTCTGTTGTTTACTGAGTTCTTTTCTGGCCAAGCCTCAGCTGCCCTTCTATTTGAAGAGCAAATACTGGCCTCTTTTATTTTCCTTTGTTTTCCATCTCCATGCTGCCAGCCTCAGATGTTTCCCATCTCTCAGAGAGATGGATAGATAGATTGACAGATAGACTGATAAATAATTTATTAGGCATTTACTATGTTCCAGGCAGTAGGAATACACAAATAAGCAAGCAAAACAGCCTCTAACTCTGAGGAGTTTACATTCTAAGAGGGAAGACAACAGGTAAGAAAAAACTAGAAAAGAGAGCAGACAACAGAGTAAAGTGTGTAGATGATAAGGAAGTGTCATGGGGGCCTGAACCAGGCAAAGGTGAAAGCTCACCTATGAGAGACCAGGGAAGGTTCAGAGGTGGAGTAGTGATGCTCAGAGGGTAAATAGGACACTGTAAGGTGGCTGAGATATGATTATCTTTGACATATTCTTCTCTATCACTCTTTATATGTTCTGGTAACTTCATAGTAGTTTCCTAACTGGTTCCTGGTTCTAGTTACTCTCTAAATCACATTCCTTTACATCATTTTCATCATCACCCAGCAAGTGAAAACTTTCAATAATTTTCCACTGCCTATATAATTAACCCAAATTCCTCTGCCTTGAATTTAAACTACTTCTCAATCCAATTTATCTTTATCCATTCTTATTATCTATGCTTTCTTACCACAAATCCTTCATTCCAGGCACATTAAATCCTTGCAGTGTTCTATATTCCTATTTACTTTCCTATGTTGCTCCTTTTGCCTGGAAAGTTCTTCCTCCTCTTCTCATCTAAATCCTAGCCAAAAGCATTTCTGAATTATTTCAAATTACTCAAGGCTCACCTTTAATGGAGAGTGTCTAAATGGCTCAATCTTATATTTCATCAGTGAAAGTACTCATTCTAACCAATCTGAATTTCATTAATATAACAGAAAAGACAAATATACATTTTGCCATTTCCTGCCTTAACTTTTTTAGCTTCTGCCCAACTCTCCAAATATATTTGATCAGCATTATAGCCTTACCAATATTGTCACACCATCTAGTGGTGAAAGATCTACTTTGACAATAATCATACATAGACCAGTAGGGGAAGAGAGGAAGGAGGAATTCAACTTTTTTCCAGAAAAATAGCAGCAAAAGAACAGAAACTGACTACCTGATTCATAGTAACTTCACAATATTATTCAACTGTTTAACATATGTTAACACCAGAGCAGATAATAATTCAGGTAGGCCCTAGATATATTAAGACAGTCCTACTTAAGGAATTCTCATTTTATCCCTATTTAATTCAATTCAGTTACTTTTGAGTCATATTATTTGTGTAGATGGAAAAAAAATAGAAATTTAAACATCTATTGATCCATAAGAATTTTATACACCATAAAAATTATTTTAAGAGATTAATCATTAGTTAAAATGTTTCTCTGTATGAAATTAAAAGCATTCATAATACTTCTATACATTAAAATTATACAAAGTTAAAAGAAAATGTTTCTGTTTTACTTACATATAATGGAGCTTGTTGTGGATTAAGTTTCATGACCTAGAACACTGAAGCAGATAACAAAAAAAAAAGGTAAATTAGAATAAAAGGAATGTTTATTGACAAAGAATTCTAAAAACAAATACAAATGAAGTCAATTTTAAAACAATAAATCTCGGGGGACAGCAGTAACACTTTTTTCTTATAAAACTTAAAGATGAGTATAATGAGGGGAAAAGAAGGAACAATAACAAAAGAACAAAACTCTTGCCTGCAAGAAGCCTACATTCTACTAGGAAGATAAAACATGAAATGAAGAGTATACAGGTTAACCAAGTATAATAAGTACTATAGGAAAATGCATTTGTAAAAACAAAGTAATTGGGATAGATGATAATCCCTTCTGGTTCAAATCCTAGGATGCCAAGATTCTATTTGCTGGAAAAGACTTAGGTCAGTGGGATCAATGCTCAATTAAGAGAAGTAAAAAATTAAGCAAATTGAAACAGACTTGGGTGATTTGGTTAAAAGATCATAATTGCAAAATGCCTGGGTTTTGAACAATATTAATTGGGTTATGTCTCTATATGGGAACACAACTTTCAAAGTGCTTGCATTTTAGCTGATTTTCTTTTGATGTTCTAAATGTTCTTCTCTAAAGGAATACAAAGGGATTCCAAAAGTAGAGGGAAAAGCTGTGTTCCCTTTTCCATACTACCCACTAAGGGTAGGGTTCAGATTTCTCACTGGAAATTCCTGAAAAATATCTAAGTATTAGAGTCATAATCCCATTTGAATATGAAATCTTTCAAATAAAGGATCTGAGTATTAGTAATAAAAGCAATTTATAACATTTGCCTAATTTAAGGTATTAAGAGAGAAGCAGCTCCAATTAACTGATGGAGGACTCACACAGAAGACAGGAAGACCTGAATTTGACATATCCTTCTCTATCACTCCTTATATGTTCTGGTAACTTCATAGTAGTTTCCTAACTGGTTTCTGGTTCTAGTTACTCTCTAAATCACACTCTTTACATTCATCATTTTCATCGTCACCCAACAAGTGAAAACTTTCAATAATTTTCTCTTTACTCTTTCACTTTGGTCAAAAGGGAAGCACAATATTAAACGAGTTTTCTGACAATGAAGATGAATAAAATAGTCTAAAGTAATGGTCACACAAAACTTCCGAATCTTTAATTTTTTTTTCCTTTTCTTCATTCTGGTTCTATTATAAAAGACAAAAAAACCTGCTTGTTTTCCATCTAAATATGCCACATCACAGGTGTTTAGAAGCCTTCTTAAAATAGCCCCTTAAGCCTAAAAAGAACTGAAGAACTAGGATAACTCATACACCATTGATATATTAATAGAAATTTTGTTACACATATAAACAATTGTTTCAGTCACTTAAACAACACTAACTAAAGAGCCTCCATCAAAAGTTACAAACTGCATCAGGTTTTAACTGATTATTTTTGCTAACCAGGTGCTAAATGTGCTTCAGCACTACAGGGAGATTGCAAATGCCATCAAGCATTTCAGAATTCAGGGTCCTGTGTCAGTATCTGTATTGTCTCCATCCTGTAAGTAGCTCCCATAAAATAATAAGCAATAGAAGTCAGAAGCAATAAAGAATAGATAATTCAGAAACTGCTAATTACTGACAGATACAAATAAGGTTTACCACCAGGAAATTTAGTTATTTTCAAGTTATTCCCTAATCTCATTAAGGATGCTAAAACTCTGACTAGGAATTGTGTCTTAAGCCCTGCCAGAGTCCTGTCCAGTACTCCTCATTATTGAATGATTTTTAAATGTCATTATCACGCTGGAACTATTTTCCCCCTAAGTATAAAATAATAAATTATGTATATGCATACATATATGTGCATATATATACATATACACAAATAAAGTTTCTGTATTTTTTTCTCTTCACAAAACAAAGGTACAGTTACATGATGATACAAAAGCACTGAAAAGGCTTTTGGGGAGCTATGAATGAAGAAAAGAAAACAAAGTTAAAGGCTTTAAAACGAAGATATTTTAAATACATCACTAAAATCTACTGTTCATTAACATGATACTTAGGTTCTAAAAATTCATATAAAAAGCTTTAAGGAGTGATTACATGAGTTAAAATAAATGAAATACATTTATTTTGTCCAAGGGTTCAATTTTATTTAATCTGCTATTCTGATAAGGAAAGCCCACATCAATGAATGTACTTTTTTATAATGATGGTACATTTAATTTTGTTTTGCAAAGAGAATGTGAGTTCAAAAGGAAAAAGTTAACATAGTTTTGCAGCAATCATTTCAGTCAGATGGAAACCAAGCTTCATGGTTGACTTAAAAGTGTGATTTTTTTAAAATTAAATTTGTTTTTAAATTTAAACTTCTAAATAATATTTTTAAATTTTCCACCTAAAAGAAAATGAGAAAGAAACTTGAGAAGTTGGGAAGTGGGGAAATGACCACAGAAGGCTGAGGTATCTCTAGCATCTGGTTTTGCTTTTAGCTTTGCATTGCACCATAGCTTGCCACAATGCAGTCTTCACTATCTATCTGTTGTGTGTGCAAGCAGTCAAAGAGTCAGAAGCATTTAAATTCCTAAAACTGAGAAGATATGAGAGAAGAGAGATAAGTTCTTTGAAGGTCTCTCAAGTAGAACAATGAGTAGACATGTCCTGCAGGGCCCAAAAACAAACAGCATTTAGATAGGCATAATAAATAAAAGCTAAAATGATGCAAATTTAGATTCGATGTAAAGAAAAACTTCTTATAAAATTAAGAGTGATCCAAAGTAAACTTGGCTGTCTTCATGGTAGAGAGAGGTTTCCCCCTCATTACAGGTCTTCAAAAAAAAAAAGCTAGATGGCCACTTGCTGGGTAGGAGACAGAGGAGATTATTATTCAGATAAGAGTGGATGAAGTAGCTGGCTTCTACAATCTCTCTGCTACTCTCCATGTGACTGTGGGCAAATCACTCAGCCTCGACAAATTTTAATTTTTATCTGGAAACAAAAACCAAGCAGACTGGAGCTATGACTCCTAAGGCACCCTGTGCTAATAATGGGCTGAGAGTATTTTTTTTGAATGAGCAAATTATAATTTGAAGGATTTGAAAAGATAACTTGGTATAGATATAGCCTGAATTTTCTGCTTTCAGAATCATCATGACTAGGAAAGTGGAAAAGTTTTACTAATTTGGATAGAGATTTATGAAAATAATCTAAGCATTTTAGTACTTGTATTTTGGAGAACATAGAGGCTATTATTCAGGAATAACTTTATAATTATAAAGAAAGGCTGTTCCACAAGTTTTAGATACAGGAAGTGAGAGGAAGGATGGAGCAATAAAGTCTTCCATCTCATTACTTTAGTCAACGAGCCTATAACCCAAAAAAGTCTCTTTTCACAGGTGCTCCTTTGTGAATGAAATCTCCTGAGGGAAGAGACTGAGATGGTTCAATCCAATACTGAATAATTGTGCTATAAGCTTTTCTGAAAATATTAGCTTAATGACTTAAGACCAATTGCTAGGGAACAGGTGTCACCATATTACAACTTACCACCTCAATTGATATATTTTTGTCATTCACAGCAGGAAGACCCATGACTGAACAGACCTGGAGAAAGAACTGCTAGGCACCCAGCTGTTAAAAGGAAATCCAGAATGCTGATCAGGTGAGAAAAGCAGGCACTGAGAAAAAGGGACAGCTGTTCCCATTTCTACTAAGAAATTTAAGGAAGCAGTTTTCAGGATACTTTTACAGCAAAGAGGAGAAGAAGCAGTACTAGAATCAGTCTAAACCAAACTTTTAAACAACAGAAACATCTTATCTGCCAGGAATAGGGCAAAAGTTTGTAGTGATCAAACTACTGTTGGGTTTGATGCAAGTGTTAATGAGTCAGGATCTCTTAGGGAAAATGTACAGTCTAAGCAGTCAAATGTCATGAGGAGCCTGGGTGTAAGTTGTAGACAAGAGGTAGTATGGGGATGATAATCTGTACATAGGGAGAAAAACAAAAGATATGATAGAAGAGAAAAGTTTCCTA
Organism: Myrmecobius fasciatus; assembly: GCA_023553655.1. Taxonomy (NCBI): domain Eukaryota; kingdom Metazoa; phylum Chordata; class Mammalia; order Dasyuromorphia; family Myrmecobiidae; genus Myrmecobius; species Myrmecobius fasciatus. The sequence goes on from JAJPUD010001766.1 coordinate 229,660, forward strand.
AACAGCCATTTACAGAAAAGACATTATACAGATATATGTCACATTGAAACATATCAAAAAAGATGACTGATTATTTGAGTTTTTAAAAAATAAATTTAATAAGTATTTTGGGCCTCCTATGAGTCAGATTTTATGTTGAGTGCTGAGAATTCAAAAACAAAAAATAAACACTCTGAAGAAGTAGTCATTCCATTGTTGGGGAAAAGATCAACATACGTGTATGTATTTATATGTGAAAGTACAAAATAAATCCAAAGTATGGAGGGGTCACTGGTATGGGGGAGGAAAACATTTAAAAAGGTTTCACACAGAAAACAAAGCTTAACCTGAATCTTTTATAGAAACTTAAGACTCTAAGAGGAGGGGAAAACTGATGGTCTGTGCAGAGATAGAAAGTGTCACATGTGAGAAACATTAAGAAAAGCCAGTGCAACTGCCAAATCGAACAGGGCTTGGGAACAATCATCCAAGTTCTTCAGGAGTGACTTGGCAGCACCAAATTAAAATGAACAAGGTCTGTAGAGCTGAATGTAATAAAATCTGAAAAGCCAGAGAATTTTAGTCTTCTTGTGAGCCACAAAAAGAACTAACTACAACTTCTGTTTCCTCCCAAGAAGCACCCAATAAATGCCACATTTTACATATCATTGACACTGAACTGGCTGAATACAAAAGATTCTACATTTAGTACAGTAGAAAAAATTTCTAGCTCAGAAATCTGTGGACATGAACTCAAATCCCACTTCTGACACATACTTACATTTTATTATAGGCAGCCAGGTAGCATAATGGAAAGGGAGATGGGCCTAGAGTTAGGAAGAGCTGAGTTCAAAACCCAGTCTCAGATACTTTCTAGCCATGTGACCATGAGCAAATCACTTAAATCTGTCTGCCTCAAATTTCCTCAACTGTGAAATAGGAATAATAGTACCTCTCACAAGAATGCTTTTAAGGATCAACTAAGGTAATAACTGTTAAGGTATTTAGCACAGTGTTTGACACATAGCAGGTATTTAATAAATGCTTACTCTCTTCCCTCATCCTTAATCTATGTGACTTAAGTCAGTGAAACTCCCTGGACCTCAGCTTCCTCATTTATTAAATTAGGAGATTGAAGGAAATGGTCTCTAAACTCCCTGAACTAAATCTCTAATCCAAAGATCCATTTCAAAGTCCCAGAGTCACACCAGGATACAGTCACAAAAATCACTCCCTTCCAATTTTTTTCTCTAAAGAGTAAGAATCCAGAAAGCAATGTTCCAATTTTACTATTTTGTTACTATACTACAAATAGGATAAGAAATTGTATACTATTTGTATATAATTTTCAGTTGTATACAACTCTGACCCCATTTGAGGTTTTCTTGGCAAAGATATGGGAGTGCTTTGCCACTTCCTAGTCAAGTTCCTTTTACATATTAGGAAATTGGGAAAGTACCTTGCACAGGGTCACACACCAATAACTATCTGAAGCTAGATTTGAACTCCAAGAGAAGAGTCTTCCTAATTTTAGGCCCAGCGTTCTATCCATTATGCCATCTTTTATTTCTCTTGCCACTGTAATGCCTCATGGCTATTTAAAAATCCAATTCCATAAAACATTTCTTAAAGATCTACTATGAGTAAAGCAATGTAAAGTTTAAAAAAAAATTAAACCAGCTCTGGGTTTAGATAATTCAATGGCTCTGATGATTCAATACGGTGAATAGTGCCAAGGAATCCAAATCAAAGAACGGGTTCTGAGATTGACCAACTTGCTTCATGCTGCTCCATGGTGACCTCTCACTCCAGCCATCCCATAATTTTAAAAATGCAGTGGTTAAGAGATGAGGGCAATGAGGGCTGAGAGAAAAAATGATGAATCTAAGTGGAGTATAGTACGAATCAATACTTCTCAAATAAGTTGTTAACTGATTTAAGTTGAATAAAAATACAATTAATAAAAATTAAGCAATAATAATCATAATTAAGCAATATAATTAAGATGAGTAGCTATTTTTAAAAACTGAGGTTCAGGGTAGTTGTATGACTTCTTCACAGGAGCAATGCTAAGTATCAAATTCAAAATCTTCAAGTTCCACACTTTATTCTAAAACACTGCTACTGCTTATTTTCCCCCTTTTCCTCCTCATTAATGTTATAATTATTGTTTTCCTTTTTCTATTTTTCCTTAGTAATGGAAGGAAGTATATATTTCCCTCCATGTTTCAGCTACAGTCTCATCCTAGAACCTCCTTCATTGTCTGGGGCCTCCTCAACTGGGATCATACACTTCTCCTTGGAGCTATCTCACTCTGGAACATCCCCCTGCCATAGGGTCAGTTTTTCCCTGTCTCCACTTTGGGGAACCACCTGGGTCAGGCAGGGTTCGTTCCCTTCCAATTCTGGGTCTCTGTCTTTTCTGATTTCAACACCATGCCCCAAGAGTCCTACTCCTTCCCATCTCCCTTTGGCATGTTGTCTTCTCCGAAGAGAATGTAAGCTCCTTGAAGGCAAGTATTGTCTTTAGGTTTGTTTTTATCCCCAGAGCACTTAGCAGCATAGTACCTGGCACAGAACAAGAGTTTAAGAAATATTTGTTTATTTCCTCTGCATATATAATTAAAAAACAAGGATTCCAATTGTGGCTGTCACTTGGAAATTGTGGAGCTTTATCATTTTATCTCTGAATTCGTTTTATCTACAAAACAGAGATTTTACTACTTACAGTATATGGATGCTCAGAAACTAATACATAAAACTCCATTCTACAAAAAATTCCCTTCTTAGAGGTCTATCATATTGAGGTCCCAGCCAATTCTTCCCCAAGGATCACAAATGGACTAGATGATTATCTGTATTATTTGTAGGGAAATGCAGTCCAAGTCCTAAACTAAACCTCACTACCCTGTAAACTCATCAGTTGACACAAAAGTGGGGTAGCCAATATCATCAACTCCCTATGCTTTTTTATGGCTATGTTGTATTCTTTTTTTCCCCCTTACCCAAGGTAGAATTTAGATTCTTGGAGAACTCAAGACTATTTAATTTTTCTCTGTCTTTAGTGCTTCAAAGAGTTCTTGAAATATTGTGGGTATTTAATAAATGTCTGTCCAATTGAATAGAAAATTAAATAGGAGAAAGAGATGAACAAGAAAGTATGGTTAAAGAATCTACCATTTGGTACCAGGTTTAACTTGTGGTTTGATGAACTTGTTTTTCAAAAAAAAAAAAATTCAAGTAATTTTTTCAACATAATTGGGTCTCCTTTGTGATAATCCTATGCATTTCATTTTATATATTTAAAAACAATATTCTGAAAAGTGATTCATAGGTTTCAGACAGCCAAAATTGTCTAGGTCCACGACACACACAAAAGATTAAGAAGAAAATGTAGAGACAAAAAACTACCATACAAAGCAGAAACAAATCTGGACCACATAAGTGATCCTTTAGTTTCCACAAAAAGTAATATGAACCTTATCCCCACCCCACTCCAAATGTTACTACTGAATAAGGAGATGTTGTAAATTCCAGAAACAGCTGCCTTTTAAGTAGAGATGGTGACCTCTCATGTTTATCAGATACATAAAAGTGTTTTAAGAATAGCTGAGTTGTTACAAAACACTTTCCACACAAATAAAGTCAGATCTAATCAGTTGGAAAAACATCTAGTGCTCATGGGTAGGCTGAGCAAATATAATAAAAATGTCAGTACTACCCAAACTAATTTACTTATTTAGTGCCATACCAATCAAACTCCCAAGAAATTATTTTACAGATCTAGAAAAAATAGTAGCAAAGTTCATTTGAAAGAACAAAAGGTCAAAAATATCAAGGGAATTAATGGGAAAAAAAAAAAAAAGGCTGATGAGGGAGGTCTTGCTCTGCCAGATCTAAAATTATATTATAAAGCAGCGGTCATCAAAAACCATTTGGTACTGGCTAAGAAATAGAGCAGTTGATCAATGGAATAAGATTGGATCAAAGGACAAACCAGGCAATAACTATAGCAGTCTAGTGTTTGATAAACCCAAAGATCTCAGCTTTTGGAATACTATTTGACAAAAACTGCTGGGGAAATTGGAAATTAGTATGACCCACACCTAACACCACATACCAAGGTAAGATCTAAATGGGTTCATGATTTAGATATAAAGAGTGATATTATAAGCAAATTAGAGGAACATAGGATAGTTTACCTCTCAGACCTGTGGAGAAGGAAGGAATTTGTGTCCAAAGAAGAACTAGAACTCTTAACTGAACACCAGATAGATAATTTTGATTATATAAAGTTAAAAAGGTTTTGTACAAACAAAACTAATGCAGACAAGATTAGGAGGGAAGTAATAAATTGGGATATCATTTTTGTATTTAAGGGTTCTGATAAAGGCCTCATTTCTAAAATATTTAGAGAATTGTCTCATATTTATAAGAATTCAAGCCACATCTCATAATCGATATATGGTCAAAGGATATGAACAGACAATTTTCAGATGATAAAATTAAAACTATTTCTAGTCATATGAGAAGGTGCTCCAAATCACTATTGATCAGAGAAATGCAAATTAAGACAACTGTGAGATACCACTACACACCTGTGAGATTGGCTAAGATGACAAGAAAAGATAATGGTGAATGTTGGAGGGGATGTGGGAAAACTGGGACACTGATACATTGTTGGTGGAACTGTGAACAGATCCAACCATTATGGAGAGCAATTTGAAACTATGCTCAAAAAAGTTATCAAACTGTGCATACCCTTTGACCCGGCAGTGTTTCTATTGGGCCTATATCCCAAAGAGATCTTAAAGGCGGGAAAGGGACCCACATGTGCAAAAATGTTTGTAGCAGCCCTTTTTGTAGTGGCTAGAAACTGGAAACTGAATGGATGTCCATCAATTGTAGAATGGCTGAATAAATTATGGTATATGAATGTCATGGAATATTGTTGTTCTGTAAGAAATGACCAGCAGTGCATTGTATTTCCTTTATCAGATTATTCTTTCTTGTAGATACTATTTCTCCTGCACAAAAAATGATGCAATAAGTATACATATATTCGATTTCTTAAATATCCTAACATAATTATCATGTAGTGGATATCCTGCCATCTAGGGGAGGGGTGGGGAGTAGGGGGGAAAAATTTGTAACAGAAAGCTTTGTAAGGGTTAATGTTTAGGAATTACCCATACATATGTTTTGCAAATAAAAAGTATTAATAAAAAAAACAAAAACAAAACAAAACAAAAAAAAAACAAATAAATCCATGTAGAGAGAAAATAATCCCTTGAGCTTTGCATAATAAAATAAACGCATCACATAAAAATCAAAAAAAAAAAAAAAAAAAAGAAAAGAAAAGAAAAGAAAAGAAACAACCAGCAGGATGATTTCAGAGAGGCCTGGAGAGACTTGCATGAACTGAGGCTGAGTGAAATCAGCAGAACCAGGAGATCATTGTACATGGCAACAGTAAGACTATATGATGATCAATTCTGAAGGACATGGCTCTCTTCAATAATGAGATGTTTCAAACCAGTTCCAGTTGTTCAGTGCTGAGGAGAGCCATGTGCACCCAGGGAGAGGCCTGTGGGTTCTGAGTCTGGACCACAATGTAACATTTTCACACTCTCTATGGATGTTTGCTTACATTATGTTTCCCTTCTCAGGTTTTTTATTTTTATTTTTTTATTTTTTTCTCTTCCCTGTACAGCAAGATAACTGTATAAATACATATACACATATTCGATCTGTCAAGTATTTTAACATAATTAGCATGTAGTAGACTTCCCGTCATTTGGGGAGGGAACGGGAGGTAGGAGGGAAAAATTTGTAACAGAAAGCTTTGCAAGGGTCAATGTTGAAAAATTATTTATGCATATTTTTTGCAAATAAAAAGCTTTAATAAAAAATTAAATTAAAAAAAAAGAATTGTTGAGTTGTAATATGCCTCAAACATATGACACTACTTGTTAGTGTTCTTCTGGGAGAGGGTTGATGTTCAACCAAATTATGTACCAAATTTTGATTTGAGACCCAATTCTCACCAGCTGACACGCTTAAAACTTAAGCGAGAGGCTAAAAGTCAAATCCCTAAAGAGTTGTTAAACAAAAGAATTGTAAATTATTAAAGAACCATATGAAAGAATGTTCCAAATCATTAATAATAAGGAAATATAAAACAAAACGACTATGTAGTTTCACCTCACACCCAGCAAACTGAAAATATTTATAATAGCACCTTATATGTGGTAACAAAGAATTGCAAACAAAATAGATGTCTATTGACTAGGAAATGGCCAAGCGGTCTGTAGTACAAAGATGTGATGAAATATTATTAAGGTATTAAAAAAAAAAAAAGGAGGAGGATGAATACAGAGGAGAGTATAGAAAGACAAATAAAATGATGGAAAATGAAGTAATGGGAGCCAAGAAAAAAATCATGCATACCAATCACAACAATGTAAATGTTGACAGCCACAACCACAACTCAATGGAAACTAAATTCTGACAAGTTATAAAATAAGTTTAGTTCCAAAAAAGAAATATGAGAAAACACTTTCTCATTCCCACTTTCAGCTACTCCTACAGAAGTCAGGATCCTCAGAGGTGGAACGCTGTATAGAACATTAAGACTTTGTAATTTTTATTAATATATTTATAATTTGTAATTTCTGGGAAAATTGGAAATTAGTATGGTAAAAATTAGGTGTTGGCCCATAGGACCTAAAATCCTATACCAAGATAAGGTGGAAATGGGTTCATGATTTAGACATAAAGAGTGATACTATAAGCAAATTAGAAAAACAAAGGATAATCTATCTCTCAGATCTGTGGAGAAGGAAGGAATTTTTGGCCAAAGAAGAATTAGAGAACACTGTGGAATGCAAAATGGTGAATTTTGATTATATTAAGTTAAAAAGTTTTTGTGCAAACAAAACCAAAACAAGATTAGAAGGGAAGCAATAAACTGGGAAAGAATTTATATCCAAGGGTTGTGATCAAGGCCTCATGTATAAAATATATAGAGAATTGACTCAAATTTTATAAGAATACAACCTATTCTCCAATTAATAGATGGTTATAGGATATGATATAGAATTTTCAGATGAAGAAATTAAAACCATTTCTAGTCATATAAAAAATACTCTAAATCACTATTGATCAGAGACATGCAAATTAAGACAACTGAGATACCACTACACACCTCCGATAGGCTAAGATGACAAGATAATGATGAATGTTGGAGACGGGATGTGGGAAAACTGGGACACTAATACATTGTTTTGGTGGAGTTGTGAACTGATCCAACTATTCTGGAGAGCAATATGGAACTATGCCCAAAGCACTATCAAACTGTACATACCCTTTAATCCAGCAGTGTCTCTACTAGGTCTATATCCCCAAAAGATCATAAAAAGATGGAAAAGGAAGCACATGTGCAAAAATGTTTGTAACAGTCCTTTTTGTAGTGGGCAAGGAACTACAAACTGAATGGATGCCTATCAATTGGAAAATGGCTGAAGAAGTTATGGTATATGGATATTACGGAATATTGTCGTTCTATAAGAAACAATCAGCAGGATGATTTCAGAGAGGCCTGGAAAAACATGAACTGATGCTAAGTGAAGTGAGCTAACTGAAGTTCCTTCCAGAAGAACATTATACATAGCAACAAGAAGGTTATACGAAGATCAATTCTGATGGATATGACTCTTTTCAACAGCAACATGATTCAGGCCAGTTCCAATGGTCTTGTGATGGAGAGAGCCATCTATATCCAGAGAGAGAACTGTGGGAATTGAGTGTGAATCACAACACAGTATTTTCACTTTTTTTGTTGATTGCTTGCTTTTTTATTTTCTCTCATTTTTTTTCTTTTTGATCTGATTTTTCTTGTGCAGCATGATAATTGTAGAAATATATATAGAAGAATTGCACATGTCTAACATATTGGATTATTTGCCATCTAAGGGAGGGGGGTAGGGAGATGGGAGGGAGAAAAAAATTTGCAACACAAGGTTTTGCAAAGGTGAATGTTGAAAACTTTCTATGCATATATCTTGAAAATAAAAAGATATCATAAACATGTATGTAACTTATTACTGCCATTGTCTGTCTTTCATATTTGTATTACCATAGGGAAAGACTTCTCAAAATCTTGACTGACTGTAAAAGTCAATCAGAGCATCCAACACAGACTGACAATGAATGCTCTTAAGGTGGTACCTTTAGGCTGTTTATGAAGGTAAATTCACAATTTAAATCAAATTTTTAGAGTGTCAAATAAAAAGCAGCAATTTACTAAGTTTATGGAGTAGCTAATAAAATTTTCTTATCTCCCTTCCTTCTTGCTGAAAACATAGTTTTTTTTTTTTTTTTTTTAAACAATCAAAGGTCTTTTCTAAATTTTTCTGAGACGCCTAGCCTAGAAGGCATTATCTAAATTTATAGGACCTCCTGTGTGCCAGGTGTCATGCTAGGCACTGAGAATAAAAGATAAATTATGAAACAATAACTCTTCTTCCAAGCACCTTATATTTTGACTTAAAGAGAAGACAACTTTACATACACATACATCAAAATAAAAGGTAGTCAGTGAGAAGGCACTGATCTGTTCAGGGAACTAAAAAAGACTTCAGTAAAAGGTGTGTTCAAGCTATTGTGGCTTGAAGAAATAAAGGGATTTTAAGAAGCAGAAGCGAGGAGAATGAATTCCAGGCATGGGGGGGCAGCCTGTACAAAGACACAAAAATGAATGCTAGAGTGAACAGATGACAGGATGAGGAAAGGGGATACAATGATATTGGAAAGAAAGGTTAGGGTTAGGCTGTAAAGGTTTTTTTTTTTTTTTTTTTAATAATCAAGACAACAGAGAGCCATCATTGTCTTAGAGAATTAACGTGGTTAAATCTATACTTGAGGAAAATCATTTTAGCAGCTAAATGGAGGATGAACTAAAATAGGGAAGACTTAAAGGAGGTAGACCAATTAAGAAGCTATTGCAATAGCTCAATAATAAGGGTCTTAAGGTGACAGATGAGTGAGTAAAGAGAAGAGGCTGGACATGACAGATACTGTGGGACAGAAAAGGCAAGATTTGGCAGCTGAATGGATATGTGAAGAGAGTAAATGAAAAGAGTAAGAAGTTGTGATTATCTGAGTTTATGATTCTGGGAGACTAGAAAAATGGCAATTCCTGCCAGAGAAAATGGGAATTCCAAAAAACAGGTTAATAGGGAAGGGAAGGGAATAAATTCTGCTTTTGATATGTCTATTTCAATGTTGATTTATTATGTATTAGGCAACATCCAAATTGATTAGATCATAAATGTATTTACTGTTATTCCACCAACTAAATATTAATTATAAAGAGCATACATTTCTCTTTATATCCTCAATACCTTTACACATGATGGATGATTAATAAGTGTGAATTGAAGGAATTGAGAAAGAACACAAAATTTTGTTGTGTGTGCATCTGTTTATATGCATTGTTTCTTCTGTTACAATTTAAGTTTCTGGTGGTAACGGTGGGTGATATATTTTTGGTTTTGTATTCCCAATACCTAACACATAATAAAAAGTTGTTAAGAAAGAATTGAAGATTCCCCCTCTAATTCTATCTTTACCTTTATGATTCTAAGACCCTATTGTATTATTCCCCATTATGTCTTCCAACACAGGGCTAAACACACAGGATACCCTGCAATACCTGAGTCATCTTAATAAAGCAACATGAGAGGCAGAAATCAATCTATAATTTTTCTGGTCCAAAACCTAATGAGGGAGAATTGCATTCTTCACATCCACAGTAAAAAATGCAAATGCTACAATCAAAACAACAAAAATTTTTTTCAAAGATCAGTTATCATTCGCTGAGGAATTCTAAAAGTCCCATTAAAGGCACATCAGGCAATGAGGTAATCTTGAGAAATGTTAAGGGGATGAGAGCACAGCAAGTCACCTAATCTGGCAGCAAAGCAATGAGGATTGCTGTAGGAAATTACAATCAACCAACATGACACTCTCAAAAAAGAAAGGGGAATGATTTCTCTTTTGAAGTCACTCCCCTTCTAAGCAATGCTGTTAACTATTGCAATCAGGCTCTCATAACTTAGAGGAAGACACATGCATATGTTATTTAAATCATTCTTTAGTGACCAACATATGGTTTCCTGTAAAATATGGGGATGAGGGGAAAATTATTGCTGCTTTGGAAAGATCTTTGTAGGAGCTAGATCTATGAAGAGCAATTCTACAGGTGAAGATTTTGCTGCCAGCTGTATCCTGTTCTCCAAGGGAAACAGAACCACATGCTGCCAGTGGAAGCTCAGACACAGGGGAAGAAGATAAATTCATTAAGAGCAAACATTATCCCTGTGGTAGTAAGAGTAAACTTTAAATTTAGAGAATTTTTTTTTGTACAGCTGCATTACATGTAAATTATTTTTGCAAGGGGTTAAAATAGATATCCAGTAAACAAACTGCCAAGATTAGGCCTGAGGGAAAGAGGAAGAGGAAGGGAAGGGAGAGCAGGGCGGGAGAAGGGAAGAAAAAGAGAAGGGAAGAAGGGGGGAAAAATAGAGAGGGAGAGAAAATGAGAGGGATGGGGGGGAGGAAAGAGAAAGGGGAAAGTAAAAATAATTCACTGGGGTAAAATAGTAATATCCACTTAGAAAAAAAAACAGCTTAATGGAGTGCACAAAAACTGGATGAATTTACATACTGTATATGGAATACCTGCCATTAGACTAGGTGCATAATTAGAGATTAAAAAGTCTTACAAATATAAAAATAGTATGAACTTCAAAGAATTGACACTTATACCAAGGGATAAAACATGCAAACAGATATAGAGAGTGTAATGATAGATTCAAATAGATAAACAGATTAAATCATTTGATAGGAGAAAAAGAACACTAGCAAATATGAAAATAATGATTTAAAAAAAAAAAAAAAAAAGACAGTGAAGAGGAAGCATGTTCCTGGCCTAGCAGACAGACTATACAAAGATACAAAGGTCAGAAATGGTAAACATAATTTGAAAAGAGCAAACAGATTTGCCAGTCAGTAAATATTTTTTAAATACCTACTATGTGCCAACCACTGTGAATACAAATATTGGGGGGGGGAAGGGGAAAAGCTTCAAGAAGCTTACAATCTAATAGGAGGAAAATAACACACAAAAGAAAGCTATAAAGGTTAGGGGGTGGAGAAGAGATACCCAAGCCAAGGGTATAGTGGAGAAATCCAAAAGCAGGAAGACTGAGAGGAAAGGGGAGAAGACTATGCTGAGCCTCTGTAGACCCTGGCACATGTAGCCCTGCCCGCTGGGCAGAGGGCACAAACAGAGAAGCAAAAGAGACTGAATACTTACAAGTACTAGGAAGAGTCAATCTTTCAGGATAATGAAATTCCTTAATGATGAGTTCCTTGAGAAAGGAAGGAATAATGAGGAGATCCAAAGAACTCCAAAAATAGAACAGTTGGTGGAAAATGGGGAAACTACCCTGGTAAATAAGCGGGTGAAAACTCTGACATGGACAATATAAAGCCAAATCCACCAAGAGGCCAGCATAAGAGTATATGGACAAATTTACAGGAGCAGAAATCAAACCAGTTCTGGTATTTTTACCTCTCCACTGTCTGTCTTTTTCTACTCATTCAGACTGCCCCCATCCTGTCTTTGTCTCTGCTTCTCCAGTTACTAAGTTCTAACCACATTATCCTACTTGGAAACACTGACTCTCCACTGTCTAAAGAATGAAGGTCCAACTCCTCCACTCATCATTTAAGTCCTTCATGTTCTTGATACAACCTGCTTTCTGACCTTGTCTACCACGATTTACTTACTGATGCTCACTCTATGGTCCTGCTGTCTTCTCAACATACCCTTCTGTCCTCCTGTTTCCATGCCTCTGCTCTTATTAAATGCTATTCTTCCAGTAGGCTTCTGAACTTACCATCTCTACATGTTCTCAAAGTCCAATTAAAATGCTTCTTCCATTTCAACTTTCCAACCTTCACCTTCCTCCCAATATGTTCACTCAAGGCATTTTATCATAAAGAATCATACTATTTTTATTTGGAGGGACCTTAATAGATTATATTCTCCAACATCCTCCATTTTCAGATGGAAAACCTGTACCAAACATAGTACTCTGCACATAATAGATCCTTAATAAATTTTTGTGTCATTCATGAATATATTTTTAATTTAAGTACTGCTTTCTGTGCCATGATTTACAGGTAACATTTTTAAAAGATTAACAAAATAACATTGACAGACAGCACAGAAGATGAGGACACTGGACTTGGAGTTGAAAACATAGGTCCCAATTTTCCCTCGGGCATTCAATCTGTAAGACTGAGCAAGTCACTTAACTTGGGTAAATTATAGTTTCCTCAATTGTAAAATGTGAACAATAATAGCACTTATTCCCAAAGCTGTTGTGAGGATCCAATAAGATACCTGTACAGTACTCAGCACAGTGTCTGGCACATAGCAGGGCCATCACAAATGCTTATTTTGTTACACCATGCCTAAATCACAATGATTTTCTAAAGTGGCATATAGCTGTCAATATTATATTATCTCAAAATAAAACAATGAACAGCAAAGTTTCAAATTAAAGATCCACTTTTCAATTAAGTGAAAAAAATACTTTCATTTTTCAGTTTTCTAAATTTAGCTAGTTTTAAAACTAAAAACCCATCATATTTTTCTGAAATGAAGGATTTGCCTATTAATGGGAACTCTGGATTCAATGAACATCCTTGCTGTAAGTATGATGAAAATATGGGGTTTATTATAACGTATTTTCAGAACACAAATTTATTTCAAGCTGAAACTACTAGAATCATCCATACAAAGAAACCTGAAAATGCAATCATTACACCCAATGAATTGGATGCCATGTGGTTGTAGAACTAATAATTAATATAATTAAGGTTTTTAGTTTTTGAAATCCATTATTACAGATAGAACAATTAGCCCATTTGAAGAAGTAATGAGCATTTCTCAACCTTCTATTTATTTGGGGGAAGCTACTAATTTATTATACATAGGGAGCATGATATGTTGGCTAGGTTACTAAACTTGGAAGACAAAACTTGGACATGTCAATTACTTATCAGGGATTATCAGAATTATGGTGATGATCAAATGAAATAAAGAAAAGGCCTTACAAACATTAAAGTACTATGCATTAGCTAGTAAAGTAGATGTTATTATGTAGTGAAACAAACAACTACCTGATCCATTCTGAAAATTATTAATGATTAATAACAATATATGTTTCTAAGACTAATACCATTGAGAATAAAGCCCATGCTTTTAATTCAGATTGACATTTCTCAGAAAACAAACAAACAAAAATGGGTGCTGGTTTTAAAAACAAAGAAACTAAGTGTGTATGTTGTGGGTTGCGGGAATTAAAGATAGTTCAAAGACTTCATTTTTTTTAAAACAGCATATGGCTTAATGGGCTATTAGATATATTTTCAATGCATATAAAATTAACAAGGCTTATCACCTAATTGCTATTTAAACTAGTAGTTGTGACAGCCTCCCAAACAAAAACTAAATTTGTTTTTTAACAGACTAAGAAAGTTATATTAATGTAACTATTTCCACGCTCTAATTAAACTTATATATACAAAATGTCCCAGAAGGAAGGGGAAACCACTGAATGTGGGTGGTGGTGAGTAAAGAGAAAGATTAAAGAGGTGAGAAGAAGTACATAAGATGAAAAAGTAACTACATAAGAGAGAGATACAGTGGGAATGAAAAGTTTTATTCAAAAATCAAAGTCCTTTCCCCTGGAGGTTATACTGCTCACTGTATCTTCTATTCTTCACCATACCACATGGTTTAAAATAGACTTAGCATACAGTGATGCACTACAGCAAAAGCAGGCAGAAGTGAATTAGTGAGACTAATCCTATCTTTGAAAGTCATTCCAATGCTGGGTAAGCTATGGACATGGAAGAAAAAGGCTGGAGAAACCAGAATTCAAAACATCCCAAAGAACAATGGAGAACCTAGCTGCTTTAGATGTACAGAATGCCGGTGACTTCAACACAACATAATATTCTCTAATCTAGTACTCCCACCAGTTCCTGAAGAATACTTATGATGATCCCATGGTCATTCTCCTCAAAGTAAACAAAGTGGCTCCCATGAGGAACAAGATACTGAATCTTGATCAAATCACAATCCCATTAACAATCAGGGAAGCATGAAAGAAGAATAAAAAAATTCCACAGAGTGAAAACAGAATGATTTCTTGCAAAGATAACGACCAAGAGAATGAAGCCTCTCGTGCAAAAAATACAAATATTAAGCATCTAGAGATGTCTCAAAGTCACCATTGTTCAAGAGACTATAATGATTTAACTAGCATATAATGTGCCAGAAGTTATCCTAACCCCAAGGAAATAAAAAGCAAAGCAATCCTTGCCTTTAAGCATATTGCTTTCTAACAGAGGAGATAAGATGAATGAGTACATATAGAGTAGGAAGAAGGGGGAAAAGAGAATGAATGGGATCTGAATAGTCACTGAAAGGTGAAGGAGGAGTTGAACTGGAAGTTTGCAAGTATAAGCAAGGGCAAAAATGAGGAAAAGCAGCTATGAAATGAGGCAAATCTTTATGTGATTTGTGGAATAAGTTTCACTACTCTCTTAGTCAACATTCAAAGGCTGATATGACAGCAGCAAGAACAGCAATAGTTGATGCAGGACGGTAAGGCTTGTTTTCAAGAAGCCAAGAGAGCAGTATCCAGGAGATCAGCACAAAGTGAGATAATAGGAAACTGTACAGGCAGGGGAAAAAACAAAACAAAACATACAACATGGCAGTAAATGAAAGAATGATTCTGATACTGAAACAACTTTACTGCCTTGGTCTCAATGACCTTTACTACTTGTCTTACACTAATGAGAATCAGTCTTAAGTCAGACTGTCTTAGAGAGATAGCTGCTGATAAAAAACAGGTGATTGATTAATTAGAATCAGTACTAGTGTTGAACAAACACAGGTGGCTCTCAAAAATAAAAATTAATAATAAAAAAAGCTTTCTATCTTCAGCCTGAGACAATTCCTGACCAACTTCAGTCCCAGCAATTCCCTTGTTAAAAAAAAAAAAAAATCTCTTATTTATTACACTATACTTGTCTATATTTATGTAATGGAGAGATCTTATACTTCTATTTCCAAGAGAATGTAAGCTCCTTGAAAGCAAAGGACTGCTCATTTTTTTTTGTCTTTGTGTGCACAATGTTTAATAGATCATGAGATTATAATACACTCTTTATTGAATAACTGTATCACTTTAACAATGAGGAAACCTAGCCTTAGCATAACTATAAATGTTAGTTCCCTGAGGGTAAGGACGGTTTCATTTTTTGGCACTATTTCTTGCAGAACTTTATATATAGCAGATGTTATATATAAGTATTGGTTACATTGAATTAAAGACAGTAGTTCAACTCCTGCTGAACTATCGAGAGCTCTCTCCCTTTTACAGGGGCTCTGGTACACAATAATTTCAATCAAAGAAGCAAGCATTTATTAAATGTACATGATATGCTACAATGAAGCTCTGAAGATATAAAGAGACAAAGAAGTCAGTATTTGTTTTCAGTACACTGAAACAGTATACTGTTTTCAAGTACACATTTTCTTAAAACAGTTATTATGTTGAAAGCATGAGGAACTGAATTAAAATCCTAATTTTACACTTTGTTTAACTTTGGAAAAGTCACATAACCTTTTTAAATTTTTTTACTTAATACTTTTTATTTGCAAAACATATGTATGGGTAATTCCTAAACATTAACCCTTACAAAGCTTTCTGTTACAAATTTTCCCCCCTACTCCCCACCCCTCCCCTAGATAGCAGGATATCCACTACATGATAATTATGTTAGAATACTTAAATTGAATATATGTATAGTTATTGCCACACATCATTTTTTTTGTTCAGGAGAAATCGTATCTATAAGAAAGAACAATCTGATAAAGGAAATACAATGCAAGCAAACCTCAATAGAGAACATGAAAATGTTATGTTGTGGTCCATATTTCATGTCCCTCTTTCTGGGTATATATGGTTTTCTTCAGTGAACAACTGGAACTGGTTTGAGACAATTCTTTATTGCAGAGAGCCATGTCCATCAGAATTGATCATCATGTAATATTGTTGTTGCTGTGTATAATGATCTTCTGGTTCTGCTCGTTTCACTCAGCATCAGTTCATGCAAGTCTCTCCAGGCCTCTCTGAAATTGTCCGGCTGGTCATTTCTTACAGAGCAATAATATTCCATAACATTCATATACCATAATTTATTCAGCCACTCTCCAATTGATGGGCATCCATTCAGTTTCCAGTTTCTACCCACTACAAAAAGAGCTGCCACAAACATTCTTGCACATGTGGGGCCCTTTCCGCCTTTAAGATCTCTTTGGGATATAAGCCCAATAGAAACACTGCTGGGTCAAAGGGTATGCATAGTTTGATTACTTTTTGAGCATAGCTCCAAATTGCTCTCTAGAATGGTTGGATCCGTTCACAGCTCCATCAACAATGCATCAGTGTCCCAGTCACATAACCTTTTTTGGCTTTAGTTTTTTAACGTAATGGGTTCTGCCTCAATGGTCCAGCTCCAAACTGTGACCTTGTAAATTACAAACCTATAAACTGGTCCCATAGGATCACATAACCAGAGACAGTACTTAAGCTCACATACCTCTTTCCTGACTCCAAGGCAGATCTTTGTCCATTTCACCACACTTTATAAAATGGACAAAATATATTCCAAAATATGCAAATACAGAAAATACAAAATACATTCAAAAAAAAAATAAAACCCATAAAGTAAGTTAAGGAAGGAGGGGCTCTAGCAGGTGGAGCAAATCAGAAAAGGCCTCACAAGAGAAAAAAAAGACACTATAAAAGTTTACTTTCACCTTGTGAGATAAATAGCAATAATATAAAATAAACTCAATATTTCCAGGTTTACAATAATTTTTGAAAATTTACACAAGCTTTGGACAATACCTACAAAATATGAAAAGAAAGGCCCTTAAGAAATTTAATCCAACTCCCTCATTTCACTGATGAGGAAAAACAAATGACAATCAAAATCCACATGAAATTAGCAGCACAGTCAAAACTAGAACCTAAGTCTTAGGAATCCATGTTCCTTCTTACTTCCAATAAAACACAATTTTTCAGATGCCATATATCCAAAATAATTTGGAAATTATTACATCTCTTTCTCATCAAATATAATGAAGGCTATAACAATTAATGGAATCTATAACAATTAATGAAATCTAACATGCTTGATTATTTTCACCATTTCCTTGTCAATATCAAGTAAAGGATATTGTTGGTTACTAAAGAGCTTTAAAAAGAACAGGCTGTGTATTTTCAGTAAGTAGCACCTGTAAAAACCATAAACCAAAACAGAACAATTCTGGCCACTTGAAACAATTGAATTTAGAAAACGGTCTCTAAGCACCTATTAGGTGCAGGAGCTTTGTTGAAGCTGGGGATCTAAACATGAAGAGCAGCACAAATGTAAGTCACAAAGAGCTCTTAATATATAAGAGGAAAAGAGCGGGGTAAATAACTATTAAATAGAAAAAGATTCAAACATATATTTTTTTTTTAAATTCTAAGAAGAAATAGCTTATCTTCAGGTGGAGAAGGGGGAAAAAATGGAATAAGACTACAGGTCTAAAACTGTAAAGAAGAAGTCACTGAGCCCTCAATTTATGAATGTGAAAATGGATACACATAGAGAGTAGTTAAGATACTTTTGCAAAAATCACAGAATTTTATTTCAGTTCCTCTAACTCTAAATCCATGATGCAATATTCCTGTTTTCTGCTCTATAAAAAAACAATGTTTATTAAGAATTGATTTTTTTTCCTGGAAAAAAAAGTTGTTAAAATACTTTAAAAAGTAAGCAACAGCATTGACTTTCTACCAGAATCTCTGAAAGTAAATAATAAAGCAGATATCACAGTATGAAAAAAAGATAATTTTAGTGTACATGTATAACCAACTAAAAGTCAGAAACTAACCAAAAGTCATAGATATAAACTGGCTTTAAAATACTTCACTCTTTCCCTCATCCACACTCATTAATAGTACATGTGCTAAGTCTAGACGTGGACCTTCTCATTTTCTAGCTTACATGTTTGGATGGAAATAGGCACATGGTAAATGTTCAAAAGACAGAATGAAAGGATTATCAACTGGCTCCAATTATACCAACTGATCTCATTCTCTTGTCATAAGCCTCTTCCTGGCGCCTGAAATCTATTTGTGTAACTCATGAGTTATTTTCTCTCTTTAAAAAAAAAAAAAAAAAAAGCATAGAAAGACACCTAGAGGGAGTTGTGAATATATTCATTCACTTCAAGAATTTATAAAGACCAAATGTTTCCTATTAAATTGTTTCATAAGCAAGCTCTTGAATATGGTTTAGTGATCTCTCTCCAGATTTTCTTTTTTTGTTCTCACCAAAACCTTTTGAAAGTTATGCTGACTAATACTTAAAAAGCTCTGCTCAGAGAGATAAAAACAAAAACTATTCCCCAGAACATCAGTAATACCAACAGTTCTTAAGAGAATTGAAACTATTAAAAAACTAAATGCAAAACTATTCTAAATCTATAATGGTAAGTAAATGCAAATGCAAACAACTCAGCTTTCACCTCCCACCTAGCAAATTGACAAACATAACAGTCCGCTAATTGGAACTTTGGGAATACTCAATGTTGAGGTGGATCTACAGGATCACAGAAATACCCATGTACACAAGACGTAAAGGACATTCATTACCTACTCTGTGAATAAGCAAACAAGGAAAGATTTGGGAGGTAATGAGTGAGGAGAATTAAGGGAATTGCATGTTTAGACAGAATTGAGTGGGAGGGAAACCATTTCTCATCCACTTAGCTGGGAAAGGTATGTGTAGGAGGTGACTTTATTAGATAATTGAATAGTCTAAAAAAATTAGAAGAAAACAAGGGAGAAAAGAGAGGGAGGTGGAAGAAAGAAAGCAAGATGGGGAAGGAGGGAAGCTTGCATGAACAAGAAAGCTTGTGAATGGGAGAAAAAAAAGGAAGGAAGGGAAAGAGGGAGGGACAAAGGGAAGAAGGAAGGAAGGAAAGGAAGAAGGGAGAAGACAGTCTTTCTAAGCATTAGTGAATGAACAAACCTTTGTGCTTTTAAATATTATCAAATTCACCTTTTTTTGTTTCCTCATCAAATATGATGTAGGACAGTTTACAGAAGAGCCCTTTCCTATTTCTATATGCTAGGAAGTACAATAATGGCTAAAGAAAAAAAAAAATCTACTTGATAATCACATGGTAGGTTTACCTAACAAGTTAAGCAATTAAACAGGTCTGTACACGCATTCAAATGTTTATAAGGTTTAGAATCAGCTGAGACAGCCTGCCTTCCATTTTCAGAGGCCAAAATCCACCAACTGAAATTTGCTTCACAAAAAGATTTTTGCTATTGACTTAAAAAGCTGATTTGTCCTAGAGACATTCAAATGAAAAAAAAGTTTAGGGATTTGTTCTATTAGTTCCATAACATATCACCAACATAAAAGGTAGGTCACTTTCCTGGATCAAACATAACAAGAATGACTGTCAATGTTCCTGTCAGAATGTATGAACTCTAATTCCTAGGAGTGTCTAAGATCTTACTGATTTATTAAATGCATACAAAAATGACACCAATTTTTACTTACATAGCATTTTAATTATTAAGATTTAGTAACAAATAATAAATGAAAGTCACAAACTGAAATGTCAAAATAAAGAGAAAATCAGGCCCTTCTCATCTTAACTGACTGACACACCCAATCATTCTTCAAACCACACTGATGGGCTGGAACAAGGATCAGGCTTGGAATGCTGCCACCCTATATTTCCCCACCCAAATCAAGAGGGAAATACCACACAATCAGCCAGTCCAAAAGAACTTGGTTCAGAGATGTCTCAGATCAGGCACTCTCTTTAGCTGATACTTGGAGAATATCTCAGCAGGACTGATGCTACCAGCCTTAGAAAGTCTGCTACCACATTGACTTCTAATAGAGCCATTATCACATGGGGTCGATATAACATATCCTAAACACAAGGTTCCCTAATACCAGTACAGAAGAGCTCAGATTAAACCAGATGTTAAGAATGGGTGGGGGGGAAGGGGTAAGGGATGGACCTAAGAGGTCATTTAGTCCAAAACCCTTATTTTGCAGACTAAGAAACTAAAACCTAGGGAGATAGTAATCTAACCTTTGTTTCAAAGCAAGGTTTTCTGACGTCAAAATCAGAGAGTGAAAACAAGCCTTTAAAAAACAAAAAATCTAAAAAATAAACATTTTATTTTTTAAAGATATTATTCATTTTCCCCTAAATACATGTAAAAATTTTTAACATTCACTTTTTTTAAATTTTGAGTTCTACATGCTCTCCCTCTGCCCTTTTCCTTCCTTGGGAAAGCAAGCAATTTAATTTCAATTATACATGTGAAATCATTAAAAAACATATTTACATATTAGCCAGGCTACAAAAGAAAACAAAAAAATTTAAACAAGAAAAATCAAGAAATTTTTTTTAAAAGCCTCAATCTGTATTTACACTTCATCAGATCTTTTTCTTTTTCTCTCTCTTTGTATCTTCCCTCCCTCTCTCTGGGAATGAATACCATTTTTAATGATGAGTCCTTTGGAACAGTCCTGGGTCACTGTCTGAAAGAGAATAACAAGTCTTTCATACTTAATTATCCTTACAATACTGCTGCTACAATGCACAACTTTCTAATTCTGCTCATTTCACCCTACATCAGTTCATATAAGTCTATCCAGTTTTTCTGAAATCATTCTACTCATCATTTTTTAAAAAGCTATTTATTTTCAAAACATATGCATAGATAATTTTCAACACTGACTTGCAAAATCTTGTGTTCCAAATTTTTTTCTCCCTCTCTTCCTCCCACCTCCTCCCCTAGACAGCAAGTAAATCAATATATATATTAGACATGTACAATTCTTCTATACATATTTCCACAAATATGTTACAAAATAAAAATCAGATCAAAAAGGAAAAAAATGAGAAAAAGAATAAAATGCAAGCAAACAACAACAAAAAGTGAAAATACTACATTGTGCTCCACATTCAGTACCCATAGTTCTCTTTTCTGGATGCAGAGGGCTCTCTTCATCACAAGTCTATTGGAATTGGCCTGAATCATTTCACTGTTGAAAACAGTTGATCGTCACATAATCTTGCTGTTGCCAGGTACAATGTTCTCCTGGTTCTACTCACTTCAGTCAGCATCAGTTCATGTAAGTCTCTCCAGGCTTTTCTGAAATCAGTCTGCTTATCGTTTTTTATTGAACAATAATATTTCATTACATTCATATACCGTAACTTATTCAGCCCTTCCCCTACTGATGGGCATCCACTCAGTTTCCAGTAGAACTCAAAGTTTTAAAAATAAATGCAGAAATTATTACATGTAACTGGGGAAAAATAAAAATTTTAAATAAATCTAAAATATAAAGTGGAAAAAAAACGATCATTTCTTCATCCTGAACTTACTGGAAATGGTTCAAGTTTATTCTTTTAACAGATAATGCTTGCTCTTGGTTTTAAATAAATGATACTTTTTGTCATTTTAAGATTTATTCCTATGTTTTGCAGTGTTTTTAATAGGAATGGATGCTGTACTTGTAAAAGGTTTTTTCTGCATTCATATAAATGTTGCTTTATTTTCTTATTACTATTGTCAATTATGCTATTTTCTTAAAACTGAACCAGTCCTGCATTTCTGATATAAATCTCCACTTGCTCATCAACTGCTCAAATCTCCTTGCTAATATTTTAAATTTTTTTACATCAATATTCATTTAGGAAATTAGTATATAGTTTTCTTAGATTTTGCTCTTCCTGGGTTAGATATCAAAACCAAAATTGTGACATGAAAGGAATTTACTAGAACTCCTCTACCTATTTTTTTTTCATTTTTTTTTTTATTTCAAGCTTTTTATTTGTATAACATATGTATGGGTCGTTCCCCAACCTTGATCTTTACAAAGCTTTCCAATACAAATTTTACCCCCAGTCCCATCCCCTCCCCTAGATGGCAGGAAGTCCACTACATGTTAATAATGTTGAAATGCTTGAGAAGTTATGCAAGAAAAATCCTATCTACAAGAAAAAAAAAAAGAATCAGAGAAAGGCAACACAATGCAAGCAAATGTCAATAGAGATCATGAAAATGTTACATTGTGGTCCATATGTCATGTCCCTCTTTCTGGGTGTATATGGTTCTCTTCAGTGAACAACTGGAATTGGTTTGAGACAATCCTTAATTGCAGAGAGCCATGTCCATCAGAATTGATCATCATGTAATACTGTTGTTGCTGTGCATGATCTCCTGGTTCTGCTCGTTTCACTCAGCATCAGTTCATGCAAATCCCTCCAGGCCTCTCTGAAATCGTCCTGCTGGTCATTTCTTACAGAGCAATAATATTCCATAACATTCATATACCATAATTTATTCAGCCACTCTCCAATTGATGGGCATCCCTTGAGTTTCCATTTTCTAGACACTACAAAAAGGGCTGCCACAAACATTCTTGCACATGTGGTTCCCTTTCCCTCCTCTAAGATCTCTTTGGGATATAGGCCCAGTAGAAACACTGCTGGGTCAAAGGGTATGCACAGTTTGACAACTTTTTGGGCATAGTTCCAAGTTGCTCTCCAGAATGGTTGGATCCGTTCACAGTTCCAACAATGTATCCCAGCCCTCCCACATCCCCTCCAACATTCATCCTTATCTTTTCCTGTCATTTTAGCCAATCTGACAGGTGTGTAGTGGTATCTCAGAGTTGTCTTAATTTGCATTTCTCTGATCAATAGTGATTTGGAGCAACTTTTCATATGACTACAGATGGTTTTAATTTCATCATCTGAAAATTGTCTGTTCATATCCCTTGACCACTTATCTATTGAAGAGTGGCTTGAATTCTTATATAAATGAGACAATTCTCTATATATTTTAGAAATGAGGCCTTTATCAGAACCATTAAATGTAAAGATGATTTCCCAATTTGATGCTTCCCTCCTAATCTTGTCTGCATTAGTTTTGTTTGTACAGAAACTTTTTAACTTAATATAGTCAAAATTATCCATCTGGTGTTCAATTAGGAGTTCCAAGTCTTCTTTGGACATAAATTTGTTCCATCTCCACAGGTCTGAGAGATAAACTATATTACGTTCCTCTAACTTGCTTACAAAGTCCCTCTTTATATCTAGATCATGAACCCATTTAGATCTTATCTTGGTATGTGGTGTTAGGTATGGGTCAAGCCCTAATTTCTTCCACACTAGTTTCCAATTTTCCCAGCAGTTTTTGCCAAATAGAGAGTATTTATCCCAAAAGCTGTGGTCTTTGGGTTTATCAAACACTAGATTGTTAAGGTTAATGCCTAGGTTGTCCTGATAACCTATCCTGGGCCACTGATCGACTGCTCTATTTCTTATCCAGTACCAAACGGTTTTGATGACTGCTGCTTTATAATATAGTTTTAGATCTGGTACAGCAAGGCCACCTTCATCTGCCTTTTTTTTCATTAATCCCCTTGAAATCCTTGACCTTTTGTTCTTCCAAATGAACTTTGCTACTATTTTTTCTAGATCTGTAAAATAATTTCTTGGGAGTTTGATTGGTATGGCACTAAATAAGTAGATTAGTTTGGGTAATGTTGTCATTTTTATTATTTTCGCTCTGCCTACCCATGAGCACTTAATATTTTTCCAATTGATTAGGTCTGATTTTATTTGTGTGGAAAGTGTTTTGTAATTTAGTTCGTATAGTTTCTGACTTTTCCTTGGCAGATAGATTCCCAAATATTTTATCCTATCATCTGCTATTTGGAATGGAATTTCTTTTTGTATCTCCTGCTGCTGAACTTTGTTGGTAATATATAAAAATGCTGATGATTTATGTGGATTAATTTTGAATCCTGCAACTTTGCCAAAGTTGTGAATTGTTTCTAGTAGTTTTTTAGTTGAATCTCTAGGGTTCTCTAAGTATACCATCATGTCATCTGCAAAGAGTGATAATTTGGTTTCTTCATTACCTACTCTGATTCCTTTTATCTCTTTTTCTTCTCTTATTGCTAAAGCTAACATTTCTAATACAATATTAAATAGTAATGGTGACAGTGGGCAGCCTTGTTTCACTCCTGATCTTATTGGGAATGGTTTTAGTTTGTCTCCATTACATATGATGCTTGCTGATGGTTTTAAATAGATGCTACTGATCATTTTAAGGAAAAGCCCATTTATTCCTATACTCTCTAGTGTTTTTAATAGGAAAGGGTGTTGGATTTTGTCAAAGGCTTTTTCTGCATCTATTGAGATAATCATATGGTTTTTGTTAATTTGGTTATTAATATAATTAATTATGCTGATAGTTTTCCTAATATTGAACCAGCCCTGCATCCCTGGTATAAATCCTACTTGGTCATAGGGCACTATCCTGGGGATGACTTTCTGTAATCTCATTGCTAAAATCTTATTTAAAATTTTTGCATCAATATTCATTAGGGAAATTGGTCTATAGTTTTCTTTCTCTGTTTTTACCCTACCTGGTTTAGCTATCAGCACCATATCGGTCTCATAGAAGGATTCTGGCAGTATACCTTCTGTCCCTAATTTCTCAAATAGTTTGTGTAGTATTGGAATCAATTGTTCTTTGAATGTTTGGTAGAATTCACATGTAAATCCATCTGGCCCTGGAGATTTTTTCTTAGGGAGTTGGTTAATGGCTTGTTCTATTTCTTTTTCTAATATGGGACTATTTAAATAATTTATATCCTCTTCTGTTAACCTGGGCAATCTATATTTTTGTAGATATTCCTCCATTTCATTTAGATTATCAAACTTACTGGCATAAAGTTGGGCAAAGTAACTCCTAATTAGTGCTCTAATTTCCTCTTCATTGGAGGAAAGTTCTCCCTTATCATTCTTGAGACTAACAATTTGATTTTCCTCTTTCCTTTTTCTTATCAAATTAACTAAGGCTTATCTATTTTGTTGGTTTTTTCATAGAACCAACTCTTAGTTTTATTTATTAACTCAATAGTTTTCTTATTTTCAATTTTATTAATTTCTCCTTTTACTTTTAGAATTTCCAATTTGGTATTTAATTGAGGGTTTTTAATTTGTTCTTTTTCTAGTTTTTTTAAATAATAAGCCCAATTCATTGATCTTTTCTTTCTCTATTTTATGCAAGTAAGCATCTAGAGATATAAAATTGCCCCTTAAAACCGCTTTGGCCGTATCCCAGAAATTTTGGTATGTTGTCTCCTTATTGTCATTCTCCTGGATGAAATTACTGATTGTGTCTATGATTTGCTCTTTCACCCATTCATTCTTCAGGATTAGATTATTTAATTTCCAATTACCTTTTGGTTTATTTTCTCCTGGCCTTATATTGCATGTGATTTTTATTGCATCATGATCTGAAAAGGATGCATTTACTATTTCTGCCTTTCTGCATTTGATTTTAAGGTTTTTATGCCCTAATACATGGTCAATTTTTGTATAGGTTCCATGGACTGCTGAGAAAAAAGTAAACTCTCTACTGTCTCCATTCAACTTTCTCCATAGATCTATCATACCTAACTTTTCTAACAATTGGTTTATCTCCCTAGTTTCTTTCTTGTTTATTTTGTAGTTTGATTTATCTAATTCTGAGAGAGCAAGGTTGAGATCCCCCACTAGTATCGTTTGGCTGTCTATTTCTTCTTGCATCTCTCTTAATTTCTCCCCTAGGAATTTGTGTGCTATTGCACTTGGTGCATATATATTTAGTATATATATTGCTACATTATCTATAGTACCCTTTAATAAAATATAGTTTCCTTCCTTATCTCTTTTGATTAGATCTATCTTGGCTTTTACTTGATCTGAGATAAGGATTGCTACCCCTCCTTTTTTTTGTTCACCTGAAGCATAATATTTTCTGCTCCAGCCGTTTACCTTCATCCTATATGTGTCACTATGTTTTAAATGTGTTTCTTGTAGACAACATATTGTGGGATTCTGGTTTTTAATCCAGTCTGCTATCCGCTTCCGCTTTATGGGAGAGTTCATCCCATTCACATTCACAGTTAGAGTAACTAATTCTTTATTTCCTGCCATCTTATTTACCCAAGTTATGTTTTCCCCTTTCCTTTCCCCTTTCTCCCTTCTCCCCTCCTCAGTACTTTGCTTTTGATGACCCTCTCCCCCAAACAATAATCTACCCTTTAGATCCTCTCCCCCTGTTTTTACTCCTTTCCCCTGATTCTTCTATTTTCCCGTCTATTAGTTTGTCTCTTACTTTTCCTCCTTTTCCTCCCACTTCCCTCTAGCAACAGACAAGTTTCTATGTGAAATCAAATGTCTGATATACACTTTTAGAGCCCAACCTGATGAGAGTAAGATTTACACAGTGCTCATCTCCCTCCCCTCTTTCTCTCAATTATATTAGGTTTTCTTTGCCTCTTCAAGTGATTTTACCTTGTTTTTACCTCCTTTTTTTTTTAGATCTTATTTTACCACTTTTTCCCTTTTTTCCCCTATAGTTCTCTTTTTCATATTATTAAAGTAATATTTAGTTAATTATACCCCCAAACTTTGAGTATCCCCCTAGTAAAAATAAAGTTCTCAAGAGTCCTTTCCTGTTTACCTTTTTATGCATCTCTTGAGTTCTGTGTTTGGGTGTCGAATTTTTTGTTCAGATCCGGTCTTTTCATTAGAAATAGGTGAAATTCACCTATATCATTGAATGACCATCTTCTTCCCTAGGGGATAATGCTCATTCTAGCTGGATAGGTTATTCTTGGCTGTAATCCAAGTTCCTTTGCCCTTCGGAATATCTGGTTCCAAGCCCTTCGATCCTTCAGTGTGGAAGCTGACAGATCCTGTGTGATTCTAATTATTGATCCTCGGTATTTGAA
>JAJPUD010001766.1:257092-274822 GCA_023553655.1 Myrmecobius fasciatus
TTTTCCTAGGAGATATTTCATATTTTCTTCTAATTTTTCATTTTTTTTGTTTTTGTTTGACTGATTCTTCAAGTCTCAGTGAGTCATTCACTTGCATTTGTTCAATTCTTATTTTTAAAGTGTTGTTTTCTTCAGTTACCTTTTTAAGCTCCTTTTGTAACCGGCCAATTTGTTCACTGCACTCTTTTTCCACTTCACTAATTTTATTTTTTAATAAATTGGTGTCTTTTTCATATCTCTTTTGCAGAGCATCATATCCTTCTTGCAAGATACTGTATCCTTCTTGCACTGATTTCAGTTTATTTTCCCATTTATCCTCCAGCTCTCTTTTGAGGTTCTTTATGCAATCTTCCAGAAAGGCCTTTTGAAACGGGGACCAGTGATGGTCCTTGCTGTTTTTTTCTGGATTTTTGAATAAAGAAACCTCTGTATCTGAGGTTGTTTCTTTGCCTTGATAAAAGCTGTCTATGGTGAGAGCACTCTTTTGCTTCTTCATCATTTTTTTTAGACAGTGTGGATATCTCTTTAAGGTAGGTGAAAAAAAGAACCGTGGCTGAAGACGCTTTTCCCTGGGGCACTTCGGCAAGTTGACTTAAGGTGCTGGGCCGGTGGGGGCTAGGACTAAGTCCGAATTACTCCTTAAACAAGGCAAGTCTGCCAGAACACCTGCCCCCAATCAGGGCAGAGTGTCCTGAGTGCCTCAGATAAACCCCAGGTGTTTGGAATTTGGAGTTTGGAATTTCTTCCACGATGAGCTGAGCTGAGTCCCACCCTCACTTCCGGCCTGCACAGGGGGTCGTCTATTTATCTCTCTGTCCGAGTCCAACTAACCTGATATGAAGTTCTCCAGAGAGCCGTGCCCAAATATTTCTGAGTTCGTTGACTTGAAGATCAGTTCAGAGGCTTATTTTATTGTTGATTTGAGAGAAGATCGGAGGAGAGGCAGAAAGTCACCTTTTCACTCCACCATCTTGGCTCCGCCCCTCTCCTCTACCTATTTTTATAAAGAATTTATATAGTATTTAGATTAATTGTTCCTTAAATGTCTGGGAGAATTCACTTGTAAATCCATCTGTTTCTGAGTTTTTTTTTTTTGTTTTGTTTTGTTTTTTTTTTAAGGGATTTCATTGATGATTTCCCTAAGACAGGGTTTTAAGTATTCTACTTCCTTTTCTATAAATCTGTACAGTTTGTTTTTGAAATATTCATCCATTTCACTGAGATTGCCTGTTTTACTGGCATATGATTGGGAAAAAAGTTTTTATTTTATTTTCATTCCACCAATAGATCACTCTTTTCATTTTTGATATGAGTAGTTGTTTTTTTCTTTATTTTTGTTAATCAAATTAGCCAATGGTTTATCTTTTCTCCCCCCAAAATTTCTAAGTTTTATTGATCAGTTCAATAGTTGTTGCATTTTTTATTTTCAATTGCATTAATCTCTCATTTGATATTCAGGATTTCCATTTTGGTATTCAATTGGGGATTTTTAATTTGTTTCTTTTTTAGTCGTATGTTCAATTCACTGACTTACTTTTTCTCACTTCTACTGATATACACAATTAGGGATATAAAATTTCCCCTAAGTATTGATTTGACAGCATTCTACAAATTTTAGAATGTTTCATCATTCTCTTTAATGAAATAATTGTTTCTATGATTTTGACCCACTAATTCATTAACATTAAGATGATTTACTTTACTATTAATTTTTAGTGTATGCTATCATGGTCCTTTACAGAATTTTTTCTAGTTCTTTATTTATAAGAAATGTTATGAAAATTAAAACTATAAGCAAAACTTAATGACATAGTTATGACAAAAAGGTAAAATAAAAAGTAAATATTTTTCTTAGTTTTATTCATTATTGGTTGTTTTAGAAAAAAACTGAAATACTGTCAAAACATTTTATCACATCTATCTGATAAAGATACTTCTTTAAACAAAATCTACTATTTTAATCTAGATGTTTAATCAGGGTATTCCCAGGTGTGCTACTACTTATTAATCACAAAATAGTAATCTCTGAAAAATTTAAACTGTGAGTGAACCAAAGGGCAACAGAGAGATATTTATTGGGCATAAATAGGTTTCAGCATACATAGAATGACTGCTGGAGGGGGAGGGGAGAAAGGCATGAAGGACCACCTTAAGGAAATGTATAAGAAGTTTGAAGAATTAAGAGAACAGAGAGACAGACCAAATGTTTCAAAGGTACCAGTAAAAAGTCTAGAGAACTGCTTCTTGTGTTATTAGATAAATCTCCTATTCATGTTGTCCCATAAATCCTACATAAGATCTGTGAAGAATGAGATGACAACACAGTATCACTGGATGGAATATTTGCTAAGTCACTGAACTGACTTTTTTTGTTTTATTCGGTGAAGCAATCAGGAGTATGTGACTTGCCCAGGGTCACACAGCTAGTAAGTGCCAAGTGTCTGAGGCCACATTTGATCTCAGGCACTCCTGAGTCCAGGGCTGGTAGTCCATCCACTACATCTAGCTGCCCTGACTGATGTTTTTAAATTATGGTTTTCTGTAACAAGTGGCAGAAAAGATGGAGAAGTCATAAACAAAGGATTAACTGAAAAGGACCTCAGAAATCATTTAATCCAACCTAATCATTTTACATTTAGATGAGAAAAGGAAGCCCCTTTAAGATTGTGCCTTCCTGTGGTCACACAGGTGGCAGAATTAGGATTCAAGTGAACTGGAGACTCAATGGCAAACAAGGAACATCAGTGAGCCTGCATAAAAACATTCTTACACTCCACCTCATGAGACCAGTCATGGCCTGGGGAGACTATGGCCGACTTTAAGGGATTTTAAGTCTACCACTTATTATACACAAAGGCCATAGATAAGAGAGAGATTTGGGCTTCTGGAAGTGACTAAGTGAGGTGAGATTCCAAGTAAACAAAGACAATCCTCAGAAAGATGCTATGCTCTCTAAGAAGTGGCTATTGTTGGCATCTCTTTTCCCTCCCCCTCTAAATGCTCTCTCCTTTCTTGAGCTATCACAGAAGACTTCCTCTTCCTTCTCTACTCACCTCACACCCCCATTTTCCTTATTTGATATTCTCTCCCCTATTTTAACTATTCACACTACAAAACTAAAGTTAATATTTCATTGTTTGAATATATTAAGCATAGATCACTGATTCTGAATTTTTTAACATAAGATCAACACATATTTATCTCACAAAAAAATCCCCAAAACATGAAGCTAGTTTTTATTTTATCTGTACCAGTGGAAGAAAGACCAGACAGATCAGATTAAGGGTCTATCAAAGTATACATGCTTTTAGTTATATCTGGTTCTCAGTTAAATTTTTGTGAAATACAAAATTTATTCTGCCCTATCCCTGACATAGGTCATGTAGCATATATTCAGTTTCATCTCATATTACTGACTTTAAGACTTAAAGTAAGAAGAGAACAAGAAAAGTGGTTTGAGGATAAAAGAATAAGTTGTCTTTTTCTCTTAAGATCCACTGAAAAGTTTTTTATAGGATCATAAAGGAAAGTGTGCATTCATCAGCTATTTGCACTCTTAAGTTTATACCACAACATAAAGGCATCTAGGCAGTCCAGTAAATAGAACACTGAATCTCTTGTCAGGAAGAAATGAATTCAAATCTAGCCTCAGGCACTTTCCAGCTGAGTGACTCATTATCAGTTACTTAACCCAAGTCAGACTCAACTTCCTCTTTTGAAAAATGTAGTAACTATCTGCCAAGGTCATTGTGAGAATCAAATGTGATTGAAAAATTAAAAGTTCTATATGTATACTCTTGTTATTATTATTGAAGTGAAACAGATTTTTAATAAAGTGTAGGTTTCATTTTGTTTTCAGTCCATTTGTTGCCCTAGTAATTGCTTGATGGAGTTAAAAGTTTATGCTTTCTATAAGGGGTCTTTTCTCATTTTTGAAAAAAGTGGCATTTTTTTCAATTAACTGGTATGGGCAAATAGTATATGTGTATTCCAATACATCACCAGATGTAATTCTTCAGGCAACCCCACCATGAGTGACTTACATTCAAGAGTCACTTTCCATTACAAACTCCTATTCACTTTTTTCTCTTTTCCACTATATACTCCCACCACCACTGGCATTTCAGAGACAAAATATATAAAATAAAAATAATTAGTAAATATATACATGTATCTTAAGGTATTATTATATATGTTATAAGCTTAAGGTATATTACACATAATCAATCCAGCTGTTTCTAGGATGCAACAGTGCCAGAGAATTTGGATGAAAATTTGATGCATATGGGGGAATTTTTATTTCCAAAAGAGTAGTTTCTCAGTTAAAGACATAGCCAAAACAATTGGAAAATTTTTCTATCTGCCAACCATTTATGAATTTAAGTAATGAGAAAGACAGCTACTTTGCATTTAATACCTTTGAAATATGTAACATTTCCTACCTTTGTCCTAAAGATATTTGTTTTACTTTAATTTACTCAAAAAAAAAAAAAAGGAAAAATATTTTTAGGCTTGTCTAATAGTTTGTAGGCTCTCAAAGTAGGGATTGCATCTCAGTATTCCATAAAAGCAACTACACCATTAGCACTCAACAAATAAAACAGGATGTTGCTTTTTAATTTTTTTAAACAGGATAATTTTTAAAGGATCAAGAAATTTAAGTAGGAAATGACAATTAGTCACTTGAAAATAGGTTTCATTAAAACCTTATACATTCACTGTGAATAAAACATACTTGGTATCTCTAAAAGTAAATAGATTCAAACTACTGCTAAATTACTGAGGGGTCATCAAGCCAAGAATTGCTCTTAATTCAGAAAAACAAAAAAGATAGGAAATCTCAGATGAGATAACTATCAATGAATCATTCTGAAGATTAAGATAAGATGTACAAGAATAGGAAATAACTACAGTTAGTGACATTAACCAAAGGAATTTTCTTTTTTCAGGATTTTTGTAATTTGTTTTTCCTAGAACATAGCATCAAAGAAACAAATTTATTGGAAAATTAAAGGCAATAAGCATAAAAACACACTGTTGCACAAGTAAAAGGCTGAATTTGCAGTCAGAAAACTTATGATTCAAATCCTATCTCTGCCAAATAACTTACTAACTGAATGATCTTGCTACCTTGACTACTTTGCTACCAAATCACTTCACTAGATCTTCATTTTTTTCAATTCTAAAAATGAGATTATTCTACATGACCCATAAAAAACTTCCAAACACTGCTAAGTCTGTGATCAAAGGGTTATCATCTCACAAGGTTGGCAAAGCCCAAATTTGCACAGCTGTAAAAATGTTTAGGTAGCAGGAACTCTACCTCTAAGGTCCTTTCCTAGTATTAGACTTGTCATTCTATTATTATTATACTTATTATAAGAGACTGGAGTACTAAACTACCAAAATGAAATTCTTCAGAAAGATACAAAGCTGGAATATCTAGAGCTCCTGATTTTCCTGGTTATCTAAGAGCAAGGTTTCTTAAGCTTTTTCTACTCACCATCCCTTTTCATCCAAGAAAATTTTACAGGATCCTGGACATACACAGGATCAAGGACATTTTATATACACATATCTGTATATGTATATAAAATAGGTATACAAATCAAACATTTGCTGATAATAATTCATAATTTCACAACCTCCACATTCAATTAAGCGTCTCCTTATGGATTCACCAACCACAATTTAAGAAGCTGGAAATTAGAGCTCTCCCAATTGACTTATTTCTAATTTCCTTTCATGTTGCTGCCAATAATGATGCCAAGTTGACATACAGATAGTATGCTTTAAAACTTGAAAAGCATTTTACACATAATTTCCTCTGGTCAGAGTAATCCTCTAATAACATACCCCTAATGACCTTAGTTCTCTGTTAACACTCTTCCATGGCTTCTCATTGCCTAATGAAGGAAATAAAGACTCAGCTTTATCTGGGTGCTTTGAAATCTGGCTCCCCTTTACCAATGTTACAAGTGAAAGAGCCCTGAATTTGAAGTCAAAAGATTTACTTTGAAATCTTAACTTTGAAACTTACAATTTGACCTGTGTGATCTTGGGACTGGATAAATCATTTTACTTATATTACACAGTCCAAAAGATTTAAGCTGAATGGAACCTTCAAGGTCTAGTCCAACACCCCTGTTTCACAGATAAAAGTACTGAGGCCCAGAGAAGTTAAATGAACTCCCCAGTCTTACAAATGCCAGAACTAAGATTTCAAGATTTGAACCCAGGTTCTAGTAAGTATATAGCCAATGTTCTTTCAACCCACATTTCTGGGACTTTAGGTTCCTCAACTATAAAATGGAAAGAAGAGGAGTTGGAGGGGGGAATGAACTTTTATCTTCTCTAATGTCACTTTTCAACTCTAGAATTGATTCCTACCCTAGAAAGACTTTCTACTTAGATCATCTTGGAAAAACTTATTCAGAGGATCTTAGAGAAGAAATATATTGCAAAAAGAAAGTACAGTTTTCTGTTTAAAAGGAGCCTAGGGAATGTGGGGGTGGACTATGGAAAGAACACCCAAGCACAGAGTAGGTATTTAATACATGCCTGTTGGGTTAATGTACGGATAACATAATTAAGTTTTAAAAGTCTTATTAACCAAAGAAGATGCTGTATAGGCCTATTGGACCTTGTATATTCCAAATATCTCTAACCTTTTTTCCTAATAAACTGGGTCTTCACAAATTGATGAAGAAACACATCTCTTTTCGGGAGAGAAGTGCTATATTACATATGATATGGCTTATTGCACATGCTGTCAAGTTGCAGGCTTATATGAATTTGATTTTGCTCAACTATTTTTCTTTGTTATAAGACAGGGTTCTAGTGGGATAGCAAAGGATGCAAAAGAAATAAGGCCAAAGTTATTAAGTACTAAAAATATCAATAAATCATGAAACAATTTTTTAAAACTGCATTTGTTCTTCATGGAGAGAATTCTCTCTTTTTAACTATACTACGCAGCATTCAATTCTATGACTTGGGAACAACTTGGTCTTTAACCTAACAATTTATTTATTTTTTTTAAATTTTTTGATGATTTTTTTTATTTGCATAACATATGTGTGGGTAATTCTTCAACATTAATCCTTACATAGCTTTCTGTTACAAATTTTTTCCCCCAACTCCCCACCCCTCCCCTAGATGGCAGGATATCCACTACATGTTAATTATGTTAAAATATTGGCAAATCGAATATATGTATACATATTTCCAAACTTATCATTGTTGTGCAAGAAAAATCTTATCTACACAAAACATATATCAGATAAAGGAAACACAATGTAAGCAAACATCAATCAAGGAGTATGAGAATGTTATGCTGTGGTCCACATTTCACATCCCTCTCTCTGGGTGTATATGGCTTTCTTCAGTGAACAATTGGAGGTGGTTTGAAACATTTCATTGTTGAAGAGAGCCATGTCTATCAGAATTGATCATCACATAGTACTGTTGTTGCCGTGTATAATGATCTCCTGGTTCTGCTCATTTCACTCAGCATCAGTTCATGTAAGTCTCTCCAAGCCTCTCTGAAATCATCTTGCTGGTCATTTCTTACAGAACAATAATATTCCATAATATTCATATACCATAATTTATTCAGCCATTCTTAAACTGATGGACATCCATTCAGTTTCCAGTTTCTAGCTACTACAAAAAGGGCTGCCACAAACATTCTTGCACATGTGGGGCCCTTTCCTTCCTTTATGATTTCTTTGGGATATAAGCCCAATAGAAATGCTGCTGGATCAAAGGGTATGCACAGTTTGATAACTTTTTGAGCATAGCTCCAAATTGCTCTCCAGAATGGCTGGATCCGTTCACAGTTCCACCAACAATGCATCAGTGTCCCAGCCCTCCCACATCCCCTCCAATATTCATCATTAACTTTCCCTGTCATTTTAGCCAATCTGACAGGTGTGTAGTAGTACCTCAGGGTTGTCTTGATTTGCATTTCTCTGATCAATAGTGATTTAGAGCACCTTTTCATATGACTACAAATAGTTTTAATTTCATCCTCTGAAAATTGTCTGTTCATTTCCTTTGACCATTTATCGATTGGAGAATGGCTTGAATTTTTATAAATATGAGACAATTCTCTATATATTTTAGAGATGAGACCTTTATCAGAACCGTTAAATGTAAAGATGATTTCCCAATTTATTGCTTCCCTCCTAATCTTGTCTGCATTAATTTTGTTTGTACAAAAACTTTTTAACTTAATATAGTCAAAGTTATCTATCTGGTTTTCAATTAAAAGTTCCAGTTCTTCTTTGGACATAAATTTATTCCATCTCCATAGGTCTGAGAGGTAAGCTATATTACGTTCCTCTAATTTACTTATAGTATCACTCTTTATATCCAGATCATGAACCCATTTAGATCTTATTTTGGTATGTGCTGTTAGATGTGGGTGAAGCCCTAATTTCTTCCACACTAGTTTCCAGTTTTCCCTGCAGTTTTTGTCAAATAGTGAATACTTATCCCAAAAGCTGGTAACCTAACAATTTAAACACCACGAACAGACAAAACTTCGGGTTATCTGCTAAAAGAAAGAAATAAGATATGGTTGATGTCTTCATGGTAAAAGAATCACTAAAGAACGCTTGTCTGCATAATCATTTACAGTCAGATTAATGTGACATGATTTGAGGCATCAATGAACTATTTTATTTAAACAACATTTGGCATAAATTCCCATAATGTCTAGAGTTAATTATATATGCTTTGGTTAACTTTATAATAGTGATTCCATGCAAATCAGAGTAAACATTTAGAAAAGAAAAGGAAAATCACATCACACAAGAAGCTAGTCAATCACAAGTTTCTAGTTAGAGCTTCGCCTACATTAATTGTAGATATAGAATGGGAGAAAAGAGTGGCAAATTAATGCAAAATACAAACACTGAAACTGTTATCTTCTCTGTGATGATTCAAAAGCAGCAAAAGATCATTTATGACTGAATATACCTCCAGCATTATGATATCACCATAATGTAGAGGTGCTAACATTTCCATTAATGGAGCATTTTGGTTTTTAGTGAAGTAAACAATCCTACTAACACCAAAAAGATGTAAAAACAAAAAGATATTCATAATATACACAGTGGATAATGTCTGGGGAAAATCAAAATTTGGCTACACTTCTGTCAAACAAGTCTGAAAAGAACAAACAGAAATAATACAGAAGATTAGAGTTACAGTGAAATTTAAGACAAGAATAGTGATGCGACAGTTCCATAAGAAGGAAAAGAAATATGTTCCTGGGAAAACACATCTCTGTTTCTCCCCACATGTTCACAGAGATCAGAACCTCTCAATTCCTTTCTTTATTTTCAATGCACAAGCCCCAGGCTCTTGCCTAATTGCATGCTCCTCTACCTATACTTGCTCTCACGATTAAAAAGAGGAGACAAACTAGCTTTATTACTATTACAAATTATAAGTATAAAAAAAGTTCATCTGAAATGTGAAAAGTTAATAAAGATGTCCTAGAAAGGACCTTGTACAAGTTGCTTGGGTCTCCATTTTCTCAAATGTTAAAATCAAAGAGGCCTTCCAGATCAGTGATGTCAAAGTAAAAGAGAAAGAAGGGCCAGTGAAATATTTATAAGGATTCCCGGGGCCACTTACTGACTTTTTTCCATATATGTTTATAGATTTCTTTTTTTATTAGCAAATAAGACATATTAAAATCTGATATGAACAACACTTTCATCTGGTTCAAGCCACACTCAGGAGAGTCATGGGGGAACATGTGTTTGACACTTCTGTTTAAGCTTACACGATCACAGATTTAACAAAAGAAAGGACTGGGGGAGCTAAATTCTTAAGTCTGACCCCCTCATTTTATGTAGAAGGTAACTGAGACAAAGAACAGCTAAGTGACTTGCACATGCTTATACAACTAGTGTTTATGACAGGATCTAACTGGTCTTCCTGACTCCCATTCCCACACTCACTTTATCAAACACATTTTATTTATTTGCTATCATTTCTCAACTATCTAAAGCACGTAAAATAATTAACATGTACACTAACCATTCTCTAAGATGAAGTATATGGAGAATTGGATTTTACAGAGAAAAATATATTAGTGCCTTGTAATCAGAATGGTTAAACATAATTATACATGAAATCTATGTGGACAAGTGAGAAAATTACAGTCTACCACTCCTGTGATCTGAAGAATATAACAATGATATGGCTATCAGATGAATACCCCCCCAAAAAATTTCAATCATTTGTAGCTACTATAAATAAAGTGTTAAAGTTTTTCCCCCTATTACTTTAGGTTCAATTGTATAATTCTGACTGTAAGCCAAGAGTTAAATCACATATGTGACAGTCATTTTTCACCTGAGTTTTAAGAGATTGCTTATTTTCTCAAGGAGTTTTATTCTTTTAAAAATGTTACATTTTAGGGGCAGCTAGGTGACACAGTGGATAGAGCACCAGCCCTGAAGTCAGGAAGACCTGAGTTCAAATCTAGTCTCAGACACTTAACATTCCCTAGCTGTGTGACCCTGGGCAAATCACTTAACCTCAATTGCCTCAGCAAAAAGCCAAAAAAAAAAAAAAAAAAAAAATGTTACTTTTTAAAGGTTAAAATGCT
Source organism: Myrmecobius fasciatus (assembly GCA_023553655.1). Lineage (NCBI taxonomy): Eukaryota > Metazoa > Chordata > Mammalia > Dasyuromorphia > Myrmecobiidae > Myrmecobius > Myrmecobius fasciatus. Next base: position 267,723 of record JAJPUD010001766.1, read on the forward strand.
ATCCTGGGACATAGTATGTCTTCTAACTTTTAAAACTTTTGGAAATACATCAATTTTTTTCAATTTTGATTTTTCAATTCTCTAGGATAAAACCTGTAATTATAATTTCACAGATGTAGAGGAACTACCAAATGATGAAATTTTCCCTACGACTGAATGCCAGCACATTCTCTGCAATTTATAATCTTAGAAAACTATCTACTGCATAGAAAGGATAAGTGATTTGACCAGGATTACATGGGTATTATGTGTCAAAAACAACACAAACTCAGGTCTTTCTGGCTGAGGTCAACTCTCTATTACGACATGCAACTTCTCAGAATGCACTCCAAATCAAAATCAGCTTTTTCAAAACTTTTTCTCTCCCTACATCTCTAGCTGAAGACCTATCTTTCTCTCATAAAACCAGTGGTATTCATTCAAAATTGTTACAACTTTTTTTTTTTTTTTTTTTTTTTTTTTGCTGAGGTAATTTGGGTTAAGTGACTTGCCCAGGGTCACACAGCTAGGAAGTGTTAAGTGTCTAAGGCCAAATTTGAACTCAGGTCCTCAGGACTTCAGGGGTGGTGCTCTATCAATGGCGCCACCTAGCTGCCTCTACTTCTAAACCCAAATAAATGGGCCATAACAACGCAATTCCGGTTTTTGTTGGAGAGCATGGGTCTAACAGGGGCAGGGGCTTCAATCGATATTAAACATAAAATAGACTGCATTCTTGTAAGACAATTCAGAATGCCATTTCAATAGGCAATTCTCTGAACATTATCAAGCTCACAAATCTTTATTGCCAAGTTCCAAGAACCTAGGAAAGAATGAGGTCTAAATTCTCAACCTCAGACCCCTATAAATACAGCAGTGTCACATCTAGAAGGGCCTTTAAAAATTAGCTAGTCTAACTCCCTTTATTTTATAGATGATTCCCAGAGAGGTCAAATAAATCCAGACCTTCCAACTCCCAAGTCTGGTAATCTTTCCACTGAACATTTCCACTATTAAATATGAACAATTTTTTTAAACATTTATTATTTTTACTATCATTATTATTAGCTCAGATCTTTCTCAGTCTTAAAAATGCCATTAATGCTGTTTTCTCCTGAGAGGAGACTAGCCATCTTTAAAATGAAATAAGCATTTCACATGTGATTTCAGGAACTTCCTAAGCTACATAATCTTTTGAGAATGGCAAAATACTGAACATTCTTTGCATTCATTCACAAAGGGAGGAATAGTTGGCTATCCAGATCCAAATTTTGTTCAAAAAACTGTAATACTTAGTTAACTTTTTTTTTTTTCTTTTTCTTTACATGTTGAGTGAATAGACTACTCGGGTTGTGAGCTTTAATCCTACAAATGACACTACTAATGACATCAGTAATAAAATTTTCAACAAATAAAAATATAATTTGTAAAACTTCTCTACTGGTTTTTAATAAATTTACTAGAATTACTAGTAGCAAAAATAGTATAATATTCCAATGCAACTGTGAAAGGAGTAGAAGTCACCTGTTCTTAGAGTTTATAATGTAAATGGTTCCATCTCAAATTGATATCAAGTATAGATTTAAGAAAAGTTTCAAAGAATTGAATCAACATTCAAAAACAGACATCAATACAGACCCAAAAACACTGGGCACAGTAACAGCAGGACTGTGTGATAGTCAACAATGATAGACTTTGTAATTCTCAGTAGTTTCAGTGATCCAAGGCAATCTCAATAAACTTTGGATGGAAAATGCCATCCAAATCCAGAGAAAGAACTATGCAGCCTAAATATATAGATCAACACATACTATTTTCACCTATTTTTCTTCTGGTTTTTTTTTTTTAATTTCTCATGGCTTTTCCCTTTTGCTCTTATTTTTCTCTCCCAACATGTTCCATATGGAAAAATGTAAAAAATGAATGTATCAAAATAACAAAAAAAAATTTTACATGTAATAAGAAAATAAAAATAATTTTTAAAAATGCTGACCCCAATGAATGACAGCAATTTCTCTGCAATTTCTACAGCATAAAAAGAATAAGTAACTTGCCCGGGATTACATCGGTATTATGCGTCAAAAGCAAGATGAGCTCAAGTCTTCCTAGCTATTAGGTCAGCTATGTATTGATTGCTTTATGATATAACATTTATGTAACCCTGCATAAATCACAGTCTCTCAATGCCTTAGTCAATAAAGACTTTAAGTTGCAGAACTGGTGCTACTGTGTATTGGTAGAGTTTGCTGACCTGTGAGCTCCCCAAATCAATAAAAATCAGAGATTTAGTCCAAAATAATAATAATAATAATAATAATAATAGTAATAACAATACTTGGAATGTTATTTACCTCTTAGAACTGCTGTTAAGAAAAGTGTTTTGAAAATAGTAAAGAGAAACATGAAGGATAAGACATTATTACTCATAGTTAAAATAATTATAGACAATAAGTCTGTATTTTCAAAACCAGAACAATCCACGATGCAATCCAAATCTGCAATTATTGATTTCCTACTGCATGTTGAGTGTCTCAACAACCCTAACCTTAAAACATCTTCTAAAACAAAGTAAAAGGTTTGTTAAGAAATTTTCAGGAGATTTTGTTGAGATTTTGTTCATTTCTGCTTTGGAATTTGTTGTTTTGTTTTTTTGAAAGAGGGAAGGAAGTAGTGATGCATTTCATTTTTCTAAAAATATAGCTTGAGAGAGAGGAATGTAATGTACTGGGAGAAAGGGAAAGGGAAAAGTGGAATGGGGTAAATTACCTGCCATAAAAGAAGAAAAAAGCTTTTACAATGGAGGGGAAGAGAGGGAAGAGAGGGCGAGTGAGTAAATCTAAAAGTGTGGCTGGTCATTTGCCCTTAGAAATCTCATTAGAATTCATATACATTGAAGTCCTGACAATCCCAGCTTTCATGCTTCCAATGAAGCAAGCCAAAACTGTCTAAAGTCCCAGGAATCTCAGCAACACTGTCAACAGAAGCATCACCTAGGAGAGAACAGCAACTACCAAACAAAAGCCTCCCCAGAGATTTATCTGCTGAAAGACTCCACCAGCAGTAGGTATGCTGATTTTGACATGGCAAGTCTAGCCCATACTCCATTATTTTCTTCTTTGCCCTTTCTCAGAAAATATAAAGACCATAAATGGGAAAAGAGTAATCTGAATAAAGAAGGAGAAAAAAATAATATTCACAAAAAAGGCACAATTTTTACAGCACACTTCCAGGAGAAATCAATCTTGCCAGGTTATGAAGTCATCACAATCCATTGAGTTGTGTATGTTTAATCTTGGTTGAAACAACTTGATCACCTAACATTGGTTATAAAGGGTCAGTATACTTTTGGAAGCACCCAAACAAAAAAAAATCCAAAGGTGATAAAATTTTTTCAGATCTTTGGATACCGGACATTTGTAAACAAGAATAGGCATGAATGAGAATTAAGTCTGCCATTTTCTACAATTAAATGTTATTTCTTAAAATTTTTACATCAGTGATATAGAATGAAGTAAGAATCAGAAACAAGAAAACAACTACCATAATGAAAATTAAAATTAAATTAAATTTTTAAAAAAGCCACTAAAAAAAAATCAAAAAACCGAGTACACAAGGAACAAGCATGGCCACACACACACACACAAAAGAGACTTAAGAAAACAACCCAACTCTTTTACACAGGTGAATGTTCCACTAATGTACTACCTATTATGCACAGACTTTTTCTCCATATTGATCAATTTTTTTTTTCTTTCCTCTCTCTAAGAGGGAAAGGAATGCTGGAAATTTCAGTAATATAAAACAAGTTATCAATAAAATTTTAGTTAAAATATCAGTTAGTTCAACTGCATAATTAAGGGCAAATAATATTCCTATTGGATATGCACTACTTCACTCATTTAAATTTCAATTACATCAGTCAGTTTTCAAAGGCAGAAAGTGGCTCTTCTCAACAATGAGATGGTTGAGGCCAGTTCCAATGATCTTGTGATGAAGAGAGTCATCTATACCCAGAGAGAGGATTGTGGGAAATGAGTGTGGCATTTTCACTTTTTATTGTTGTTTGCTTGCATTTTGTTTTCTTTCTCACTTTTTTTCCTTTTTGATCTGATTTTTCTTATGCAGTAAGATAACTGTATAAATATATACAAACATACATATATTGGATTTAACATGTATTTTAACATGTTTAATATATATTAGATTACTTGCCATTTAGTAGAGGGAGTGGGAGAAAGGGGGGGGGGGGATTTGGAACACAAGGTTTTACAAGGGTCAATATTGAAAAATTATCCATGCATATGTTTTGAAAATGAAAAGCTTTAACAACAACAAAAAAGTTGTCCCCTTACTTGTTAAACTATTTGCTAGCACACCCCTGGGCCAGAGGCAGAGGAACTACATTCAAATCTTGCTTCTGTTTTACAGGGAAGTTCACTTACCCTCCATAGGCCTCAGGGTTGCACTAGATTGGCTTCTAAGTTACCTTCCAGCTCAAAATGTATGATCCTATGATCATTTCAAAGTTTTCAAATCATTGTGTTCAAAACTCCATCCATGTCCAACAGTTCAGGATTCCAACACACGTACCATTTTCTTTTAGACCTTTGTCAAAAGGAACAGGCTCAGCCCTTAGATGCATGTCTCGAAACTTCGTTTGGCACAATTTCAAACCTACCTTCATGAAACTTTACCTAGCATAGTCAAGTGCTATGCCAATCACAATTAAGAGATGAAGTCACAACTCAAGATCACCTCCACACCCAAGGGGACGGTTACAGTACGTGAGGCATGGTATATGAAGGAACCACTCCCTTAAAATAAAGGCAATTACCTTGTGAGGTCCACCTAACAGGTGTTTGTGTAGGCAAGACTTGAGAAATAGGTTCTCTGTGAGCAAAAAGCCACAAATGGATGATTTCAAAGAATTAAATTTGCCACAATTCTAAGGGAAAGGACTTTAACCTGCTTCTCCTGCAGTTCCTGCTTTGTAACAACTAGTCACATTTATAAAGCTCTCCAATGTTTACAAAGCACTTTCTTCATCCGAGTCACAGCCTGTTGTTCCAATTCTGCATTCATTAGCCAAAACATGACAGCACAGTCTAACACACAGGGAAGTTGTCTGGAGCGAGGCACACTTGCCCCAGAACCAAGTCTTGGTACCTCCAGGGAAATTTTAGTCACAATGTTTACAACTGGCAATTTTACCAGATCTGAGAAATATTCTTCCTTTCTGAAGACAATTAGGACAGTTAAAGCCTTCCTGACTTCTTATAAAGAAATGATTATAACTCTGCCATACCGGGTATTTTTTTATGAAAAGAAATCTCAAAATCCAAAGCTAAAGAGATAACTTAATAAAAAGATTCAGTAGTTACATCTAAGGGGATGGCTAACAATAGATGAACTACAAAAATTATTTGTGGAAAACCTAGTCCTTTCTCTTTTACTTAGTCCTCTAATTTTTCACCACCATTTCAAGAATACAGATGATGAGAGATTTCAGAGATGCAACTTAAGAGATCTACTACAATCCTTTTATTTTAGAGATGAGTTTCTAAGCAAATGGAAGGGATAATAAAATAATGAACTTAAAAGCAGATGGGGAGCCTAGGAATCACAATAAATACTGTGTTGTACTGGAGTGACTTCATGTCAGTGAATCAAATGTTAAAGTTTTAATGTGACTATTTACATCTCTCTGAAGTAGGCAATTAGAAAAATATGGAAAGATTTACATGAAATAATGAAGAATGAAATAAACAGAGCCAAAAGAATATTGTACACAGTAATCGCAATATTGTTCTAAAAACGTCTGACTAAATAAACCATTTTGAGAATTATAAATACTAAAATCAACTATGAAGGACCTATGAAGGAAGATACTATCCATATCTAGGAACCAATAAATGTATAATATGGGTTTTACAGTATCTAGTCGTCTCTAGAACTGGGTGGGGAGGGAAAGAGAGAAAAAAATAAAAGTACACAGCAGAAAACAAAAGAAAACTTAGAAAGAAGCGCAGAAAAGCAGAGTAGCTTTGAAAGCTGTATGTAATAATTATCACATATAAAAATAAACTGTGAAATGAAAAAACCTGGTTTTACATTGAATTCTCTTTTATGTTGTGCTATGTACACGGCAATGTCCTTTTCATTGTTTTTTCTTATCAAAGTTCAAAACAAATAAAAAACTTTTTTAAAAGAAATAGGAAAAATTTATGTATCAGGGCTTGATTTATTATTTAGTAATTGTCTAGACATAAGAAAGCTATGGAGGAAATTATTAATGATGCAGATTAAATTAAAAGTGGCTCTTTTCAACAATGAGATGGTTGAGGCCAGTTCCAATGATCTTGTGATGAAGAGAGTCATCTATACCCAGAGAGAGGATTGTGGGAACTGAGTGTGGCATTTTCACTTTTTGTTGTTGTTTGCTTGCATTTTGTTTTCTTTCTCACTTTTTTCCTTTTTGATCTGATTTTTCTTATTCAGTAAGATAACTGTATAAATATATTCAAACATACATATATTGGATTTAACATGTATTTTAACATGTTTAACATATATTGGATTACTTGCCATTTAGGAGAGGGAGTGGGAGAAGGGGGGGGGATTTGGAACACAAGGTTTTACAAGGGTCAATACTGAAAAATTATCCATGCATATGTTTTAAAAATGAAAAGCTTTAACAACAACAAAAAAAGTTGTCCCCTTACTTGTTAAACTATTTGCCAGCACACCCCTGGGCCAGAGGCAGAGGAATTACATTCAGATCTTGCTTCTGTTTTACAGGGAAGTTCACTTACCCTCCACAGGTCTCAGGGTTGCACTAGATTGTCCTCTAAGTTACCTTCCAGCTCAAAATGTATGATCCTATGATCCTCATTTTATGACTGAGAAAACTCAAGCATATTTATCATCTCTTTCAGAAGCTGAAAGGTGAGAAGATAAGCCTCTATTGTAGGGATTCTTCATTTGGGATTCACAAAATTGGGTTTATTTTTTTTTTTTGTTTTTTTCAATATTCTGACACGGGCTTCATCAGATAGCCAAAGAGATCCATCCAGAACACACACACACACACACACACACACACACACACACACACACACACA
>JAJPUD010001766.1:275471-365272 GCA_023553655.1 Myrmecobius fasciatus
CTCTCTCTCTCTCTCTCTCTCTCTCTCTCTCTCTCTCTCTCTCACACACACACACACACACACACACACACACACACACACAAAATTGGGAAAAAAATTATCTTTTTCTTCTTCTGTTTATCCACAGAACTATATTTTAAGATGGCTTTTTTTTTTCCTGATGATACTTACCTACCATGAGTTTTCCTTTCTTTTTACTATAGTTACTCAATAATAGGAACCTTAATGTCTTGCATAATTTCACATGCATAACTGATATCATATTGTCTTCTCAATGGGTGGGGTAAGAATGTGGGGAAGGAAAGAATCTGGAATTCAATTTAAAAAGAAAAGAAAGTTTAAAACAAATAAATAACAAACAATTAGCACCTTACCGATAGTCTCATTCTATGTGTACATCACAAGAGCAGAGGCAGCATGGCAGAGGACAGAGTGCCAGCCTTGAAGTAAGGAAAACCTGGATTCAAAACCTGTCCCTAACACATCAAGGCTGTGTGATCCTGGACAAAATACTGTTCTAGGCAACTCTCTACTATCTTCAATTGTAGAGAAATTGATAAACTGCACTTTCAGAAGTCAGTTCTTCAACCAGCTATTCCCTAAATCAATGAAACCAAAGGCCCAATACCCAGCCTTATTCCAAGCATGTATATTCTACATCAGAAGCCTGAATTCTCAAAAGATAATAAGCTAGTTGAATAAAAGTTCTGGACTATTCTACAAATTCAGAAAGGCTTCTAAGATGGGCCTAATCAAGGACCATTTTAGATCTGCTGCCTTGGACCAGCCTATTTCTCTATCATCACCAGTTTGCCTACAGGGCTATGGATGATTAAGCCACATCAGGAGGAAGAAAGCAATAGTCGGAGTCGTGGGGCTTTGTGTGAAAAGGGTTCTGCCATTTGCTACCACCTGAGCAACTTTGGGCCACATCCCTTCACCTTTCTGGGCCTGTTTCCTTATTTCTATAATGAGAATGTTGGAGTAAATGACTGTAGACCCAAACCACTTCAATGGTGAGGATCTTCCCTCTACAGTGTATCTAGATGTAAAGGCACTTTGCTGTGCTGTGTCTTATTATTTCCTAATTTACTATTTCCATTTCTTCCTATAAATCCTCAGGAAGTTGCACAGAATACCTAAACAGCCAGTTTTTATTTGTTTGGTTTTTTTGATATTTCAAGCATACAAATGCAGCACTTCAGCTTCAGGACTTTCTAACTTGTATAACTTAAGGTAAGTTACTCCTCCCCAAGCCTATCTGTAAAATGGGAACAGTGATACTAACACTACTACCTTAACGATTCTTTTAAAGAAAATATATATATATATATATTTTTTTTTTTTTTGCTTTTTTGCTGAGGCAATTGGGGTTAAGTGACTTGCCCAGGGTCACACAGCTAGAAAGTGTCTGAGGCCACATTTGAACTCAGGTCCTCCTGACTTCAGGGCTGGTACTCTATCCACTGCGCCACCTAGCTGCCCCAGAAAAGATTTTTTTTAAGTCCTGCAGCACTCTAGAAATATGTATTACTCTTATCATCATCGTGAGTAATTCAATGAGCTGACCATAAAACAGCATGTTATAATATAATCAAGTATCTTAATCCACTTTGTTCTTCTAGAGTGCATGATCCATTTCATAAATGAAGGAAATTGCTTTGGTAGTAATGTGAAAGATGGATTATTGAGAAAACAGTCTGGAAACAGGGAGACCAATAAGGAGCTATCAGATCCTACTTGAGATGAGGCTAAAAGCCTGAATTAGAATAATTACAGATACGGTACAAAGAAGAGAACCATCAAAAATAGATGTTTCAAAGATACTTTTTAAAGAAAAACGTATGAAAGGAAAGTGATGGGCTTCAAGTATGGATGACAGGAAGGATGTTGGTAATATCAATAAAAATGAGTACTTAAAAATGCAAATATGTCCCAAAAGGTTTAATCTTAGATTATGACATTAGTCTTATAATCTTCCAATATCTATCTAACATGCTATGTGAATTTTTCTATTTGCAAGAGAAGAAGCAGGGTGAGAAAAATGTTTAATTATTTTCTAAGAGAACAGAGTTCATTCAGCTACAGTGAAAGATATTGGACAGTTAGTGAATAGCAACTAAGTCAAAAGATCAGAAAAGGGCACTGAAGGCAACTTTTTTCCTCTTCCTGAAAATTCCAGTTAACTGAATTTTTACTCTGGAAAAAAAAAATTATTTTGTTTATACGGCTGGATTCTTATTAAACTTGGGAAATCTGGATGACCAGTGGCCCACAAGATAACTTGGCATCTTAGTGGAGCATGAGAGCAAAAACAAGAGATAGGTTTCTGTCCATTCCTGAATTCTGCTACTCAGTTGAATGACCTAAGACATGAATGATTCATTTCTTTTGATTTTGTTTAAGGTTTCTTCTCAATCTCCCAACCTAGATTAATTGGTACAAAAACAGTAAAAGAATTTTTGGCACTAGCTTGAATCAGGGATTTTATAAACTTGGGACAGCAAGATATGCTACCTAGTTTAAATTATAATACTTAACATAAACATAATGATCATCTGAATAAAATATCTGTTGTTGTTCAATTGTTTGTGATCTCATTTCTGGATTTTCCCCAGTAAAGATACTGATGTGGTTTGCCATTTCCTTCTCCAGGTCATTCTACAGATGAGGAAACTGAGGCAAACAGGGTTAAGTGACTTGCCCAGGGTCACACATCTACTAAGTCTCTTGAGGACAGATTTGAACTCAGGAAGATAAGTGTTCCTGACTCCAGGCCAGAAACTCAATTCACTGTGCAACTTAATTGTTCAATAAAATATTCTTATATACACTAAGCTAGTCAAAATGAAGAGCTCTAAGGGATTAAACTGAAGAGTTTAGTGATTAACAGAAAAGAGTTAATATAATGGATTTGCCTTTACAATCTTTCAAAGTCCAAACATCCTACTTCCCTTTACATGCTCTCAAACATTAAAACTGAATCACTAAGCAGAAAAAAGAAATTCCTCAGCAAAATGTTTATTAGAAAGCTTTCTTATAAAAACTTATCTACTGATTTCTTGTTTTCACAGAGACTCCTATGGCAACAGAATAAGCAACTGATTAGGACCAACAGTAAAGTTCTGAAATGAGCTCTCTATTCCTAACCTTGCCCTTCAAACAGACTTTAGCCATCATAAATATATACTCTTAAATCAAGGTGAAATCAAAACTGAAGTCAGAAATGAGCTTTTAACCTCATGTTTTAAATAAGAAATAGATACTACCTGTGAAATTCAGTACATTCAGATATGAACAGCTATCCAAAGTCAGGAAAAATATAGGACACAAATAACAAAACTCAAGAGACCACAAAAGCTAACAGAACAGTAAAATTTGCTCCCATCTGATTAAATTGCTTTTGAAATATCTATTTTAGTTTCTCAGAAGCTTTTAAAATTTTAATTTCTGATTTTTGTTTGTATTTTGGGTCAAAAATATATACTCAGATAATAATGTATTAATGCTTTAAGTTTCACACTGGCACACCACTTAATGGTAATCAACACAGAACTCGCATATATTGAATGCATTAACAATTTTTTTTTTTTTCTTTTGCATCAGGTACTATTCTAAGCCCTGGGGATAAAAAAAAAAAAAAAAAAGATCAAAAATATCCTGCTCTCAAAGAGCTTACTTTCTAATTGTCCTCAAGGAGTTTATGTTTTATCTTCCTAGCACCTAAAACATGGTACCATGATTTATCAAACTACAGTCCCTTTGTTCAGCTGTTTCTTTTTATAAATAAGGAAACTAAGGTGCAAATAAGATTGAATCAGATAAGGTACTTGATAAGGTATAGTTCATTATCTGTTCATGATTACTAAACAAAAACCAATTTGCAAACTAGATTTCATTCTAAACATTTCCCTCAATTATAAAACCTCATTCAAGTTCCAGAATTACAAGTAGGTTGTAGAAAACAGAAGTAGAACTTAGAAAGGCTCTTAAAAAAACCTAGAAATTCAGAAAATCTATTTCTTGAGCATAAAGAAGACACACTGAAATAGAGGAAGAAGAAAAGGATGGAGGACATAAGCACATTACCTTTTTTCCTATTCCAGTGTTTCATTCTGGCATAGAATTGACTTCACTCATAGCACTAGCTGCCTTAGACAATATGTGGATGGACAACTGGAAAGCTTCAGACTGAACAGAATGGAATGGAGAGTACAAAAAGAGATTATGATAAAAATTGAGGCATAACCAATGAACATATTTCAAACCCCATGGTATCCCAATTTCAACATTAACAGGTCTAAAGGAAGACCTCAAACACAATGAGTGGTCATTTTGTGAAGTACCTAAGGAGGGCAACACAAGATGACAAGGGTAGATGGGTTGTAACCTGAAACACTAGAAATCATTTTATCACTATTATGTTGTATTACTCTAACTGAATGCAATTTCCTTGAAGAGAAAGACTACTTCATTTTTTTTTGATTTTACATTCCCAATGCTACAGTAAATATTTAATAAATAATAAATTCGTTGAATTGAATCAAATGAAGTCACAGATCCCAAGTATTTTGAAATAGATTTTAACTTATAAAGAAACGATTTATTTTGAAAACTCAATTCCATTCAAAAGAATAATTCCCCATAGATATTTTCAAAACACTCTCAGACTCCTTCAATACATAGAATTCTGTTCTTCAGACTTCAAATTCCAACCATCTAGAATGAAATGAGCTCTTACTTAGATATCTCAATCAATAAATGATTATTATGTTTCTATCATGTTCCAGGCACTGTGCTAAGTACTCAGGATAAAACAAGATGCAAAAGACAGTCCATACCCTTGAAAAACTTACAATCTAATTAGGGATAAAATATATAAACAATTATGTTCACAAAGATATACATAGGATAAACAGAAAATAATGAACAGGAGAATGGCCCTAGGGATTGGGAAAGGTTTCCTATAGAAGGTGAAACTTGAAGGAAGCCAGGAAAGCCCAGAGGCAAAAATGAGGAAAGAGGGAAAAGAACATTCCAGACATGGAGAGAAGAGGAAAAAGCCAGTGAAGATGCCCAGAGCCAAGAGATGGAGGGTCTTGTTTATGGAATACCAAAGAAGCCATTGTCACTGGATTAAAGATTCCATGATGGAAGTCATGTGGAGCTGCAAATAAGCAAAGCTGAAATACATGGCTACTTTTAAACAAATATGTAAGAAATAGTTAAACAAATTAGTGTTAAAATCTGATTTCTTAAAATGCCATTTCCCCATCTATCAGCAAGGGATCTTCTAAAACTATCCCACCACGTTTTTACTTCTCAATTTATAGGCAGTCCATGAAATGAAATTTTTATAAATGGAAACATAGCAAAGCTAGAATTTTCTTCAAGTTGCAATTATTCTTGACCATCACAAATCACCACTCTAAAGTCCAAAATCATAATAAGGAGGGATTAAGACACATATAAATAACATATATACATACAAACACAAACTTCTTAACTGCAACTCACAATTGGGACACATGGGAAAGGAAAATTCTCCTGGGATAGTAGAATTAAAACTTGTAAGGGACTTTAGTGCTCACTGGTCCAATTCCTTCATTGTACAGATGAGGAAAATGTAATGCAGAAATGAAATGACCTACCCCTAGTTAAACAGATGACCAGGTCCTCTGACTCCCAATCTACAGCTCTTTCTACTCTTCTCAATGAAGCACAATAAAATATACAAAGAGGAATAAGAGTCACAAAAGAGGAAGGGACCTTAAGAATCATTTAGTTCTACCCCCTCTGTATTAGACATGAGAGACTGCTTTTTATCATGAGAGCAATGAATTTGTAAATCATTGGATTCAAATTCAAACCTCAGCTCTGACACTTCCTACTGGCAGGTACTTCATTTAATCTCTTCCAGCCTCAAGTAAAATAAGGGGATGATGCTAAATGATCTATAAATCCCTTTCCAGCTCTAAATCTATATGATCCTATGAACTAAACCCCAAAAGGTTTATATTATTTATAGCTAGACAGCAAGAGAGCTGAGAACAGAACCAAAATATCCAAATATTCTTTGCCCACTATTCTTTCTCCTGGGCCCTTGCTTTAAAAAAGTATATAACAACCCTAAGGTGACTTCCTACAGAACAGTGTCAGCAACATGGAAATAACTAAAGCAGGAAGTGCTTAAGGAAAAACCTTAGGGTTTTTCTCACATGAAATGGCTCTGGTCTGCTGTGCTTTTTGACCTATATCTGCTTTTTAATTTATCTGTCTTCTCCATAGCTATCAGGTTGTCACTTCTTGCTGTCAGCATAATAGCCTCTAGGAACTGTCTCCTTTTAACTGTATATATCTCTAGAGTGCTTTGAGCTCAAAAACAAGACTGCCAAATTTGCTAGTTATATCTAAAATAAAAAGAAACATTCTGAGTAAGGGCTCTATTAAGTAAGGTACGTTTGTTTTTGAGACATCTATTTCAGTTTTTCAGAGACTTTTAAAAATTTACTTTCTGATTCTTGTCTGTGCCCTGGACAGTGAAATGACAAAGAAGAGAACTGCAGGCAATGGGGGCAGCCACTAAAAATACTTGGAGTCTAGTGGGAGAGGGAGGAGGGAAGGAAGGGAGAAGAGACAGGAGGGATTAGTGAAAATGAGGAACACAGGCAATGTCTTAGTAAGTCATATCACTTACAAATCATCTTTGCAAAATCAATTGTAAGATGTCTAGAACAGGCTATAGAAGAGTATGTTAGAAATATGGAACTATATACTTGGGAATTTTATCTTAGTATTTAACTAAATTTAATTTTGTTGAGTAATAATTTGAGTAGATGTTTTTACAATTCAAAAATTGCCTTCCCTATAACAAGCATTATTATCTCCAGAATTTGCATATTATAATAAAACCATCAGAAAGGTAGGAATTTAGAAATATTATGATTTAAAGTTGGCAAGGCCCTCAAGAAATCCAACTAGTCCTAACTCTTTATAGATAAAGAAATTGGGAGGTCAGAGCTCTTGCCTGGAATCCCCGAGATGATAAAGAATAAATTTAGGTCTTCCAATCCCAAACCTAATATTTGTATTCACCCACAATCACATACCAAGTTGCAGAACAGGAACTAACCTAATTCAAATTACTCTTTTCATTAATCCCCAATCTGTTGGGAATAGAAGTAAGTCTTAAGCAATGTTGCCAGGATCATATTTTTCACTCTGGTCCCAATCTGCTCGCAATTAATGAAGCCTAGTTTTGCAAGATAAAAAACAAGGGAATGACAAACTAGGAAAGTATGAACCTGAATTCAAGAACACATTGGGTTTGAGTCCAACCTCTCTCTGAGGAGAGACCATTTAGCCTCTATCAAGGATCATTCATAAAAAGAAAAATATACTATTTGAAGTTATCTTTCAAAATTTTTCTAAAAAACAGGTGAAACAGTATAAATAAAAGACTTGTAAATATTTTAAAAAATGAAACCTATCATCAGTACTTATAAGGTACTACTTTCATGTTAATCTGTCACATTGTTATTGAACAAATATAATGCTATGTTTCCCCAGCTGCCAGGAAGAAATGGAAACTAATGGCCTTCTGAACTTGAGTGTTCCCAAAATAGAAATTTTATATAGTAAGCTATTCTTCACCTTAACTTTAGTTAAATTTTCTTACATTTTAGAGACCACTCCTAAATTAAAAATGCCCCAGCCATCTTCAAATTCAATTTCTCTTGGTCGAACCTTTTGTGGCTGGGAGGAGGGCATCAAACCATCTAGAAAAGCAAAAAATAATGCATCTAAACCTCAGAGGCTAGGAAAAATAATTAAGATTAAGCAAGTACTAGCTTGTTGGGTTTTTTAAAAAACCTCATCTAGGGAAAAATAAGTTATTAACACCACATATTTCATGTGAAGGCTAAATCTAGGAGGTATTAAGCGCCAAAGTAAACAATGGTGTGAACACATGCTGAAAATTAGGTATGAGGTTTGAAAGGGATGAGACAGCAGAAGAGAGTAAAAGTTCTCTTTCTTATGTTCTTATACACAGAGGTAACCTGGAATGGTGAAAGCACTGTTCAAGTTGTAGTCAGAAAAGCCTGGGCTCAAAACATGTCTCAGACACTGGATACATGACCAAGGACAAGTCAGTGACTTTTCTCAGTCTCAATTTCATACCTGCAAAACATGATATTAACTACCCCCACAATAATGTATATAAAGTATTTTGCAAACTCTAAAGCCCTACATAAATGTCAGGTCTTATTTTTATTTCTAAAACTTCATACCTTCTGAGGAGAGGAAGTCACTTTAATAATTTCAGAGCTGGAAGAAACCTTAGAAATCATATGATCCAACTATAGATATTACACATACAGAAAATGAGGATCAGACAGAAAGAAATGATTTCCTATTCTGTGCTAATACCCTAATTCTAAACAATTCTTGGGTCCCCCATTCATACAAAGACTTCTGATCTTGCTTTCTGGATCTATCAAAATGATTCACCGATGCCCATAGAACAGAGTAACAGGCTTGGAAAAATTAAGTTGATTATAAAAGAAGAAAAGGAAGGAATGATGGCTAGCCTGGAACCAAGGACTATGAACTTCTATTTCAGGACAATCCCTTGGATTTAGCTCTTGGGTTTAGGAAATAAAGAACAGAAAGCAAAAAAACAAAAACAAAAATAACTCCAGTATCCTTTAGCAGAGGCAAATCAACACATTCAAGCAGTCAATCATATGTATAATGAACTGGTTAAAGTAAAAAAAAAAAAAAAAAAAAAAAGTCAGGCAAATGATTAGTTAAGTCAGAAATTTTTAAAAAAGGTATTATGAAATGAAATGAGGTGTAATAAAATGAAATGAGGTATGGAAGTATAGAGGAACATGATATCAAGACAACTGTAAGTTATTATATTATGGAAATTTATGATTAAATGTTTTCTTCCTCTTCTGTTTCCCTGTCCCTTGACCTCAAAAACTTGGGATGCACCAGGGAAACATTTATGCTAGCAAGTAGGAAGGCAAGACTGCCATTTTCTTCTTTATTTTAGTGGAAATTATTTCTAAGCTGAAAACTTCATTGAGAATCTTTAATTAAACAGCAAAAGGAAAAAAAAATTGATGCATTTGGTTATCCCAGGGTAAGGAAAACGATTTACCTCAATTTAATTTCATCTAGTCCACAAAGCAAATGCTAAGTGATTTATCCAATCATATTTATAGTTGTGAAAAAATGTAACAAGGTTTTTTGTAAAAACATTCCAAAAATTCACAAGATTGGGTATATGTATATTGTTCTATGAAATCTGTGTCTTTATATATGCAGCACTTCCTAACTCTCTTACCATGTGTATATGTCCTTCTCACTCTTCTTCCCTCCACTGGAGTGTCAATATGTTTATATCAGTCTTACATTTTCTCTTTCTTTGGCTCTCAATATTTTATTTCCTTTACCTGGCCACAAGACTGAAAAGAGTGTGTGTGTGTGTGTGTGTAAAATTATTATGAAGACTTATCAATGTAACTTAATATTCCTTGTTTTCATTTCTAAAGCATAATTATTATTTTGTAATTTTCTTTTGAAATTATTATTTTTTTTAACTCTTAACATGGGTTGCAACAGATGTTTTTCTTTAGGTAAGAGCTTTTTGAAAGAAAATGAGTTCCTTAAATTTTGTCATTTCAAAGTATTGTTTAAATATTTTCTTCTCTAAAAGAAACTCAACAATAACCTCTGAAAGTCATGAGTTTAAATATTATGCAGAAGATTAAACAAAATGAAGTTTGGCTTACATAAATGTTATTTCTTAAGAACATTTTAATGTTAAGATATTTCTTTCATGCACCAATCCCCCCAGGACTCTGTGTAATACCAGCAACACCTCATTTGGGTAAGTGCTGTGATATATACTTCCCCCTTCAACTCTTCAAACATATACTTTTGCCATATATCTTTCATGTACCACAGCTGTCAAAGGTTTAAAAAACAAGAATCTATACTAAAAGACTTTAATGAGTACTACATCTTCTATAGTATTTCTCCCATCCCCAAAATACAAGAGTAAGGTATTAATACTTTCAATCATTTTATCTTCTCGCATAAAAAAAAAAAACAAAAAACAAAAAATGTGATTTGTAACAATGGACCTAGACTTGAATGTGAACTTAGTCAAGTAACAAGCACTAAGAATGTTTCCTGTTTTGTAAAATGAAGATGAACTAAATAATATCTAAAGTTCATCCCTCAGAGAGCTAAATCTTATAATCTTATCATCTTAAAATGTTACCTACAAAGAGCTGAAAATTTCAAGAATACCTGCTGTTTTTAATATAATATCATGTAAATATCAATAAAACTGTATATGAAAGTAATTTTTAGCTACTAGGTGCTACAAAAGTTCTAGGATTTAGATGTTTAAGGAAACTTTGAAATACAAATGTTTATTATAAAGTTAAAAGATTCATAAATTCACTTCTTTCTACTGGGTTTATGAAACAAGCTTACACTGAGGTGGAGATTATCTATATTATCTATATTGGACAATTCAAAAGTGCTATGCTGAAAGAGCATACAGATTATATGCATATTGCCATACAGAACAGACACTGGATCACCTATGGGCCTTTACAATCATAAATAGCCATATGAATAGGAGCAGTATCAGCAGATAAAATTAATAGTTAATACTGCAGCTAAAAAACTCACTAATCTGGAATAAGAGAGATAGAGAAGAAAGCAATACATATTAAAGGACTAAACAATTATATTAACCAAAAGTGTGAATATAGGAAAGTAGCAGATGTGGAAGAAGTGTTGAATTATCCCATCTAGAGGTTATAGGGTATCAAGATAGGGGAAAAAAAAAAAAAGGGATTTAGCTTAGTAAAAGAGAGCCATCGAAAGGTTCTTTTAAAAGGGTAATGTAATTATGTTTGTAAAAAGAAAAGATCAATTTCACAGTAATAATCATAGACTGAGGAGAGAACGTAAAGATAAAAGAAACCAGTTAAAAAACTTGCAATTATCCAGGGATTTTTTGCTGTTTCAGTTGCTTTTCAGATAAGTACAACTTTTCATGACCCTATTTACAATTTTCTTGGCAAAGATACTGGATTAATTTGTCATTTCCTTCTCCAGTGCATTTAACAGATGAAGAAACTGAGGCAGAGTTAAGGGACTTGTTCAGGGTCACACAGCTAGTTAAGCATCTGAGGCTCGATTTGAACTCAGGAAGATGAATCTTCCAAGCTGCAGGCCCAGCACTCTATCCACTGAGTCACCCAGCTGCCTTAATTACCCAGGTATTGAGGGTCTATATTAGAATAACAGGAAGAATTGGAAGGAAGGGAAAGGTTCAAAAACCATTTTGTAAGATGTAGAATAGGCAGGCCTCAAGCAAACTGCTTGAATGTTGAAAGTGATGGAGATAGAAAGGTCTAAGATAATACACTATCACTCATGTATTATTAATTAAATTTGACTCACATTCAGTAAATGTATTTGCGACCTTTCCTCCAAATAATCCATAGCTAGGTTAATCACATAACCTTTATCCAATTATTTAATATTGCTTTTCAAAAATGTGGGTCCAAGCTTTACATGCCATATATAACACTGGCATACAAAATTATTAATTATCCATGCAATATTTAAATGTACAACCCTGACCTCTTTAAGGAGCAAACAAAGAGGTTTTGATAAGAAGATCCTTGAGGTAATTAACTCCAGGTTAAAAGCTAAAGAGAAAAAAAAAAAATGAAGGTAACTTCTTTCTCTAGTGAGTGGCAGATTGCCTTCTAATACATGGGCAAGAGACTTTGAAATGAATGTGCCTGTCCAAATGTTGTTTTCCTATGTGTATGCCAACCCTCATCATTACCCTCAGCTCCAATGTTGCACACAAAAGATCACAGAAAAGCCAAGAATCCCTGTTACTCCCACAACTATAAAAGGCCTTTGGAAAGAGAACATTCTTTACAAGACCTAAATGGCACAGACACAAACCCACAAATGATCATCTAAAACCAGCCATACTAAGAAACAAAAGGAAAGAATTTTAGGATGCTTCCTGAGTCTCAAGGCCCTGGCTGTGAAAGTCACCCAACAATGACAATCCATAGCACTAGTTCTTTTGAGTGCCCAGCAAACAATGCTATTATTATGATTATGATTATTATATACAGGCACACCCTTGCTCAAGATATTAACTTATTCCACGAAATTGTGACATTAGTGCAAACTGTTAGAGGGAACAGCATATCAATCTTCAAATTCTAATCTTACATTAAACATTAAAGTTATAATATTATAGTAGGATTTTGCTATGCCATGGTGGGGTATGATTACAATATACAAGGGATGTGATTATGAAATGGTTATGTAATAAAAATAAAGAATAACAAATGGACAACCATATGCTGTGCTCTGGTAACTATACTAAGGTTAAGAGACCTAAAAGAATAGTTACCAAACATTTTGGGTGGTTCCTTTGAGGTAGGGAGGTTTCAAAAGGACCTGCAGAACAAGTCACTGAAAATAAAGAGTGGATGAGTTGTAATCCATATCTACTGAGAGAGTATCAACATCAATAGACATAGATCCATTAAAGAACTGAAATATTGTGAAATAATGCAAGTCAGGGCAAGGTCAGATAGGATAAAGCTATAATATTTTCCTACATAAAAACTTGTAGTTATATAACATACTAAGATTACAAAGTATTTTATCGACTTCTGGGGGTGGAGCCAAAATGGCAGAGATCAGACACAACTCTCTGTAACCTCTTTTAACCTTCACTCAAACTAACAACAGATAAAGCCTGTAGACTGGTTTTGAAGTCAAAGAATCCACAATATCTGGAATACAACACATTTCTAGAAGGAGATACCCTGGAAGAACTTCATAACAGGTCTGTTTCAATTGGGAAAGGGGGTGGTCTGCCAAACCCAGACTGCAGCACAGGGAGACTAAGGCAGGGAGCTGGAGCGGGAGTCAGAGTGTTGTGGCTGCCACACACCTGGGAGTCTTCTGTGGGCCTCTTGGGACAATCTGTCCTGATTGTAAGCAGGTGGTTTGGCAGATCTGCCTTGTGGGAGGTAGATTGTAAACCACTGAACCCCTGAAGAGTGCTGGACCTAGCTGCCATTACACATCACCCTAAAGCAATCAATCAATCAGCAGAACTGCCCAGCACTGAAAATCAATCAAGCAGCAGAACTGCCCAGCACCTGAAATAACTCAATCAGAAGAACTGCCCCAGGGCAAATTAAAGCAGCTGTCCCTCCTTTGCCTTGAACAGACCTCACACCTTTTAAAAAAAATGAATAAAAAACCAAAAAACTCTCATCATAGACAGCTTTTATGGAGAGAGGGAAGAACAGACCTCAAATCCTGAGATCCCTAAAGTTAAAGCAACTCCAGAAAAAGCCCCAGAGGGAGACAGAACATGGACCTCATATCACAAGGCTTTCTTTGAAGATTGCAGAAAGGATCTTACAAGAGAGTTAGAAGAAATATGGGGAAATGAAATGAGATCATTGCAAAAAAATGGAAAAAATGGAAAAAGAATGAAAGGAACAAAAAAAAGTAATTGGTCAATTGCAAAAGGAGCTAAAAACAGTAACTGAAGAAAATAAGACATTAAAAATTAGAATGGAACAAATGGAAGGGAATGACTTAACAAGACTTCAAGAATCAGTCAAAAAAATGAAAAGATAGAAGAAAATATGAAATATCTCCTAGGAAAAACAACTGACCTGGAAAATAAACCTAGGATAGACAATCTAAGGATTTTAGGCTTCCTGAAAGCCATGATGAAAAAAAAAAACCTAGACACTATCTTCTAGGAAATCATGAAAGAAAACTGCCCTGATATTTTAGAATCAGAAGGCAAAATATTTATTGACACAATCCACTGAACACTTCCTGAAAGACACCCCAAAATTAAATCCCCAAGGAATTTCGTGGCTAAATTTCTGAACTATCATACCAAGGAAAAGATATTTCGAGCAGTCAGACAGAAACAATTTAAATACAGAGGAGCCATAATTAGGATCACCCAGGACCTAGCAGCTTCCATCTTAAAGGGTCGAAGGGCCTGGAATCTGATATTCCGGAAAGCAAAGGAACTGGGATTACAGCCAAGAATAAGCTATCCAGCTAAAATGAGCATTGTCTTTCAGGAAAGAAGATGGGCATTCAATGATATAGGTGAATTTCAGCTATTTCTAATGAAAAGACCAGAACTGAACAAAAAATTTGATCTCCAAACACAGAACTCAAGAGAAACATAAAAACGTAAAAAGAAAAAAAAAAAAACTCTTGAGAACTATATTTGTGCTACGGATATACTCAAAAAATGAGGGTTGATTTTATTATGATATTATGATTATTGCGATATTATGATACTATGAAAAAGGAATTAGAGGTAGAAAAGGGATAACACTGGAAGAAGAGGAAAAAGGAGGTAAAATAAGGGAAATTACATCACATGTAGAGGGCAAAGAAAATCTATTATAAATGAGGGAAAGAAGGAAGGGGGATGAACATTGTGTTAATCTTACTCTCATCAGATTTGGCTCTGACAGAAAAGATGGATTTGGTATCACAAAGAAACTCCTCCTACCTTATAAGGAAATAGGAGGGAAAGGAGGGAAAGAAAGGGAAAGACTAATAGAAGGGAAAACAGAAGAATTAGGGGAAAGGTGTAAAAAGGGGGTGGGGCTCTAAATGGGAAGGATTGTTTGAGGGAAGTAGTTATCAAAAGCAAAATACTAGGGAGGAGGGAAAGGGGATAGGAAAGAGAAAAGCATAACCTAGGGTAAGTAAGATGGCAGGAAATACAGAATTAGTTATTTTAACGGTGAATATGAATGGAATGAACTCTCCCTTAAAGCGGAAGCAGATAGCAGACTGGATTAAAAGCCAGAATCCAAAAATATGTTGTTTACAAGAAACACTTCTAAAGCATAGAGACACATACAGAGTGAAGGTAAAGGGCTGGAGGAGAATCTATTATGCTTCAGGTGAACAACAAAAAAAAAAAAAAGTAGGGGTAGCAATCCTGATCTCAGATCAAGTAAAAGCAAAGATAGATCTAATTAAAAGAGACAAGGAAGAAAACTATATCTTATTAAAGGGTACCATAGATAATGAAGCAATATCAATACTAAACATATATGCACCAAGTGGTATAGCATGGAAATTCCTAGAGGAAAAGTTCAAAGAGAAGCAAAGTATTTTATCTCATTTCACCCTCAACAGCCCTGCACAGCTGCATTCCCCCTTCCCCATCCTCCTGCCTGAAATCCAGCATGGGGACACTTTTTTATTTTTATTTATTTATTTATTTATTTTTGATTAAGGCAGTTGGGGTTAAGTGACACAGCTAGGAAGTGTTAAGTGTCTGAGGCCAGAGTTGAACTCAGGTCCTCCTGACTTCAGGGCTGGTGCTCTATCCACTGCACCACCTGGCATAAGGACACCAATTAAGGAAATGCTCAAGCCATCCCTGTTTACTTCTATATCAACTCTACTCCTGACTCCCTAGATTTTTTATATTTTGCCACCAATCAATCCTTTTCAGACCCCTTTTAGGGGTAGTTATTTACATTACGATGTAAGCTCCTTAAGGGTAGAGACTTTTATTTTTCATTGCTTTTCAATTGCATATAACACAGCATATGGGATATGGTAGGCACTCAGTAAGAGTGTCATCTAATTATGTATATAGCTAGGATTCTACCTGTGCCACAGGTACAAGAACTACTTCCCTTTTATGCATGAGGATATAGAGAACCAGAATGATTTAAGTGGTTTGTCCAAGGTCCACAGTTTATAAATCACACAGCCACAACTTGAAATTCAGATCTCCTAGTGACTGAGGAAATTCTCCCTCTACTACATCACCTAGTACCCCATTATAGTACAGGGTGTCCCTAAAGTCTAAATGCATTTTTAAGCTTTGTTCTTAAGCCTTAAAATACACTAAGACTTTTGGGCCACCCTGAACAATTAGACTTTAGGGACACTTGGATCATTTAGGTTTTACCTAAGGAATAAGGTAGAAAAACAAATTTGTTCTTATATAATAAAAAAGAAAAACTGACCAAAAAAAAAAAAAAAAAAGATTCAATCAAGTAACAAGGTACAATGAAACTATTTAAATATGCCTGCTCAACAGTTAAGTCAAGGGTTAAGAAGCATATATGCTTAAGGCAAATGTGTCCTTTTTCTGCATGCATAAGAGAGCAGGTGAATCATTTAACTTAATTAGTATTTTAAGTGCCTTCAATATGCTAAACACTGGTCCAAAGATTAACATATAACTACATATTTATTTACAAAGTAACTACTGAGTAGCATAATGGTCACCAATAGAAAGTGATTTCATTTTAAAAAATGTATCAATTTGGAAAGTTTAATAGTGCTATGAAAAATATGTTCACAGACCTTACCATGCCCCACTCTTGGAAAAAAAATCTTCAAAAGGCAACTCTTTTGACATTCTATTTGACAAAGTAGAAAGCAGATCTCTACAGCAGCTCAACACTGTCACAAATCCCATTTTTATTTTTATAAACTTTAAAAGCCTTGGAATGTTCCAACAATATTATAAACACTTTCATATGGGTTGGAATATCTAATCCATAATTAACAAAATAAAATGTGTGTATCATGATACAAGTATCCAAGAGTAAACTTCTTGGAAAAATAGAAACTGATACCAAACTAACATACAGGGCTTGTGATTTCTGTGGCCAAGAATTCATCACCCAATAGACAACCTACTGGTAACAAGCTCCTTCATACTTGGTTTGACCACTGCTCATAGTCAAAATGAACCAATTCCAGCTAGCTAAAACTTGCCAGAGCTTGCATTTCAATGGCAACTTTGGAGAATATAGTCACCCCCATACCACCAAGAGACTTGCATCACTATTATTAATGACAATAATAGTATCTTTAAACAAATGTCCAAATTCTATCACATTACAAGGTACCATAAAGCAGTGAAGCTTTTCCATGTAAATCATAATGAAGATTCAAGATGGTAGAATAGCAGCCCAGGCCAGCATAGAGACTTTACAGAAAGAGATATTCAACCTGGGTCAGACCTGGCACTAAGCAAGAAGAAATTCCCAATCTAGCTCAGAGGGACCTATACATAATAAGGAGAATGCAGAAACAAGTGCCAGCTGGCACTTCTGTTGCTCACTACCCAGATCCAGGTAACAGGTCCAAGACAGAATGAGGATGAGCCCACAACTAAAAAATAAGGAAAGGAACTCAGAATAAAGAGTAGTCAATGGGCCCTAGGCTACGATCCCAGGAACCCTCTGGTTCTAAAAGTTTCAACTTTCAGACAGTCTGAAGTCCAGTGAGTAATACCAAAGTCAGAAATCTTAGACCAAAAGGGAAGCTTTCTATTTTATCACTGAACCAGCTGATTTTTCCAAATGTCTAAAAGTGGCTGAATTCAGCGGCAGATTACTTGAATTCTAAACAAAGTAACACACTGACCCAAAGCCAGGTTAGGAACTTGCAGAGATTAGGCAGTGTACCAAACTATTTTGGAAGAAATGATTCCCCAATATCCAAAAGACCTTTAATAAATCAGAGGACCTAAATATTCCTAATGAAAAGACTAAAGCTGTATAGAAATGCAAACATAGCAATCAAGAGAAACATAAAAAGGGGAACTGGAGTGAACAATCATAAGGTACTAAACAAGGATAAACTTTTTACATTCTATTACAGGGAATGATTTCTCTCTGAACCCTATCCCCATCAGGGGTCACAGAAAAGGTAATTAAAAGGGGAATCTGAGACTAATTTTTGTTATTTCTTGATGATCTTAAAAGAAGAATGGCCTATTAGGGGAAATGGATAGATGGAACAGAGAGCAGGAAAGAGAAGGAAAGGGAAGGTTAGGAACAATTATATAATGAAAACCACAGAAGTTTATACAAATAAAAAGGAATGGATCTGGGGAAGTGGGCAAGTTATATCTCACTCTCATATGAACTGATCAAAGGAGGGGAAGAGTACACACACATATAAAATTGGACATAAAGAATACATTTCACTAAAAAAGAAAAGTGAGAAGAAAAGGGGAGAATAAAATGAAAGGCAAGTTAAGAGAGGATAAGTTGAAGCAAAACAAACTCTAAGCAAAAAAATTTATAGCTGCTCTTTTTCAGAGGCAAAGAAAAAATGTAAAAATGAGAGTCCCCATCATTTTTTGAAATAACTAAATAAATTTTTTATCATATTTAGCATGTATTAGATTACATGTCATCTAGGGGTGGGGAGTGGGGGGAAGGAGGGGAAAAGCTTGGAACAAAAAAAAAAAGTTTTGCAAAGGTCAATGTAGAAAAATCACCCATATGTTTTGTAAATAAAAAGCTTTTAATAAAAAAAAAAAAAGAAAGAAAGAAATAGCTAAATAAGTCATGGCATACAAATGTAATGGAATACTATTATACTTTAAGAAATAATAGAGAGAGTAATTGCAGAGAAACTTGGGAAGACCTATATAAATTGCTACAGAATGTAGCAAGCATTGTTTTTTGTTTTCTTTCTCATTTTATTCCTTTTTGACCTGATTTTTCTTGGGCAGCATGATAAATGTGGAAATATGTATAGAAGAATTGTACATGTTTAACATATTGGATTACTTGCTGTCTAGGGGAGGAGGTGGAGGGAAGGGAGGAAGAAAAAGTTATAACAAGGTTTTGCAAGGATGAATATTGAAAACTATCTTTGCAAATATTTTGAAAATAAAAAAGCTATTATTAAAGAAAAAAGAATGTAGTGAGCAAAATTAAGAGAAAAATTTTTGCAGTGAAAAAGGTAAAGATAATGCATCCAAGATTCTAGAAGACTGCTAAAATATGCTTCCCAGCACCTGACAGAATGAGACATTTTTTTTTTCTTGGATATGGACACTGCAGAAAACTGCATTAATGTGACTATGTACATTTGTAACAAAAGTTCTGTTTCCCTTTTAAAGCAAAGTGGGGGTGGGAGAAAAGGGGGCAGATTTTTGCTGATTGAGAAAAATAAAATTTAATTTAAAAAATCACATAACTGTTTCTCCATACTGTCTCTCTAGTCAAAAAGTAAGGTTCTCTTCATTTCCCACCTAGCTATACTCTTTCAACTTACCTAGGAACCTCATCATCCTGCAAAATCTGAACTGCCTCAAGACTCATATGTCATCACTAAAGAATAACATAAAATGGGCCATTGCCCCTAAGTACAGAGCATAATGATGAGCTTCTTCCAAAAGCTTCAGTTAAGGCAGGTGCCTAAGTCAGCTCTCTCTTCATTTTTCACTCAACTGCATTCCTTTGGATTTTTACATCATGCCCCCATAACAGCTATTCGTATCCCCAACATGCTGCACACTGCTTGGCACATAAGTGCTAATTAATTATCAACAAGAATTATTTCTTCCTTTTTCTACATTGTAGTGTCTACATTGCTCAGCACACAGGAGCTTAATAAATGCCTAATGATTGATTTGACTGAATCTTGATACTCAAAGGAAAGTAATTTTATTAGAGAAAGATATAGAAGGAAATGAAGATATTTTCTTTTTTTTTCTTTTTTTTATTAATACTTTTTATTTGCAAAATATATGTATGGGTAATTCCTAAACATTAACCCTTACAAAGCTTTCTGTTACATATTTTCCCCCCTACTCCCCACCCTCCCCTAGATAGCAGGATATCCACTTCATGATAATTATGTTAGAATACTTAAATCGAATATATGTATAGTTATTGCCACACATCATTTTTTTGTTCAGGAGAAATCGTATCTATAAGAGAGAATAATCTGATAAAGGAAATACAATGCAAGCAAACATCAATAGAGAACATGAAAATGTTATGTTGTGGTCCACAGGAAATGAAGATATTTTCTAGATACTTTCAAAGGCTTTAAGAGATTGTTAACCTGGGGTTCAAGGATATATTTTAGAGAGTCTACAAACCTTGATGATGGAAAATTATCTTTATTTCAATAATTTATTTCCTCTGTAGTCCTCTATATTTTACTTTATGCATTTAAAACTTGATTCTGAAACATCCATAGGTTTTACATGACTACCAAAGTAGGCCATGACACTAAAAGATTTAAGAAACCTTATTTGAGGTTGATGATACTGAATATTTCTGTTAAACTTACTTTTCAAACTTGCATATATCTTGGAAACAAATATTTTTATACTTATCTCCCATGTTTAATGTTTTGATTTTTTTTTAACTAACAAATGTAAAGGGAAAAGGAGAAGAAAAATGAGAAAAGTATCTTAAGAAATATATATATCTGTATATGTATATTATATATATATATCTGTATATTATATATATAAAAGTATCTTAAGATATCTTAAGAACAGAAATGAAAAATTAGCATAGATACCTATAAAAAAAAAAGATTTTCAGGTGTAATTAACAAAACTATGGAATGCAAGTGACCAGAAGCATGTTATACAGTCTTAATTTCTTTGAAGAAGAGAAAAAAAAATACTAAAGAAATCCTCCATCAAATGATTCTTAGCACTATTTGAGAGCAACAATTCCAGACAACTTGGCCATCATCTCAAGTTTAGGACAGGTAGCATTAACTTGCATGGGGAAAAATCAAGTGTTCATAAGTTAGTGATGAACTATGTCTAATAATAAAAATCCAAGATTCCTTAATTGTCTGTCCTTCTGCTATACTTCTTTTTGCACAAATCTGAAGATTTATAAAGAAAAACAATAATTAATACAAATGAGGGGCTGGGGGAATAGCTAGATGACAAAGTAAACAGAGTACTAAGCCTGGAGCCTTCGAGACATCTTCCTAAGATCACATCTGGTCAGACACTTAATAGCTATATGACTTTGGGAAAGTAACAACTCTATTTGCCTCAGCTTCCTCATCTGTAAAATAAGCTGGAAAAAGGAAATGCCAAACTACTCCAGTTATCTTTACCAAGAAACCCCCAGATGAGGTCATAACTAAATGATAAGCAACAATACAAGAAATATTCTGTGTCTACAGACATTCTATTTTATAATTTTTTGTGATGAAGGCATACCTTCTTCCATTCCTAGTCTCCTCTAGCTTAAAATGGAAAGCAGGTATTCATTATACCATATAGGTATGAAGTGTCCCCATCAGGATCCCTGAGGGCAATGACAAGCAGTCAAAACAAGACAATTTTAAAATCTCACTAGAATGTCTGGGACAAAATCCTAATTAAGAACACACAGTACTTTCCCTTTGTAATCACATCCCATCCCAAATTGTACAAAACCAGTAAACCAAGAAAAGAAAAAAAAAATTATTAGACTGAGGAATGTGTTCCAAACTATACAGAATAATGTATTCTGCATTTATACTCTATTCTAGCAAGCTGAGATCTAAAGCTGTCGTTAAAGGTTCCAGCCCATCTAAAACATTCTTTGTACTTTTTTAATTGTTTCAATTGTGTCTGACTCTTTATGACACTATTTGGGGTATGAACTCAAGAAGACGAGTTTTCCTGACTCTAGGGGGTGGGTGCTCTACTCAATGTAACATCCTATTTTCTCCAAACATTCATAGTTATAGAGAGAAGATACTGATTCCCTTCATCAAGGAATATAAATAACTGAGGCACACCTCTTATTTAAGGGTTGAGAATGTGTTCTTTCTTGTTGAAAAATCTAACAGAGAAGCAAAATTGTAAAAGGGAAAGAACAATGGATGATGAGTTAGGATCAGCTATTGGTTAATTTCAACAAATTCTATTGTCCCTCCTAGTTCAAATTCTATTGGAAAACTTCTTTAAAAATAAATAATATTTATGTTTTATTTTCAAATCCATTTAGTTCCTACATACTGTTACTTCTAAAACTGGCTACACATTTCTGCATAAAAAAGTCATGTTCAAATAGCCCTCAGTTTCTAGATAAAAAATTATCTCACCAAATAGTCAAATGTTATTTGCTTCTGATATGATCTGCTTAAAATTTTGTGTAGGAGAAGGAAAAACTTTCAAAAAATGTTAGACCAGAGAAAGAAAAGGCATTCTTACTCCAAAGAAAACAGTGAAAAAAACAAAGGAAGAGGAGGAAGAAGAGAGGAGGAAGGAGGGAGGGAAAGAAGGAAGGAAGGAAAAGAAAAGAGGAAGGGAAGGAGAAAAGGAAGTTAAGGAAGGAGAGGAGGAGGTAGGGAGAAGGAAAAAAATTGTAGCTACTCTTCACCTAAGCCAGAAAACTTGCTAAGGGAGTACAGCATTCATAAATTGATTTGAATGCTATGTCAAGACTACAGAGCAATCTACAAATGGATTTGTTCAGCAAATTTGTTTGTAGTCTACAGCATAAATTTTAGCGACAAAAGTTATATGAAGAAAAAAAAAAAAACAAATTTTACTGGAAGGCTATAGGACAGGATTTGGAGCATGAATCCCAGAATCTTAATCTGTGCAATACTATAAAACAAACACACCTACACACTGAGAAAGGAAATGATAACATTAAGCCTCAAGGCAGAGAGGGAAGGAACTGAATAGGTCAATAGAGAATTTTCATTTCCTAAATGAAAATAAGTTCATTTTCTTTTCCAACCTATTCCAATGATTACTTTGTACATTCATCATTATAAATGGCAATGGCCAAGGTTTATATATGAATGAATATCTATTTACAGGCTGTTGTCTCTCAATAAAACAGAAATTATTGATATCCTTCTACATGTGAGCCCAACTAAATCACATCCACTTTAAAATATAATCCCCCAAAAGGCTGTATGAAATACCTAGGGTACAGAATCAAGTAGGAGGAAAAGAGGACAGGAAGAAAATCATTGAATCTCGAAACTGAAAGAAACCTGAGATCAATGATCAAAACTTCTAATTAACCAAGAATCCCTTCTAAAACATCTCTCAAAACTAGGAATTTAGTCTTCATCTGACCTTGAGTGAGGGAAGAACAGACAACTCATCCACAAGTAGGCCATTTTACCTTTTGGACAGCTTAGATTTTTTTTAAAAAGTTTTTTCTTAATATTTTTCTTTTAATAGCATCCTTAGGAAAGATTTCAATGGATCAAAAGTTAACAGTATGTGACTGACTGTATATTACCATACACTTCTCAAAAAAAAATACCAAACTACTGCCTTCAAAGTATTACAGTGTCTTTTCCCTGTAACCTGGCCAACACTGAATTGTATCCTTTTTAATTCAATTTAATTCACGCAAGCACTAATAAATTACCTACTATATCATAGTAGGTATATGATATGATATACATGGTAGGTATAAAGACAAAATCAAAGTAAATTCCGTTTTTTTAAAAGAAATAATATTCTCCTGGGAAAAACAACATATAAATAAATAAGTAAATACAACATATCTACAAAGTAAATACAAAGTTATTAGAAGAAATTACTTGAGTTGAGAAGAGGAAATCAGGGAAAACCTCATGTAGGAGGCAGCATTTGAGTCTTAAAAGTGAACTGGAGATCCTAAGAAGCTGAGGTAAAGAAAACAAGCATTTCAGTCCAAGATGATAACCAGTATAAAGGCAAGAACAAGATGAAGAAAACCAAGTCAGACAATCTAGCTGACCTTTAAAATGTGTGAGGAAAGGAAGATGAAGTCACTATTAATGGATAGCTGCCAGATTTTTAAGAGTTTCAGATGCCAAATAGAGGAAGTAAAAGTAGCCTACTGCTAAAAACAAGTCACTTAAGTTTCTTGAACAAGAGAGTAACATGATTAGCCATGCATTCTAGTAAAATCAATTTGGCATCTGTATGGAAGATTCATTGGCTATGGACTTAAGATAGGAAGATCGATTAGGAGGCCATGGTAAAAGTCTAAGAGAGAGTGAGGGCTAGATCTAGGCTGGTAGCTAAGTGGAGAAGAATAAAATATATGTGAGAGACGTTGTGAAAGCAGAAGTGATGAGACTTAACAAATTAATAGGACATTTGTAGGAAAGGAAAGTTGAGCAAGATTGAAGTCTAGAAGATGAAATGAAGTTGCAAACCTGGGTCACTTAAAGGATGACATGTCCAAGAGAGAAATAGGAAAGTTAATGGAAGGAAAAGACTGAATTTCAGGGGAAAGATATTGTAATCTGTTTTGGAAATGTGACTTTGAAGTGTCTATAGAATATGCAAATGAAAAATGTATAGCAGGAAGTTGATGGTGCAACATTGGAGCTTAGGAAACAGATAAAGGCTAAATGTGTAGCACTGAGACTTCTTCATAAAAATGAACCCATTGAAGCTGAGGTCACAAGAGAAAGGAGGTCACAAGATAAAGGGTGAAGATAAAAATAAGATTTAAGCTCATGTAAAGGGCATAAAACATGAGGAATTGGCAAAAGAGAATGATGGGAATAAATAATGGAGTAGAGGAATATATAAAATTGAAGTTGTTAAGATAGCAAATGCTCAGATTTCAAAGGGAAGAGTGGAATGTTTAGAGGTTGCAGTGAAGAGAATAAGAAGCTTTAAAAGGGTTGAAGCACAAGGAGAGATAAAATGATTTAAGAAATTGTCAGACAGAAGAAATTCAGGACTTTAAATAATGGAGATAAGACACTATTGGCTGAATATAAGTACAAGTCATTGGAGCTGAGTAGGCTGAAAAATTTTAATTTGATATGTTTATAAGGAAATATACATGCATATTGAATTCCCTAAGTGTAAGGGAAAGAACTGTGGTATAACCAGGTATGTATTAAATTCCTTGAGAAAATCGTAAGACCTACATGAGGACAAACAGAAAACTACCACTTTGAACAACTTTTAGCTGTTTCTGATGATTTAAGAAGAATATTATAACATTTATTAGAGGATTTAGACAGATTTTTTTCATCATGGGTTCTTTTGAATTGTCTTAGCTACTCTGATCAAGATAATAATCTAAGTCTTTCACAGTTGATCATTCATACATTATCATCCTGATTCTGTTCATTTCACTCTGCATCAGTTCATGTCTTCTCAGAATTTTTCTGAAACCATTCGAGTCATATCTTACAGTACAACACTATTCCATTACCACAGATTGTTCAGCCATTCCCCAATTGATGGGCACCCCCTCAATCTCCATCTCTCTGTCACCACAAAAAGAACTATGATAATATTATTGTTCAAAAAGGTCCTTTTCCATTTTCTGGCATATAGACCTAGTAGTGAGTGATATTGCTGGATCAAAGGGCATGCACAGGTTATAGCCCTTTGGACAGAGTTCCAAATTATTCTTCTCTAAAATAACTAGACTACTTCACAACTCTATCAATAATGGATTAGTGTCCCGATTTTCCATATCCCTTCCAGCATTTGTCATTTTCCTTTTCTGTCATGGTACCATTTAATCTTAACAAATATAGAAGTCTTTACCTGCATAAGATGGAGTTCATCAACAAGGGTATTCCTTCCAACAATACAAATAGTAACCTCTTTTTAACTTCTTTCTATGTCCTCCTATAAATATTCCACAAGCTGTACATCCTGTATCCTGCAGGCCTTCCTCTAGATCTAAAAATCATCACAGAGGTACCAATGCAACATGAAAGCTATTTGACAGCCTCATGTCTTTTTGCAGTTATATATCTATTTGAAACTATCTAATTTCATCAATGGAGTCAAAAAACACAGAGAGATGTTGGCCAAAGACATTTTGCACTCCTATGAAAGATATCCTATGCAAAGAAAAAAGGAATTCCAACTGATGGTAAAGTTTTTTAGATGCTCCAGGTGGCAGATAATTGTATGCTAATGGTATCAATCCCCCAAATATTGCAAAGTTTCCAAAATAAGGTCTAAAATAACAAAAGAATTTGGCTTCACCTATGCTAGGGTAAATAAAGCATATGAAGAAAGATATAATCCAACCTATCATCAATAACTGAATGGACAATTCATGGAACTGAAATATAAAGACACACACCCATATAAATATATGGTATTTATAGGTATGTATAGGTATACTCCTATACACGTTTTATACATGCGTATAATGTGTGTTTTTATATATGTGTAAATATATATTATATATGTATGTGTGTCCAATGAAAAACAAACTGGGCCTGAAACAGGAGCAAGAAAACAAATCAAATCCTTTAGAAACTCACATAGTGCTTTCTATGAACCAAAGCTTCTCCCTGAAACAAAGACCCATTTTTTTTATATCAATATATATATATATATACATATATATATATATATACTGGGTAATGCAATATGGCTACCAATTAAGAAAATTACAGTCTCTGAGATATTAAAACTATTGGACACCCAAAAAACAATGGAGAGATGTATGATGGGTATACATAGACTGCAACATATTACCAAATGTGAAACCATGTAAAAAGCAAAGAACTTTATAGAATGTTTAAAAAATATGTTTTAAGTTATAATTGGATAAGTTTAATCAGAGATTTAAAGATACCATTAAGAAGTAGCAAAACGTAGTAGATCAGTATTAGCCTTTTAGTCAACAGAAAATCTGAGTCTGAATCCTTGCTTTGACACTTAACTAGCTATGACTATGATATCTCCTCTCTTTTCCCCACTGTATGGATGATAAAACTAAAGCTAATATTTAATATCAATGAGGAAAGCTCTTTGGAAATCTTGGTGTACAAGGTAAATTGAGTTATTAAGATCACAGATTCAAATATGAATTTCAGTTACTTTGTCATAGCCCTGTAATCCTAGAAAATAGAAAACACTGTAAATATCCAACAAAGAAGCAGCTGACTTTCTGAGTATTACAGAAACTGGGGGTAGGCAAAAGTTGAAGAAAGCTAAATTCTCAAAGACAATTCCTGGCAGCAAACTATAGGATACATTATAAGTATGACAATATGCTCTTGCGCTCATTCTCTTCAGCTACACAGACAATTCTCAAAGACAATTCCTGGCAGAAAACTATAGGATACATTATAAGTATGACAATATGCTTTTGCATTTATTCTCTTCAACCACACAGATACATTACCCTAGTAAATTCAATTCTCAAGACAAAAGAACCGTAAAATGTAAATACAGGCCTGGATTCTACTAGCTGAACTCACCAATCCAAATGCCATCAGATGGACATGAAGAGAATATTTAGTATTTGGCCAAATCTGATTTTATTATAGCAGTAATCATATAAAATACTTCAAGTAAATTAAATGAAAAGACCTCCTTGAACAGCAAAGATCTTTCTCTGTGCTTCATTGTGTAAAACAGACTATTTAATAGCCCATTAAGCTAGCTGCAAATAATGGTTAAATCAAAAAGGGAAAACAATGTCAGCCTTGTATGCATTTCTTTGTTCAATAATGACAGTGTTTACCTTCATACAGTAAAGCATTACTGCTCTGGGCCTCACTTAAAAGCACAGCAGACAACAGACTTAATTATGTCTCTGTCTCTCCCTTTTTCTCTCTCTCTTTTAACTACTAGTCTCAGTTATTTATTGGCCAAGTCCCTGTGTTCACTGATTTCACTTGTTGTCAAATGTCTTGAGAAGCCCCGGGAAATCTGGGCTAATCCCCATTATCACTGTGACCTTTCCCCAGCCATTTTTTTTCTAACTTTTTTATCCAATGCCTTTTCCAGGAGGGTGGAAATTGTGCCTATGCCTCCTATCTTACAAGGCTATTGTGGGGGGAAAATTTTGCTAACTTCAGTGTGCTTTGTAAATATGAGTTATTTCCCCTGAGTGAAGAATGTATGAAATGCCACAGACTACAACTTCCCAAAGATATTTCTACCAAGCAACAGCACTAAAGAACAGGTAGGAGAAGGACAAAAAGGCATTCGTTTTATTTATTCACCAGCTCACTAGAGAATAAGAGAGAACATCAAGTCAATAAAGAAAAAGACAAGGCTAAAGCATATGTTCAGTATGAGTTACTTTGATTTTCAAAATCATTCAATAGACTGAATTTGGGCAACAAGAGGGAAAAGTCTTAAAACAGTGACATGGCATTATAGATCTAGAGCTGAAAAGGACCTTGAAGATGATCTACCTCCTGATTTT
Organism: Myrmecobius fasciatus; assembly: GCA_023553655.1. Taxonomy (NCBI): domain Eukaryota; kingdom Metazoa; phylum Chordata; class Mammalia; order Dasyuromorphia; family Myrmecobiidae; genus Myrmecobius; species Myrmecobius fasciatus. The sequence goes on from JAJPUD010001766.1 coordinate 303,515, forward strand.
ACAAATGAGGATGTTGTGGCCCCAAGCATTACAATGACTTGCCCCAAATTAAACATGTAGTTAAGAGGCAGAACTTGGATTTAAAGCTTTTGGTCTTCCAAATGCATTATTCTTTACACTGTATCATAAGTATCTCTAACAGGATGCCCCACAAAGATGACCTTCAATAAAAATATAGTAACAGCTGACAGTATGTAAGCTTTAAAGTTCACAATATACTTTATGCATATGAATACAGTGTAGCGGCAAATTTGCCTTCAACATAGGATGGGAATGAATAAAGCAATATTTGGCTTATGGACAAATAAACCAAGATTCGTGTAATTAATAAAAATAATTCTGGATATAAGAGAGTTCATTCTCCTTCATTTTTGAAAACCCAAGAGGCAAAATGAGGTCTAGAAATGCAACTTGTCCAACTGCCTTTTTTGGTTGTTGTAGTGGTTGTTATTATTGTTTTTATGAAATAGTGCTACAAGGAGGAAAGAAGGAAAAGGCCTGGAGGCCTTCAATTTCCCCTCACTCATTTCATGTCATGCTTATAAAGGACCCAATCATCAAATGGTGAAGCCCAATAATACTTGGGCATTTTTTAAGAGTTTGCTGGTTCAAGGAGAGGCAAGCCCTGGAATATGAATTCTAAGTAAATGGAAGAGAATTTTTAGATTTAGAAGAAACCTCAGAAACCAACTACTCCAATCTTCTAATCCTTTTTTTTTTTTTTTAAGCAAATAAGTAAACTAGAGATGGAATGATTTGTCTAGGGTCACAAAGCTCCTTTAGTGATAAATCTATGACTAGGACACAGACTTTCTAAGCTTTAATACACTACTCTGAAAATTTAGTATACATTTACTAAGCACTAAAATGAACAAGAAATCATGCCAAGTAGTGTCTTTGCCTCTAAAATTAAATGTTTCTTATTAAGTTAATATAAGATATCAGTTGTCAGTTTAAACTTCTAGTTGATCATACAAAAGGAAGGTCCTAGAACTGGGGGTGAGGGGAAAGGGGAAATGTGCTTCCATTATTAGAGAAAGAAAAACAAAAAGGAAAAGAAAGTATTTTCAGACAGTAAATCCAAAAGCTAAAAGACACAACAAACAAGTTAAGGAAATGGAATTCTTCAGGTACTCAGACATTTTTCACAAAGGAAGCACCCAAATGATAATTAGAATGTTACCGCACAAAACTAGAAAACTAGAGAATTTTTATTTTCTTAATGAATCTCATTATAAAGATAGTAGAACTGAAGAAACTTGAACATCCAACAATTAATTTATATTCTATATTTGGTTGGCTAACCTGCTCATTAAAGCCATGTCATTAGAATAAGCTTAAGGAAGAGAAGAAAAAGCTAAGAATGGAAAGAGTGTGCTTCAGGGACTGCCTGACCAACAAGAAAAGTCTCACTGTTGCCCATTACCAAGACTGCCATCCTCTTGAGTTGCAAACACTAGGCAGCAGAACAATCTCTAGGGTAAGAAGTCTTATAATCTGTGCCCCCATAAACGTATTATGGAGTCACAGACATCTGAAGCCAGGGAAAAGCACAGTGAGTGGGTAGACAAAGAAAGTGTTTATAGATGTATTAGTCACCAACAGACTAACAAGGGATCAGTGAAATTGGTTGGGGGAAGGAATCCCTTATTTGTCTTCCAAAGGATTATATAAATTAGAGGTTCATGGGTCCAAAACAGTTTGGAAAGGAGGTTATAATAATAAAGTAGTAAGAGACATTGCTTGTTGCAATTAAATTGCCAAAATCTATAGAGTGGGAATTAGGCTGGCAGGGAAGAAAGATGAACTTGAAGCCTCAACACATTTGTTACTCTGGTATAAGCTCTCTAGCCCAACTCCTCTGGTATTCTAACAGAGCCAAGAATTATCAAAAAGTTTCCTGTATTCATTCCACTTCCTGTTTTCTAGTGAAAGCCCCTTTTATATCTTCTCTTAGAAATGCCCTTAGAGTCAGTAAAGACTTCATGATAAAGCAGATAACAGAAAAGGAAAATTATTCTGTTGGGAGGGGTAGAGGGAGTTCAGACCAACACCAGCTGCTCTAAAAACTCAACCATGCAGATAAAAAACAGATCTATTTGTATGTGCAGCTTCACTCCCACCCATAAAGGGTCAGTGGTACAATAGGAAAGAGTTTAAGTTCAGCCCAAAGCAATGCAGTCAGGATAAATACCATCAATCAATCACCCCAATTTTCTGTGCTAAGGATTTTTTGGCAACTGGCAATTTGAAAAGAAATTTCCTTCCTATTTTACTACTTCTCTTTTCTCTATCTCTTTCTCTATGTCTCAGCAACTGGCAATTTGAAAAGAAATTTCCTTCCTATTTTACTACTTCTCTTTTTTCTATCTCTTTATGTGTCTCTGCCTCGGTCTCTTTCACACACACACACACACACACACACACACACACACACACACACACACACCCCAAAATGTTATTACAGTGAGACTGTCTTTAAATAGTTTTATCTAATTTGAAGTCACAAAGAGCAATTTCACAGACAGAAAGACCTGGGTTCAGGTCCTACCTCTGCCATATACTGAGTGACCTTAGGCAAGTCCTTCAATTCCTCAGTTCACCAGACTACCAAATAAGGCTGTAAATTGCAGATCATGCGTTAACCAACGTGGGGAGAAGGAGTTTTCCCCACTCTGGACTCCTAGCACTAAAGAAGGTAGCCTCGAAGGTTTTCAAAGAGCTCTCTGTCAGAAGACTATCTGGAAAAGTGGCACTATGCTCCCAACAATCCAGCTGGAAATGTGTTCTTCCCCACATGCCAATGGACTGGGTGGCTGAAGGGATTAAGCCAACAAGATCAACAATACCCTCTACTGCTGCTAAAAAGTAGAATTTTGCATTTGTCAGGCTCCAAGCCTGGTGCAGATTCTTATCTTGGGTCAAAACTGCACAATGGGAGAAGTTAATGTTCAGTCCCAGGAAGAATGCAGGATAATCATGTTAAGTAGCTGCTTTGCAGATTTCCATCAAGATGAAATGATTGTGTTACATACATTTTGAAACTACCACTCTTCTGGTACTGACTGTTCTAATAATCTCAAGAAACTAAAACCATCCAGAAATCCTATAAAAAGTTGAAAACACTTTTCCTCATCCTCTCCACTTCTGAAACCCCATTGAGAGCAAAAGTGAAATATAATTTGTATACTCCATCTCCTGATTCCATGACTTTCCCCTTACTACTCTTCCATCTTGGAATGTTCTTCTTTCTTTCCTCTGCCTCCCAACTTCATTTAAGCCTTACTAAAATCCTACCCTATGCAGAAGACCTTTCCTGATTCCTATCAATGTTCCCTCCAAATTTTCCTTCAATTTCTTCTGTATATAAGATTATTAAAAGGCTCAATCCAGTATTAAGTTTTTAATAATAATTTAATAGTAACAATAAAAACTTTAATAACAACTCAAAACTGAACTAACACTTTTAGGACACCTTGTAAGGCACCCAGCTGTCTGTATGTTGTCTCTTTCTCATAAGACTTAAGTGAGTTCCCTGAAGGTGAGAGCTTTCCTTTTTCTTTCACTATGTTATTGGGTGTAGTATAGCACAGAGAGCTTAATAAATACTTGTGGAGTTCTCACTATCCTGCTTGCCTTTAGAAGGAAGGTATATTTAGAAAGACATTTTTAACATTGTATGGCTGAATACATAGACAGTTTTGTATATAAGGAGATAAAGATGTTTTTACATATGTACACACATAAAACCTCAAATAATTCTCACAACAATCCTGAGAGATAGGAGTTATTATTATTCCCATGTGAGTTGAGGAAACTGAAACAAACAGAAACTAAGTGTCTGAGGCTGAATTTGAATTCAGGTTTTCCTGACTTCAGGCTGGGTGTTCTTTTGAAAACCACTTCCCTCAAACAATCCTTCCCTTTTAGAGCCCCACCCACCCCGTTTTTCCCCCCTTTCCCTCCAGTTTCCTTATAAGTACGTCTATTATTCCCTCTGAGCAAAATCTGATGAGATAGAGATTAACCCAATTCTCATTCCCCTCCCTTTTCTCCCCTCAATCATTATAGGTTTTCTTTGCCTCTACATGTGATGTAATTTCCCTTATTTTACCTCCTTTTCCTCTTCTTCCAGTGTTATCCCTTTTCTACCTCTAATTTCTTTTTCAGTTTATCATATCATAAGATTCATAAAATCACAATAAACATATAATAATAATCATAAAATCACAGTAATCATATGATAATAATCATAAAATCACAGTAATCATATCATAATCATAATGTAATAATCGATTAATAAAATCAACCTTCATTCTATAAGTATCTATAACATAAATATAGTTCTCAAGAGTTATTTTTTCTTGTTACCTTTTTATGTTTCTCTTGTGTTCTGTGTTTGTAGATCAAATTTTTTGTTCAGTTCTGGTCTTTTCAGTAGAAATAGGTGAAATTCTCCTATATCATTGAAAGACCATCTTCTTCCCTGGAGGATAATGCTCATTCTAGCTGGGTAACTTATTCTTGGCTGCAATCCAAGTTCCTTTGCCCTTCGGAATATCTGATTCCAGGCCCTTCGATCCTTCAAAGTAGAAGCTGCTAGGTCCTGTGTGATCCTAATTGTAGCTCCCCGATATTTAAATTGTTTCTTTCTGGCTTCTTGTAATATCTTTTCCTTGGTATGATAGTTCTGGAATTTAGCCACGATATTTCTGGGGGACTTAATTTTTGGGTTTCTTTCAGGAGGTGATCGGTGGATTGTTTCAAGGAGTATTTTGCCTTCTGGGTGTAAAATATCAGGGCAGTTTTCTTTTATGATTTCCTGGAATATAGTGTCCAGGTTCTTTTTTTCATCATGGCTTTCAGGAAGCCCTATAATCCTTAGATTGTCTCTCCTAGATCTATTTTCCAGGTCAGTTGTTTTTCCTAGGAGATATTTCATGTTTTTCTCTATCTTTTCATTTTTTTGTTTTTGTTCAACTGATTCTTGAAGTCTTGATGAGTCATTCATTTCCAATTGTTCGATTCTAATTTTTAATGTCTTATTTTCTTCAGTTACTGTTTTTAGTTCCTTTTGCAATTGACCAATTACATTTTTTTGTTCACTGCATTCTTTTTCCATTTTCTCTATTTTATTTTGCAGTGATCTCATTTCGTTTCCCCATGTTTCTTCTAACTCTCTTTTAAGATTTTTTATGCAATCTTCAAAGAAAGTCTTGTGACATGGAGACCAGTTTATGTCTTTCTTTGGGGCTTTTTCTGGAGTTGCTTTACCTTTAGGGGCCTCAGGATTTGAGGTCTGTTCTTCCCTCTCTCCATAAAAGTTGTCTATGGTGAGAGCTCTTTTTGGTTTTTTATTCATTTTTTTTTAAAGGTGTGAGGTCTGTTTAGGGCAAAGGTGGGACAGCTGCTTTAATTTGCCCTGGGGCAGTTCTGCTGATTGAGTTATTTCAGGAACTGGGCAGTTCTGCTGATTGAATTATGTCAGGGGCTGGGCAGCTCCGCTGATTGAATTATTTCTGGTGCTGATCAGACCTGTTGTTTGATTGATTGCTTTTAAGGTGCTGTGTAATGGCAGCTAGTTACGATGCTCATCAGGGGTTCAGTGGTTCACAATCTATCCCCCTCAAAAGGCAGACCCTCCAAACCACCTGCCCACAATCAGGACAAATTGTTCCAAGAGGCTCGCAGAAGACTCCCAGGTGTGTGAAAAGCACAACGCTCCCACTCCTGTTCTGACTCCTGTTCCAGCTCCCTGCTCCAGCTCCCTGCCCCGGTCTCCCTGTGCTGCAGTCTGGGTTCAGTAGGCCACCCCCTGCCCCATTAAAACAGACCTGTTTTGAGGTTCTTCCAGAGTATCTTCTTCTAGAATCGTGTTGTTCTCCGGATATTGTGGATTTTTTTGCTTCAGAATCAGTCTAGAGGCTTCATATTTTGTTGGTTTGAGGGGAGGTTAGAGGAGGTTACAGAGAATCCTGTCTGATCTCCGCCACCATGGCTCCACCCCCGGAAGCCAGGCTGGGTGTTCTAATCATTATATCATCTAGTTATTCCACACATGTTAAAAGATGGCATGTAATATATCCATGTACATGTATTATAGTATTTAGAAACATACAAAATATTGTAAAGAGTTTTAATTTCCTTGTTTATATGCAAAATGTTTCTGCTTTATATCTCAAAATGCCAAGGAAAAAAAATTGGCACCAAACCTTTGAAAGTTCTACCCACTGTAAGCCAGGCCAACTGGAATTCCAACAATAATAAAAAACACACACACTTAACTAAGTAAATAAGTCTCCATCAACTTCGTAGCCTAGCAACAGAGCAATTCTATATACAGTGGTGTGAGTATATGTTACTTGATTAGCAACTTGGTCATAGCTATAGGGTCAAGTTCATCACCAATTGGCCATTAATGGGTTGTTGTCACGAATACAAACGTTGCAACATAATGTCAAGACACAGTCTCACAAGTGAGAACATTTTATAAACTGGTTCTGGGAGAATGTGGAAATACATGCTGGAAAAAAAGTCTCCGTAAAGTAACTCTTGAAATTCTTTTTGAAAATGCCACAACATATTTTTTTCATCATTTCTATTAAAAAGGAAAAAATAATTACCATTTTCACATTTTTGAACCAATAAAGTATTATCCACTAAAAAGAAATATGTTCCATTCATATCTTTTTTTGAATTAGAAATATCTCTAATCTCTATTATCATGATTGGTAAATATAGGCTTTAATCCCAAGTTTTGGGGTTATGTACTTTTTAAGCACTTGCTGTTTTGAAAAGGGGGGGAAATATTAATTATTTTGTCCATAAACACTTGGCACATCAAAATCATACAAGTGGTCCTATAACTGCAAAAATTATCACTATAGCCTTCATAGCTCATTAAAAGTTCTAAGAGATATCAGTATCAATACTTTATAAAGAAAAAGATAAAGCAGAACTATATAAAATATTTGGTATTTGAAATAGCCAATGGTATTAAAATCAAACAAATGGAAAGAACTAATAGCAATATAGCTAGACTCCAGTAAAAAAAAAAAAAGTCTACTCTAAAACCGTAATTAACTGTGAATTACTATTCAATATTACTACATAGATAAAATTTAAACAGCTTGAAACTGCTAACTTAATACCTCAATTAAAACTTTCTGCTACTGATACATAAATCTTCCAGTCTTATTTTTTTTTCATTCTGTTAAAAGTTCACACTATTTCTGGTTACCACAAATACACAAGCTCCAAATCTAGCTCCAGAAAGATAATTTGGAAAGCAAGGTCACTTCACGCATGGCCCCCAGATTTCAGTAATGAATTTGAATGCAAAAGCCTCTCAACTTCACCATGTTTAAGTTCAGTATCACTTAATTACCAAAAATTAAAAATTACTGCATAAGGTCAAGAGCATTTTACTCTAAACAAGTCTTATCTTACTTTTGCAATAACCATTCTAATCACAAGCATATTCTAATCTTACTCTGATTCCACAAAAAAAAAAAAAAAAAAAAAAAATTCTTGATTGAAATCTCTTTTACTAAGCATTCTTTATTTGGAAAACTATCAAATGGCAATCAAGTTTCACCAGAAGAACACTCCCAGATAATTTTTTTTTTTATTTCTAAAATAAAGACACCTCCCATAACTAGATAATACATAAACAGTTAGCATTACCTACTATTACAGAGACAATAGCTGAAAATGGATATGCAGGATACAATATAAGGAAATGATTCAGTAGCAAAGCACAAGAAAAGATCTCACCATGAAGATAATTCACTGGCAATCTGAAAGAGTATAATTCAAAATGATGAAGAGACTCTAACTTGAGACTAAGCACTGTGAAGTGATTAGAATGATGGTCTTAGAATTTTCAAAACCTGTGTTCCTAGTCCATTTCAGACATTTAATATCTGTGCAACTATAGGCAAGTTACTTTATGTCTCTGGGCCTATTTCTTCATCTATAAAATGAGGATAAAAGATGAAGGTAAAACAAGACTTTATTAAGAACATTTCTAGGTCTAAATCAATGTTCTTGTGTTTTTTAATCACAAACAATGAACTGTCCTGGCAAGTTATTACTATCCACTGACTGATGAAAGATTAAAATGACAACTTGTCAAAAGTTCTGTAGATCCTACAATATTTCCAGTGACTCCTGAGGATACATATTTACACATACTCTACCCACTTCCCACATACACACATTCAAACCAGTGAATCAATGGAAATCAACTCATTAATTAAACTAATTAATTAAATCTTAAGTTTAAAACAGGTAGTAAAATCTAACATAGTAAAATAATCTATCATCAAAAGTTCCCACAAAGCCATGGGGGTAGGGAGGAATGTGTTAAATAATGACACATTCCAGTTGCATTTGTTAATATTTATCTTAACACATGGTACATTGTTTCTTGCCCTTAGTTCCTTATGGAACAAAAAACACTAAAATTCTAAGTTCTCTCAGAAATAAAAGCCCTACACAATATATCAAAGCTTCCTGAATTAATAGTTAAGTCTCAGTTGTGAGAAAATTTCAAAGAAAAGAGATTCATAGGGTTAAACATTCAGCTAATGTGTTCTGATGCTCCCAGAAACAATGTTAAATGGTTTCTACAAGCTTCTCAATGGACCACTGTATTGTTGAATTGGGCATGTGGTATGTACTTCATCTCAGGATTAAGTCCCAGTTATATTTAGCGTAAACCTTAAAATTTTATATTTGGAAGTTTTGTGTGTCTGTACATAAAATATACATATATAATATATACACCCATAAAATATATATAAACACAATACTTGTAATATTTACTTCTACATGCAAACTAGTATTTCCCTATATCAGGAATTAACCTTTTTTGTGTCACAGGCCTCTCTGGTAGTCTAATGAAGCTTATAGAGCCTTTCCTAAATGCTTAAAATAAAATACATAGTATTACAAAGGAAATCAATTATACTGAAATTAAGTTATGAAAATATGTTTTCAAAAAAAGCTTACAGATTCTGAGTTAAAAACCCTTTCCTTAGATTAGGGTGGATTCATTTTATTTTCTTCAAAAATTATTTAATGGATAATAATTTTCTAAGTGAAAATGACAGATGATTTCAAAAGACTAGGCTGCTCCAAACTCAAATTAATAGAAGTATTTGGATTCAAAACCAGGTTCAATAATGCACACCTAACTCACAATATACATTATAGCTGACAAAGATTAAGATGTCTATTGTCCAGATACTGATTTATACAAATGCATGAACACACAGACATATGTATACATAAAAATGGACAGGTTCTATAAGTTATTCAGCTAACAGCTACATATCATAATTGAACAAGAGGCATCCTAATTCAAGTCTAAATAAATTTTAATGTGCTCTACATTGCTCAACTTGTTTTTGTGGCCAGGTATCTTAAGAACTTTAAGACTAGGGAAACTTAGTTTTTTAAAAAGTCATTAAACATCTTTACTTAATAGAAATACTTCTATAGAAATGCATATATACCTCTATGCATGTATACACAAGTTTCTTGGAAACCAAAAGAAACATTTAAATATGAAAAACCAACTTATGGACAGACAGTACAACTGGACAACAAACTGGACTCATAATCAAACATAGGAGGATAAACTAGATTTGCCTTTGGGGAACTGTAAAGTTCTTTTAATAATCTCTAAAACTTCTTCCAGAAACAAAGGCCTATTTTAAACTGCTTTGAAAAACCTTCAAGCAATATATAAATGGTAGCTATTATCATTATTGTTATCCTTATTATTATGCTTAGGTCTAGCTTGTTGCATGTTTGCAAGATACAGACTAGTATAGTCTCCAGAGAATAAAAAATGAATTGCATTCAGAGGGCAAAAAAGAGGCTCATATTGAGTGTAAGCAGGCAGCAACATATAACAAATAAGGCATTATGAAGAACCAGATGGAAGGATATGATCAAAGAAATGTATTATCAAAGAAGACAGGCTGGTCACATAGCAAGAGCCAGGAATAAGCCACAGACAGCCCATTTTCTCCACTATATATATATGCTTGACATTAGAAGAAATCAAGGAGAACTCACAGCATGTTAGGTGAACTCCCTGTGATAAACTTTTGTGAAGAAATGGAAAGGAGACACACAGGAAAGGATGAGAAAACAGGGAAGAATTGAAAGCTATATGACTAAAAAGAATAGCCATATCAAGAAGAGCACAGATCGGGGTAGCTAGGTGGCACAGTGGTTAGAGCACCAGCCCTGAAGTCAGGAGGACCTGAGTTCAAATCTGGACTCAGACACTTCCTAGCTGTGTGACCCTGGGCAAGTCACTTAACCCCAATTGCCTCAGCAAAAAGCAAAAAAAAAAAAAAAAAAAAAAGAACACAGATCCTTTGAATACTGAAGCAGACTGAGGAATACCTAGTCCAGCCACCCCATTTTACAGAGAAGGAAACTGAGACATAGGAAAGGCAAGTGATTTCTACAAGTCATATGTTAGCAAGAATTAAAGCTGTGAGCCAAACTTGCCATGGGGCTAAAAAGAGAATTCAACGGATAGGAATTGTTTTTATATATAGCAAATCAAAATTCATTGTTCCATTAATCTGAATTTTCCAAATATACAACCGTTTGTGGCCATCTATTCTTTAAAATGCATCTGTCCAAAATAAGCTCATGGTGTGATTTCAAGATCATATGCCCACATCTGAAGTTTAGAAATTATTCTTCAAATTAAAAAGCTTTTTGCTAAAATGAACCATAATGATAACCAAACAGGGCCTAAAAAATAGAGCCTGTAAAATAGGATGGATTCACTTTCAGATTAATCCATTTTTAGCAAACCATCCTTGACACAGCATCCCTCTAAAACACACTGAAAGGTCTAATAAAAAGGATGCCTTACTAGCCACTGTAAATTTCCTCCCCTCCACAAATAAACAAACAAATGCCTGTAAAAAACAGCTAGTTTCCTCATCTCCCTTACCTATCAGCAGAATTAAATGAGTCACATAGGTAAAACTGATAAGACTTTTCAGCACAAATAAAGTCATTAAGAAAAGGTATAAGATGTATTCATAAAGTAATGAGAGAAAATAGTTGCCTACATGGCTTATATGAATAGGAATTTATGTGTTCCCATCTTATAAGAGAAGACAGGTAAAGGGATAGGAGAAAGAAGGAAAGAGGTACCTGTGGTAGGATCCCTAACAACAATAAACTGTCTGTTCCTGCTCTAAGCCTTAGATACTGAAAGATTAGTCAGCAAGCTCATAAACTACTGAGATGAAGCACTGTAAGGGTTGAGTTCAGAAGCACATTTTGCCACTCTGTATTTCTTCACACATCTAGCATCTCATAGGCACTCCATTAATGCCTGCTGATGGACTACATTTCTGAAGTACCTGCCTCTATCTGACCCTGGGCTAATAACATCAAAACACTTGAACAGGCTGTGAGTGTCCCACCCTCTGTGGACTCAAAGAGTGAGGTTACAATGAGAAAAAATTATAATTTATGTTAGTAACTCTGGAATATTCCAAATAGACAGAGAAGGAAAAGCAGCAATGAACTGGCTTCTGAAGCCATTTTCAGCTGTTTTCAGGTTTTTGCTGTTCAACATATTTCCTTTAAGTCTCACTTAAAAGATTTAATTTACTTTGCTCCAGAGATCTGGAGCAAATTCACTAAAAACAACTGAAGTGCCCTAAGCTTTAGCTTGACTATTATTGTCACCCCAAATCTACAACTGAAAAATAAGAAACAAACCAACCCCAGAATGAAGAACACACCCAATGAAGAACATTGCCAATGTTGGCTAACATTCTGCTCACTCTGTGGTTAATCTTGATGTTTCTCCCCAATGATAAATCAGCTATTCTATGCAGCAACAACTGCAGCCCACTTTTATTTGAAACTATACAGTTGCCAAAAGCACTTTATATACATTACCTCATATGACACTCACAAAATCATGGAAGTAGATGGTACAAATTTTATTTCCATCTTGTAGATGTAAGAATGAAGGTCCACATTAGTTCTGACTAGCTCAGCATTACACAGCTTGCCAGTTAAGCAGGACTGAAATTCAAATCTAAGTATTCTGACTTCAAAATAACTATTCTTTCCAATATACCAAAAAAGTCACAATAAAAAATCCAGATTCAACTTCAGAAAAGTTTTAACCCAACAAGCACTTATTAAATAACTATACCATACCATGCTCTAGGCTAGGAGGCAGGAATATAAAGAAGGAAAGTAAAGCTTCTTCTAAAGAAGCCTACATTCTACTAAGAAGGCTAAACTCATATATAATATATATATATATATATATATATATATATATATATATATATATATACACACACACACATATACACATACACACATGCATATACATGTATATATATTGTACATATGTGTATATGTGTGTACATATATGTATGTGTATGTATACACACATATATATGCAAGGAAAATTGAAGAGGGAAATTTTATAGTATTAAGTTGGGATGCTGGGAAGAGAGGGGATAGGACAAAGGTGGTCAAGAATCCTGAAAGGCTTCACTGAGTTGATGGTTTCAATTCAACATTTTGAATTGAAAATAAAGAAAGAGACCATATTCCAACCATGTGAAAGGTCAGAGGGTTATGAAAGTTCAGAGAACTAGCAGTTTAATATGGCTAAATCACAATGCTTATGAAGAGAATAAAAAGTATAAAAAAGAGGTGATTAAATTAGGAGGTTACCAGACTGCTGAGGACCTGAAAAGCTTTCCAAAGGAGTTTTGCATTTTATTGTATAGGCCAAGAAGAATCCCTGAAGATTTGAGCATAGAAGTGACATAATCAAACTTGTGCCTCAGGCAGATTACTGTGGCAGCTGCAAGAACAAACTGAAGAGAAATGCTAGAATCAGAGAATCCAAGCAGAAGGTGGTTCCACTCTAGATGAGAGGGATCAAAGACCCATAACTAAGACTATTACTATGTAATCAGGGAGAAGAGGAAGAGTATAAGAACAATTGTGGAGAAATATATGACGACAAATTGCACATTTTTTCAGCCTTTTTCAATGTTATCAATCAGCTGTGATGACTTGCTTTTCCTCTCTAAAAAATACTTTGTCATATGGGAAGCCTCTCTGGAAGAGGGAAGAATTCTGATATCTATAGTTACTAAAACTAGAAAACAGAAAATTTTAATAAAACATTACAAAAAATTTTAAATTAAAAAAAGAAAAAGAAATATGGTGGAGATAAAATCAACAAAACTTTCCAAGTGATGGGTGAACATGGCAGTGAGGGAAAATGTGATTCCAGGAAAATTTGGAGGAAAGCTAAATGTAAGAAGAGCAAAAAGTTCTGCTTTGGACAGAAAGAGAGGTAGGATGGCATGGGAGAAAGGTGCTGGGCTTGGAAGTTAGGACGATCTGAGTTCAAAATCTGTCTCAGACACTTAATACCTATGTGATCCTGGGCAACTTATTTAATGTCTCTGGAAGTCAATTTATTCAACTGAAAAATGAGAAGGTTGGACTAGCAGGGAAGAGAGGAAGCATTTCTAGAGCACCATGGCACTGTGCTAAGTGCTTCATGAAGATTATCTAATTTGATCCTCATAACAACCCTAGGAGATGGGTGGTGTTATTATCCCCATTTTACAGTTGAGAAAATTGAAGCAGAGGTTAAGTGACTAATCCAGGGTCACACAGCTAATAAGTGTTTCAGGTCACACTGAACTCGGGTCTTCCCTGACTCCCAGTCCAGGGCAGTATCCACTATGTCATCTTGCTACAACTACATCCATTCCAGTACTGTAACAATGACCCAGGAGATATGTAGCAGAAAACCGAAAATGTATAACCACAGTTCAAGACAGAGATTTGTCCATGATCTGTGGAAAAATATTTCAATACAAAGGAGCTAATAAAATCACCTAGGGGTTGAGATTACAGACAGAAAAGAGAAGAGTTAATATAACAGTGACATTTCATTTCCTAACTGCAAGGCAAGAAAAAAAACTTCAATAGATACCAGAAATGTCCAATTGGCAGCAAGAATTCTCTTTGTAGTAGGTCATTAAAGAGACTTTGAAACAAGAAAGCAAAAACTACATAGCACTGATTTCAGAAGTACATTACAGTGAATAGGATTATTTTTTTTACATAAAAGATACAAATATATAATCAGCTTATCTGCTAGCATGACTCTTGAGCTTCACAACTTCTCCCCCCCTAAATGCAAAAGGAGATTGTATACCTTTTGTATTAGTGGTCTATTTCAGTCTTCAAGTTTCAACTTCATATAGATCCCCTCCCCCAAAAAATCTAATTTCTTATTTATGGAATTCATTTTTATTTTTACAAACTACTCATTGGATTTTCTTTTTAAACTACTGACTTGGGGGCGGGAAGGGGGAGAAACAAATGCACAATGATTTTTTTTCTTATGGGATTATTCAGAAAATCACATCTTTTTTTCCTTACTTTAAAAGCCCATATATATAATTAACAATTTACTTCTTAAAACTAGTTTTAGAAATGAACAAAGTATATAAAGGATAGTTTAAATTTACCACCATTAAAATCTATTTCCATAATATAAATCTGAAGAAGCACACAAGGCATAGTAATGCTGAATGAAAGGCTCTAGTTGGAGGGCACGATGCTAATGGAAGAAAGGCTGGGAGACAAAGTAGGTCCAATTAAGGGCAAAGGATATAAACTGCAGATCTGTCCAGCTCAATCTCTGTACCTTATTTCCATTCTTATTTTTATAAAGAACACAGAGTTCTCACTTAGGTCACTTCACCTTTCCTGAAGTGAAGTACCTTCATCTGTAAAATGAGACAATGGGACTAGAAAACCTCCTTCCAGGTCTATATTATAATTTGAAAATCAGCAATTTAGCTACACTTGAAGCAGATAATGCTTTCTAAAATAAAGTAATAAACAAGTTTAAAAAAAATACACTAGGGGCAGCTAGGTGGCGAAGTGGATAGAGCACCAGCCCTGAAGTCAGGAGGACCTGAGTTCAAATCTGGTCTCAGACATGTAACAGCTGTGTGACCCTGGGCAAGTCACTTAACCCCAATTGCCTCAGCAAAAAAAAAAAAAAATACACTTTTCCAAGAACTAGATTTTGTTGTTGGTTGTTCAGTTATTTGGGTGGGGGGGTGAGCGGCTGAGGCAATTGGGGTTAAGTGACTTGGCCAGGGTCACACAGCCAGGAAGTGTTAAGTGTCTAGGACCAGATTTGAACTCAGGTCCTCCTGACTTCAGGGCCAATGCTCTATCCATTTCGCCACCTAGTTGCCCCATGTCTGACTCTTCATGAACACATCTGAGATTTTCTCAGCAGACATTGGACTGCTTTGCTATTTCTTTTTCTCTACAGATGAGAAATTGAGGCAAACAGGGTAAAGTGACTTGCCCAGGGTCACAAAGCTAGTAAGTATGTGAGATCAAATTTGAACTCAGGTCTGCCTGACTCCATGCCCAATGTTCCATCTGCTGTATCACTTAGCTATCCTAGTTGAAAGGTTTAGGTTCATTTAAACATGAGGGACTCTATATGCAACCACCTTGAAAGGGTTTCTAAAAACATCAGAATTCCACTTTATGACATCTAGCAATAAAAAAAGTTGGATATGGACAAAACTGCTAGAAAGAGAAAATAGATAAAAGGCTGAAAGAAAGAAGGAAGAATGACAAAGAAAGAGAGAAAGAATAAAAACATTTATTAAGTTATTAAGCACTTTCTCATGCCAGACACCCATATTAAGTGCTGGAGATGCAAATAAAAATCAGTTTTTGCAAGTATAAATCTTCTTGCCAACTGGAAGAAGCCAACAATTAAAAGGAACTAGAGAAATGGGTGAGGAAGGATGCATGTGATAGGCATGTATATGTTTCAGGAGATATTCAGGATGTGAGTGTGGAAGCCTGAAAAAGAACCAAAGAACATAACTAGCCTATTATAGCACAGTGTAGGTACAGGAATAGAGGTGCATTCTCAGGTACAAAGAGAATGGAAATGATGGCCAGAACAAAGTGTGACCAATACAGACTCCAAAATAAGAGGACTATATAAAACAAAGCTCTGAAAATAAGCACAAGCAGAGATTTTGTTCTCAATCTGATATGTAAACTAAAATCTATTTATTTTCCTTTTTTTAGAGTTTCATTCTTGTCTTAGACATTTCCTTTCTTTTTTAAAATCAGTGATTTCATACATCCTTTTCTTTCTACTCACCACCCTCAGTAAACAAAGGACTTATGTATAGAAGTTGCTATGTACTCTTCTCTTTTCTCCCCACTTTTTCCTTTTATCAAAAGGAAAAAAAATTCTTCCTTACCCAAAAGAATATTCTTAAAACACTCAAGTCCCTTTTCCCTAGAGAGGCAGCACAGCACAGTGGATCAAGAGCCAACGAGTAAGCAGAGATTCATTCTTACTCTGACACATCCATCCTGTGTGATCTTGAGTAAGCAATTTAATTTTTCAGTGCTCTCCTCAATGTTCTCAAAAACAAGAGAGTGAGAGAGAGCGAGAGAGAGACAGAGAAACAGAGTAAGAGAGAGAGAGAGAGAGAGAGAGAGAGAAAAGAAAAAGTAAAGAATGTAGAAAACCTGCATTGCTAGAGTTTCTTCATCTGACAGTTTCTCTTATTAATGAAATCATAGGTCTAGTTCTTATCCCTATCCTCCGTTCTTTATTCCTCCAAAAGAAATCATAAATGACTAAGAGTAGAAATGATTCAAGATAGATAAGAAATAACTTCTAAATCTCTTCCAAGTTAGATGTGGCTAAAATCTATCATTATTGGTTTTGGGGTCTCTGAGAAAGCTTTTTCTTTCATAGTCTGAAGTTTTAGGAATCTAAACTTATGGCTCCCAAGAAGATGAAAGGATCAGATCACAGACATAAAGCTGGAAGGGACTTCAAAGGCATATAAATTCAACCTTGTTTATTTGAGAAAATAATCCCAGAAAGATCGACCAAATCATACACAAGTGGCACAAATAGAATTTGAACCCTCCATTCTTTCCATTGCATCACATTCTAAGAGCAGAGGTAGGTTGAACCTATACAGTTTGAGTAAACTAGAGAGAGAATACATATAAAGCTCCTGGTATATCTTAAAAGTACTAAACAAATGTCAATTACTATTATTAAGCCTTTTTATAGGTCCCCTGAATGGAATTGTGTTTAATAAATGGAGGGTACCAGTTTGAAATGAAAACTTGGGTTCAAGCCCTGTGTCAAACACATTCTAGTTCTGTGACCATAGGAAATTCCATTAATATCTCTATATCTCAGCCAGTTTTCTTAATGTTTTTTTTTTTTTGTTTGTTTGTTTTGTTTTGTTTTGTTTGCCCAGGAACTGCTATGCTGCATCAAAAGAAGGAATTTTGATACTAAGAGTTTCCCATACAAATAAAATTACAGATCAAAATCAGACAGAAGAATTACATTCCCTAGCACTGTGTCAGTGTAAATGACTAAAACATCATATCCTATACCCATGCTCATAAAGCTATCCCCAAATCTGGAATATGGTCCCCTTCTTTCAAAATCCTTCTCTTCCTTCAAGGTCTGGTTCAGATTCCAGCTATTCCAGAAAACTTTCACTAATTTTCCTCTTCCCTGCTCATTTGAAAGCATACTCTACCTCCAAAAATTTTCATACAGAAATTTGTCTCTTCTTCATCTTCATTCATAGATTACTGTATCATAGTGGGTTTGGTTTTTTATTTTTATTTTTTTTTTGGTATGCCATGTGTAACCTGCACTAATTTAAATTGCTTGAAGGCAGGGCAGCTAGTGGTAAAGAGGAAAAAGCACTGGGTTTGGAAGCAAGAATCATCCTCATGAGTTCAAATTCTGGTCCCAGAAAGACTTGCTATGTGACCCTGGGCAAGCATTAAATATTTAATCCTGCATGCTTCTATTTCCTCATCTAAAATTAGCTGGAGGAGGAAATGGCAAACCACTCCAATATCTTTCTTTACCAAGAAAACTCAAATAAGGTCAAAAAATCAAACACAGCAGAATGACAAAAAAAATCCACTAGATGAACTCTGTGGTCAAATTGATCTACTGACGCTTCTCTAACTATCCTATGTACATCAATTCCTCTATACACTTGAAATGCCCTTTCCATTTATCTCTCTATTTTTTTTTCTCCAAGTGCTTCTTTTTCCTTTAAGGCTCAATTCAAATTCAACCTTCTCAATGAAACTATCCCAGAAAATCTTTTTACCTCAGTGATGGATCCTTTCTCCCAGGCTACTGTACTCAGTGTTATGCCATTCAAGCCTTGGAATATAGTAAAGTAGTGCTATTTTTTCTATGCGATGTTCCATATTTCTTCAATTAGACAATTCTTCAAGGATAGTGATCACATTTTTCATATTTCCTTTAATCCCTAGTATTTAACACCATTGTGCTCTTACACATGGTGAGGTTTCAAAACATCTTTTCTGCTGATGATCATGATGATAGCATGTATCTACAATAACTTGACATTATACCACAGAATTCACAACAAAAGCTAGAAGGACATCAATCCATTATGTAATTGCTATCTGTATTAATAATATATAAAAATCAAAACATTTACTTAGAGATTGTACAAGAAATTTTTTTAAAATTTATTTATTTTAATACATATTGCTTTATGACACAATGGGAGAGAAAAATCAGAACAAAAGGGAAAAAACACGGGAGAGGAAAAAAACAGAAAAAAGTAAACATAGCATGTGTTGATTTACATTCAATCACCACAGTCTCTTTTCTGGAAGCAAATGGCATTTTCTGTCCAAAGTTTATTGGGATTGCTTTGGATTACTGAACCACTGAGAAGAACCAAGTGTTTCATACTTCTTCCTATTATTGTGTACAATGTATTCCTTGTTCTGCTTGTTTCATTCAGCATCAATTCATATATATCTTCCCAGACCTTTCTAAAATCAGTTCATCATTTTTTATAGAACAATATAATATTCCATTACCTTCATATACCACAACTTGTCCAGTCATTCCCCAATTGATGGGCATCCACTCCTTTTCTAATTCTTTGCTACTACAAAAAGAGCTGCTACAAACATTTTTGTACATATGGGTCCTTTTCCCTCTTTTATGATTTCCTTGGGATACAGCCCCAGTAATGGCATTGCTGGATCAAAGGGCATACACAATTTTATGGCCCTTTGGACATAGTTCCAGATTGCTCTCCAGAAGGGTTCGATCATTTCACAATTTCACCAATGATGCATGTATTCCAGTTTTCCCACATCCCCTCCAATATTTATCATTACCTTTTCCTGTCAGTCATCTTAGCCAATCTGAGAGGTGTGAGGCAGTACCTTAGAGCTGTTTTAATTTGCATTTTCTCTAATCAACAATGAGAACATTTTTTCATATGACTACAGATAGCTTTAATTTTATCATCTGAAAATTATTCGTTCATATCCTTTGAAATCAATTGGGAAATGAAGGATTTGTATTCTTATAAATTTGACATAGTTCTTTATATATAATCTTAGAAATGAGACCTTTATCAGAAATACTGGCTGTAAAGATTTTTCCCAGCTTTGTAATTCTCTTTTAATCTTGTTTCTGTTAGTTTTGTTTGTGCAAAACCTTTTTAATTCCATGTAATCAAAGTTGTCCATTTTGCCTTGCATAATGTTCTCTAGTTCTTCTTTGGTCATAAATTCCTCTCTTCTCCAAAATCTGATAGGAAAGCAATAAATTAATCCTTACTCTCCTAATTTATTTATGGTATCATCCCTTCTGCCCAAATCATGTATACATTTTGACCTTATTTTGGTATGGGGTATGAGATACAGGTCTATGCTGAGTTTCTGAATTTTCCAGTTTTCCCAGAAATTTTTGTCAAATAGTGAGTTCTTATTCCAGAAGCTAGAGTGGGGTTTATCAAAATACTGAATTACTATAGGCCTTGAATATTGTGTTATGTATATCTAATCTATTCCAGTGATCCACCACTCTATTTCTTAGCCAGTCCCACATTCTTTTGATAACTGCTGCTTTTCAATATAGTTTTAGGATTAGTACTGCTAAGCCACTATCCTTTGTATTTTTTTTTCATGAATTCCCTTGATATTCTTTACCTTTTATTCTTCCATATTAATTTTGTTATTATTTTTCTAGTTCCTTTTTGGCAGTTTGATTAGTATGACACTGAACGAGTAGATCAATTTAGGCAGAATTGTCATTTTTATTATATTTGCTCAGCCTACCCATGAGCAATTGATATTTTTTCATTTTATCTGACTATTTGTGTGAAAAGTGTTTTGCAATTGTGTTCATATAGTTCTTGGATTTGTCACAAGCAGTATTTCTTAAACCAAGCATCCTAGTAGCCACTGTGACTTTGAGACAATCAGAATATTTATGAATCTTTCTCCAAAGTCAACTAAATCTCATGAATTCAAAAGAACTATACAGTTCACTCAAGCTTTGGAACCAAAAAGAACAAGGATCTTCCACGGGATAACCTTTCAAATACTTGAAGACATGCAGCTCTTCTTAAATCCCAGGCTTCTCTTCATCAGGCTAAACATCTCCAGCTCCTTCAATCAACAGTTATATGACTGATCCAAGTTTCTTCATCATACTGGCTGCAAAGCCAAAGTCCAGATTCAAAACTTGTACCTGACTTATACTAGCTATATGACCAAGGATAAAACACTTAACCTCTCAATCTCAGCTTCCTCTTCTCTAATGAGAGCTACAATTCTTCTCTATTGACCTCGTACTTTTTAATTCTCCCATTATTAGACTACTTTTCAGATTAGAAATATTTGTTCATTTATTCTACATAAGCAACCAAAATCTTTTCTCCTATTCTTTAGGCTATACAATGGCAAATGTAGTTAGAAACTTTTCTTAATTGTTCACTTGATCAAATAATTCTGTTCCTATTATCAAAAGTTCTTGGGGAAAGCCAAGCACAGCTCTCCTTAAAGAATAATGTTTACTATATGAAGCACAAAATTTCTCTAATGTGCAATTAAGGGTAATAGAAATTCTAGCAAGGAGAATATAGATAGTATGCCATTATATAAAATACATTAATTTATATCCTTTGTTCCATAGGCAAAAAAGTTTTCTAACCATCCATTAGAATTCACAAAGCTAAGAAAGAACTGCTTAAGATTCTAAATGGCTAACAGAAAAAATTCTCAGAAGCAAATGACTTCAAGATTCAAAGAGCCCTAGTCACCTATGGTTCACAGCCCTCCTACCTAAACCAATGTAATAATTTCACATATTGTAACAAGATATTCAATACTCCTAAGATAAGAAATGTTTTCTGTGAAAGAAAATTTTCCCTAATCATCTTCTTGGATGGTGGTAAGGGATATAGATATTGGAAAGGCAGAAGTCACAATCCTCCAGTTTTATTGCTTTCTGGTTACTTCAACTACTTTGTTCTCCACCAATTTGGTCACATGGTTCCAAAACATTTACACTGAAGCATTTAACTCCTAGTAGTGATTTACCCAGCCTATTATGTTTGTGCTCAGACCCAGAAGACACTACAAATAGAAAGGGGAAAAATGGGGGTGAGGGACAAGGGACAGTGTACTGAATTGTAAGATTATGGAGGTAAATTCCCAACCCCACAATGACTTGCTAGATAAACATTAAGTTATATTTATATTTATATAATACTAGTTTTCAAAGCCCTTTTACTCACATCTCATTTGGCCTTTACAACAATTCTGTTGGGAAGACAAGGCAGAGTTGTGAAAATTCCTCATTTAACAGATGTGGAATCTGGGGCCCAAGGAGATTTACTCAAAGTCATATAGTTAGTAAAAGAGCTAAGATCAAAAGCTTTCTTCTTCCACCTCCAAATCCAGAACTATTTAGTATTATTTCTAACTACCTTGCCTCTGCCAAAAGATCTCCAATGATACAGAACTCATCCTGTGAAGAGGCAGTCCATTCACTTTTAAAGAGTTCTGATGATTAGAAAGTTTTTCCTAATATCAAGTCTATATTTACCTCCCTGATATTTCTAAAAGGTATTGCACCATTTTTGCACGTTCTTCCCACCAGGAGTCAATTTTTTCCCCATAATTAATGTTGGAATAAAAATGAACTTTATGGTCTACATTATATCTCACATGTCTTAAGTTCAAAAAAATTCTGAAATGTAAATTCAGATGACCTAGTCCTATAAGTAACAACTGAGATCTTGCAACAAATCCACATAATTTTTAATCAAAGGGAATTTGGGGACTTTGATTCTGAAGCCCCAGAGTACTCTGAACCTTTAAGGCTGAAGGTGAATGGTAGGAAGAGGAGTGCTGTGCACTCCAAATTAATCTTGGCTATGCCAAAATCATTAAATATCAAGGAATAGAAAAGACTTAAACACTGTAATCAACTTTTGCCTAAAGGATGCTACTTATTGAAAATAAAAGGTTAGTGTAGTTTAGAACTATGATGCAACAATCTGGAATATCCTAGGATTTATTAACATATCAAAATAGTTGTGGATATACACTATTTTTTAACATCAAAATATTACCTACAGTACAATACCTACATTTCTTTTGATTTTATTTATGTACCTATGAATGGTAATACAAATACAAAAGAAGCCATTTATTCCAGTTCATGCCAGAAAGAGAATTTACCCAGCCTCTGCCTAAAGATCTCCAATGATGTGGAACTCCAACTGAAGAGGCAGCCCATTTCCCTTTTGGAGAGTTCTAAATGGTTAAGAAGTTTTTCCTAACAGCAAGTTTCTATTTGCCTTATTGAAATTTCCACACATCATTCCTGGCTGGATGCTTTGGAACCAAAAAGAACAAGGATCTTCCACGGGATAACCTTTCAAATACTTGAAGACATGCAGCTCTTCTTAAATCCCAGGCTTCTCTTCATCAGGCTAAACATCTCCAGCTCCTTCAATCAACAGTTATATGACTGATCCAAGTTTCTTCATCATACTGGCTGCAAAGCCAAAGTCCAGATTCAAAACTTGTACCTGACTTATACTAGCTATATGACCAAGGATAAAACACTTAACCTCTCAATCTCAGCTTCCTCTTCTCTAATGAGAGCTACAATTCTATGCCTAATTCTGTGCAGTTTAAAGATATATTGAATGTAAAGAGCTCTCTGTACATGTCACATACAATTATTCTTAAACTAAAACAGTCTGGCAATCAATTCAAACACTTCTTGAGAGTTTCTGCAACAAGATAACATTCATAAAAGTTATTTGATATAGTAGAAATTCCACTAAACTACATTAATGTTGGAGGATAGGACTAAATTCTTGTATCAGAGCTCCCTGAGGGCTATCAACTCTATTTACTGTGAAGAGTGTACAAGAAGTTTTCAGGAATGTAATCTGACCAATAATGCCAGTGTGATCATAATCAGAACCTTAATTCATCTATTTTGCCTTATCTGCCATATATCTGGCTTTAAAACATATAGAAAAAGAACTATTCTGTTCTTTCTCTGAGGTTACATTAAGTAGAAAGTTAAAATATTAATTCTGGTCTCCCCTTAATTAAAAATGCAAGCTTTGGTCATTCAAACCACTTTTGTATACAACATTCAATTTAAGTATGAATGTGGATTACTACTATGTCCACATTGTCAGAACTAAAAATAAGTGTTTGATATATATGTTTGACTTCAGTGAAATTTTATCATTTTAATTTTGCCAAAATACTTACTTCTAGTTAAATTTTACAACTTTTTTCATCTCTTAAAAAGAAAGCTAGATATATAGATCTTTCCATTTTTTCCTCCAATCTTACCCCACTTTACTGTCTTATTTCTATACTATTCAATTAGGCTTAAAACTTTCAATTTAAAAAAAAAAGGAATGAGGATCACAGATTCAGAACTGGAACCTAAGAAGTCATGAAATCCAACACCCTCATCTTACAGATAAGCAAACTCTCAGAAATGACCTAACCAGGATCACATAGCTAGCTTAGTACTAAATGTCTAAGGCAAGATTCAAAAGTCAGGTCTTCTTTATGCCAAGTTCGATATTCATTTTATCTACTCACAACCTAGCTATCTCTACACCACTTCTCAGTATCTGAAAGACAGTTTCCACCTCTCTCACCAAAAAATTCCTCTAAGTTTTTGAAGATTATTTTTGTGAGCTGATAAAACTTCAGTACCATCCATTCCCAGGTTGATGAATAGGGATCTTGCCCCTTAAGTTTCTTCATAGGCAGCTATGTGGTGCATTAGAGTGCTAGAGGCAAGCCAGGAACACCTAAATTGAACTATGGTCTCAGACATTTAAAAGCTGTGTGATCCTTGACAAATCACTTAAAATCTGCTTGCCTCAGTTTCCTCAATTCTGAAACAGAGATAATAAAACCTACCTTGCAAGTTTGTTGTAAGAATCAAACAAGGCAATATTTGTAAAGTGCTTAACACAGTGCCTGGTAGATGTTTAAGAAACGCTTATTCATTTGGCCTTTCTCTTTCTCCTTCTGTCAACATATTCTATATATACATTCACTCACATACATATACATACATGTGTATGTATAAATATGTGTATGTATATATAGACACATAAACACACATACATATATTATACATTCTTTTACTCACAACTGGCTGCCATTACCTTTAATTAGCTTTTAATAGGTCTTTCTAATATTTGATATATTATAGATTTTTAAAAAATATCTTTGCTGAACTGAAATAATTTCCTGACAATCTCTTACTTGTAAGTTACGTAGTATGAAGTTAATATTGGCTACCAAAAAAAAAACAAAACAAAACAAAACTACTGGCAAAGTCAAAGCTACATAAAGTTCTGCCAGAATTATGGTTGATCATTCCATGGAAGCATGCATGGGTCTTAAACTTCTCTTCCATCCCCTTCATGTAATTAATTTCTTTCAGTTCTAACATAAAATGCTTTTTAATCCTCATGATCAATTTTTTTGCATTGAAGCTAGTCAAGATAGTATATCCCACAACAATGACCTTGTATATAGAAGATTTAAATTGACATGGAGGGTGAAATGAAATGGGAGTGACTATGGAGTCAACTTTTCATCAGAATTTTTCATTACCTGATTTTAAGGCTAGCTAAAACAGAAGCAGACTAACTTCACCACAGACAGGAAACAATGCTTATGTTTTGTGTGCAAATTTATTTGTATGCCAAAAAGGATATTATTTAATTATTGACATATAGGAGACATTTACTTACTTATTAAAGTACTCTTGGCCACTTTGGGCAAAAATTATATGAAAACTCTGAAGTTACTTTACCTTTAGGCAAGATCTTCCAAATGCAAAGAGCATTTCTGAAAATGCACTAGCTCACAACACAGTGACTACAAATAGGGGGATGATATTTACAAAAGACATGACATCTAAAGTTCCAGTGGAAATAAAAACTAACCAAGTTGGAAGAATAAGTTAACCAGGTAGTCTGAGTTGGAGAAAAAAAACATTTTTTTAAAAATCAGGATAAAACTGATTTCTAAAAGATTACAAAATTTATGCTGGTGTCCAACTGAATTGAAGCTATTACTTCTCCAAATAAACAAAATAAGCAATAAATACATCTCTAAAGAAATTAAATACACATATAAAATCTCACTGAAGAGAAAATGAAACTGTTTACAAATCAGAAATTTCTCTAGAAAAATCATCTTATATACTTGTGCTGATCTTTTAAGAAAAATAGTCAACCTCAAAAAAAAAAGATATACCAAGTTTAGGAACTATACCTCAAAACTGTACAGAAGAGTAATTTATATAGCTTTGTTTAATTTTCCATGTTTAATTTAACAAAAACCTCAGGTTTCATACAAAAATGCCTTAATGGATGTACACTTCTAGTTCTATAATTAATCTACTGAAGGAAGAAACAAAAAACTGGGCCATTCAGCACCCCTTTGCTTTGGGTTAGACCTGGAAATAATTGTTTATAATCTAAATTTGCATAATCAATAATTTGAACCCATATAGGTATACTGTCTTAAAGATATTATTTGGTTTAGTTTCCTTTTTGGTGAAATGAAAACCCCCATAAAATAGATCAACTATTATTAGCTGTTGTAGGTTGACTACTGGAAAAGAATGGGAATAAGGAAGAAGAGAATCATGTAGCTCAATTGTGTCAAACTCAAATGGATATGGAAGCCATTAAATCCTTACTTGGAAAACCACATTTTAATATTATCTATGTTCTATTACATTTCTATTTACTTTGCTAAATATCAACAAATTATATTTTAATCTGTCAGGGCCATTCACCAGGCATGTAATCTACTACCCAGATTCTCAATGTCAAGTGTTTGTAAGCCAGTGATAAAGCTTTAAGAATAACTGAAAAGATCAAAGGCTATATAAATACTGGTCTATTAAGAACCAAAGTCCTCAAATTTTAGTCATTAGACTGATATAAGGACAGTGTACACTAAATACTAGGCAAGTCCTGTTCCTATTTGAGAAATTCTGCCAAATGTTCTCTATAACATACCCTCTTCATTAGATTTCCATCCTTCATTCAGCATGAGGTTGTTCCTATCATCCAAAGAACAAGTCTAACTGTACATATCCCTTGTAATCTTATGAAAAGTTGTTTATTTCTGTAGCTTATGACCTAGATAAGCAGCCAGGTTTTTCCAAAAAAGACCTTTCTCTCACCCATTCTATACATACAAAGAATCTCCATATGAAAGCCAGAGCACAAATGAATATAGGTTTACTTGAAAAGTGCCTCAAAAATAGAAAGGCAGCCTGAAACTTTAATTAAACAAATTATTTATGATAAATTCATATATATTGTAAATTAAAACCCAACACTTTTTTCTCCATTCACAAACTGGAAAGAGTAAAACAAACAAAAAACAGAACCTTAATCCAAGGTTCTGTGTTATAGAAAAAAAGGTTTGCCAATCAACTGTCTCATTTTCTTTAATAAAAAAAATAAAATAAAATTTCAGACATCATCAAAAAAAAGAGAAAGAGAATATTTACAAAACAACTGGAAGAATAGACTTCAAAAGTATCTAGTATTATTTTTTTTTTTAAAAAAGGGAGATCTCAGTCATGATTAGTATTTAAACATATATACTAAGATATCTGAATTCTCTTTGTTCTATCAAGTACTAAAGTTTCATTCACTGACAAAAGCCATTTAGGCCAAGATTTATAAATAGGTTTCCCTAAAAGGTACATCGATGAACTGTGATAAGGAAATCACTCAGACATAATATTTAACTAATCATTTTATTTATTGCTTAATAATATAACAAGAAAGGCACTAAAATGTAGACCTGTAGTTGGCAACAGTTCTATGAAAATAAATTAACCACTATACTCAAAGTAGGAAGGAAGAAGTCATTGCTACTTTGAAGTACATTCTAGGAAATAGAAAACATCCTTTTTGTTCAACTTCAAAAGGAGGGGCAGAATAACTCACAAGAAAGGACACTACTAGATGTCCTTGCTTTGCTATTAATGTATGTCTTGACTTTGACTTTCACCTTTCTGGGCCTTGATCTCCTCAACTGGAAAACCAGAAAACTGAAATAGGTGATCTATAAGATCTCTTTCCAGTTTAATAAAACTTTATGAAATTAAGTACAATAGTGAAAACTGCTCAAAAGCCACTTTGGAGGGTTTTTTTTTGTTTGTTTGTTTTTGTTTTGTTTTTTAAGTGAGATAGAATAACTGATTAGGAAACTCAGTTACTTTCCATCAAAGTATAATATACTCTCTTACAATTTAAGCTAAAGCTAAAAAAAGAAAAGTTGCATTTTCCCTCAATATTAATGAAATTATACAAAAACTACCACACAATACTACTGAGTTTACTTTGCAGAGACTATCTAATTATTTCTCTCCTAATGTCCCTACTATGGTGCAGTTAATACACAGGAGATGATGGAAGAAAAGTTCATATTACAGCACACTGAATCATCATAGGTCTTTTCCCAACTCACCCATTTTAAGTCATTAATTTTGTCCATATAATTCCACTCCCTGTTTTATTAAGCAGAATATGTATACCTGACATAAGAAAAGATGGGAAGAAGTCCAAGAGACTAAGAAAAGATGTTTAGTACTAGATGGTACATTCTTCTATCTTAATAAAGAAGACTAGCTGCTTTCTCTCAAACAGCATTCCTGGTAATCCTGAAATCAACCTCAAAAATGATTTTCCAACTTCTAATTTAGATTAAGTATGAATTTAGATGTTTATAAAGACATGTTGAAGATTTTAAAAATTATATAAACATTAATTATCAATGTCTATCCACAGAGTTCCTGATTCTAAAAAATACTAATCCTACACATATCCAATCAATAGTGAAGGTTTCTACTACTTTCAAGATGTAAAGAAGGGAAAGGATTATCTTTAATTTTTTTTTTTTTTTTGCTTTTTGCTTTTTTGCTGAGGCAATTGAGGTTAAGTGACTTGCCCAGGGTCACACAGCTAGGGAATGAATGTTAAGTGTCTGAGATCAGATTTGAACTCAGGTCCTCCTGACTTCAGAACTAGTGCTCTATCCACTGCACCACCTAGCTGCCCCGAGGATTATCTTTTAGGAATGTTAAATGAATTTAAAACACAAGGTAAATCACTGACAAAAACAGTATCCATCTTAATGAAAACATCTTCCAAAGTATTTCTGTACTGGAAAGACTATTTTCCTCAGTAACATATTATAATCATTAACAAATTAAAATTCTTTTTATACAAAAGCATTCCCCAAGTTTGGGCACTTAAAACTACCTTTATTAACACACCAGACAGGTGTGCCTATGCCAGGGGCAAATACAAATCTTCCAAAGATCCTCATTCTCCCTTTATACAATCTCACTAACTAGGCTCAGAAAAACTAAAAACAGGCAGTGAACAAGAACCCTCGTTCAGATTTTCAACTAAATGGAGATACAGAATTAGATTCCAAC
The DNA here is from genome assembly GCA_023553655.1 of Myrmecobius fasciatus. Taxonomy (NCBI): domain Eukaryota; kingdom Metazoa; phylum Chordata; class Mammalia; order Dasyuromorphia; family Myrmecobiidae; genus Myrmecobius; species Myrmecobius fasciatus. The sequence continues at coordinate 332,493 of JAJPUD010001766.1, forward strand.
TCCCTTTTCTCTAAACAAATCCTAAACTGCTGAGATATAAAAGCTTTTCAATATACTGAATCCAACTATTCTACATGTATATGTGCACATATGATTAAAGACCATTTTCTTTCATCTTACAATGTTTACATTAAGCATCTGATTCAGGGAGAGATCATCATACTTAGAGCTCAGGACCAAATTTTACCAATGAAGAAACTGAAACACAGAAAGATTAAGTAACTAGCCTGAATTCACAAAGATAAGATGCAGAAGAACAAGGGCTCAAAACCAAGTCCTTTGTCTCTATATCCAGGGTTCTTACCATTACATTCCAATAAGTAGCTAGCTGGCACAGTGAAGACAGCCTACACCTAGAATCATGAAAACCTGAGTTCAAATCTAGCCTCAAACACTTATGAGCTATGTAAACGTAAGCAAGTCAATTAATATTTATCTCTCTCATTTCCTCATCTGTAAAAAAGGGGATAATAATAACAACTGCTTTCCAAGGTCACTGAGGATAAAATAAGATGATTCTGTAAATTGTTAAAAAGTACTTTATAAATGATAGCTATTATTGTTATTACATAAATGTTATAATAAATATAAAGCCTTATATAAATATTAGCTATCACTATTATAAGAACTTCTCATCCCTAGCTAGAGTTAACAAAGACATAGGCAAGCCAGATCAAGTCAATCAATTTACAATTAGCCCCATCAGATTTTAATATTTAATATTTTAGTAATTTAGTATTTAGCTTAATAGCAATAAGGATGCTATCTCTTTAAAGAAGTTACTGTCAGATTTGTGGTCTACTCTACATACCTCATCATCTAGAGAAATGAATACTATAGATGACATTTATACATATACACATATATTTAAAGATCAACTATGATGGTAGAAAATGAGAAATCATTTATGTTGAATTCAACATAATCTCATGTAATACACTTTTTACATGACCATGGCAAAACTCAGTCAATAGGAATCAACCCAAAGAATTGTTTTTTTAAAAAATGGTGAAGGATGTGCAGCATTATGGATATCCATATTCTCTTAGTGACCCCTGAGAACCACACCACATATTTTCAACACATATGATAATCTTTAGAACTAAAGACTTATATGAATGGCTGGAGAAAGAAGCAAGCACAACTAGGAAAACAATACAAAAAATGATTACAAGAATGAAACTCAAAGACCAACAAGATTAACCTGAATTTTATATAACCAAAATGACCAAACTTCTCTCTGAATAAGAAACTGTACCTCTTTACCTTTTCTGCTGCTATGAATCTGAAACACTGCATTAGCTATCAAAATACTATTACTCTGTTGATTAGCTTTGCTTAATTGCTTTGGCTTTTTTTTTCCCCTTAACAAAAAGGAGGGCTTCTGGGTGAGAAAATGAATTAGTTTTCAATCCCCCTTTCAAGAAAGTAATATAAAAATTCTACCAAAGTACAACAATTTGTTTCATTTTCCATAGTGAGTCAGGAATGCTAAAACAAAACTTTGGGGTTTCTGTTATTGGTATTTTTGACTACTCAACTCTTAGGTTGCCTAGGCTTTTCATATCAAGGGGATACTCTTTGACCTTTCTAGTGCAAAATAAAAGTAGGTAATATGGAACTGATACTCAAAAAAGGGAAAAAAAAGTAGTAAAATAACACCTAAGTAATCTGTGATGCTCAAGTGATGAGGCCCATAAGGAGAAGAATGAAAAGGAGGAGGAGAGGGGAGGGGAGGAGAGGGGAGGGGAGGGGCCGCGGGGCCTGGGCAGGGGCGGGAGGACAACAAGGAGCAATAGCAAAGTCTGGAAACTCTAACTGGTTAAGTTTTTGTTCAATTCCTACTATGCTCAAAAAGTTATCAAACTGTACATACCCTTTGACCCAGCAGCATTTCTATTGGGCTTATATCCCAAAGAAATCATAAAGGAAGGAAAGGGCCCCACATATGCAAGAATGTTTGTGGCAGCCCTTTTTGTAGTGGCTAGAAACTGGAAACTGAATGGATGCCCATCAATTGGAGAATGGCTGAATAAATTATGGTATATGAATATTATGGAATATTATCGTTCTGTAAGAAACGACCAGCAGGACGATTTCAGAGAGGCCTGGAGAGACTTGCATGGACTGATGCTGAGCTAAATGAGCAGAACCAGGAGATCATTATACAGGGCAACAACAATACTATATGATGATCAATTCTGATGGACTTGTGGTTCTCTTCAACAATGAAATGTTTCAATTTCATCATCTGAAAATTGTCTGTTCATATCCCTTGAAACTGGAAACTGAATGGATGTCCATCAATTGGAGAGTGGCTGAATAAATTATGGCATATGAATGTTATGGAAGATTATTGTTCTGTGAGAAACGACCAGTAGGATGATTTCAGAGAAGCCTGGAGAGACTTGCATGAACTGATGCTGAGTGAAATGAGCAGAACCAGGAGATCAATGTACACGGCAATAACAATACTATATGATGATCAATTCTGATGGACATGGCTCTCTTCAACAATGAAATGTTTCAAACCACTTCCAATTGTTCACTGAAGAAAGCTATATACACCCAGAGAGGATGTGAAATGTGGACCACAATATAACATTTTCATGCTCTGCATTGATTTTTGCTTGCTTTATTTGATTTTTCTTTCTTGTAGATAGGATTTTTCTTGCACAACAATGATAAGGGTGGAAATATGTATACATATATTCGATTTGTCAAGTACTTTAACATAATTAACATGTAGTGGGTATCCTGCCATCTAGGGGAGGGGTGGGGAGTAGGGGGGAAAAATCTGTAACAGAAAGCTTTGTAAGGGTTAATGTTGAACTACACATACATATGTTTTGCAAATAAAAAGTAAATTAATTTAAAAAAAAAAAGTTTTTGTTCAATTCCTGCCAAAATTCTAGAACACAGTAATAATGAGGATAATTACCAAGCATCTAGAAAAGGAAATGATAATCACAAAGAATGATTTTATCAAAAATAAATCATGACAGAATAATTTCATTTCGTTTTCCAACAATTTACTAGACTGGTAGATAGTAGTAATGCTATACAGCATTTAACAGTCTTTCATACAAGACATATCAGATTACAAGACATATTTGAAGTCAAGTCTTCCTGAGGCTAGCTAAGCTCAATGTGATATTTAGCCTGGACTTGTTTAAAATAAAGCTGTATTCTATTTGGCCAAAGACACTCAATACCAATTGTTCCATTGTTCACTGACTGAAAAGGGATGTAATTTAGCAAAGAAATAACTAATCCCCTCTATTCAGAACTGTCAAACTTTTACTTCTGAGTGTCTAAATGTGTTGTAAGAATATAGACTTCGGGGCAGTTAGGTTAGAGCATCAGCCCTGAAGTCAGAAGGACCTGAGTTCAAATCTGGTCTCCGACACTTCCTAGCTGTATGACCCTGGGCAAGTTACTTAACCCCAATTGCCTCAGCAAAAAGCAAAAAAAAAAATATATATATATATAGAGACTTCACTAATGAGTACTTCAAAATAACATAACGTGTTTCAGTCAGAATCCTAAAACATCTAAACAAACCAACAAGTTCTCAATTTATAAAGAAAGTGAGTTTGAAAAACTTAAATAATTTGCCCATTTTCTCTAAAGTTCACACAAAAATTTCTAATATGTCCACTTTTAGAGTATAGATAAATAGAAACCAATTCAACTTCCTAATATCAGCTTCCAAAAAAAAAAAAGTCATTCTTTTTTTCAAGCAGCATTTAATGAACTTGTAAAATGAAGGGGTTTTCTATTGTTTCTTTCGGCTTTAAATTCTATTAATTATCCATGCCACTAATGCTACAATAATTTTAGCTTAAAGTTAGTTTTTAAAGATTAGTGCTAATTTTTGAAGGTAAAAACAGTCCCCTCATTACTGATTCTACACAAGAAAATTTCTGAATCAAAACGCACTGATACATACAGACATAATTAAAGTTTTTTTGAATTCTGAAGGTAGCAAAGTGAATCAATACCTTGGAATTCTGACCCATAGAGCAGGGATTCTAAATCTTTTTTGTGTTGTGGACCCCACTAGTTGTCTGGTAAAGTTTATGGATCTCTTCTCAAAATAATATTTTAAATGCACAAAATAAAATGCATAGAATTACAAAGTAAACTAATGATACTAACTAAAACATAGTTATGGGGCAGCTAGGTGGTGTGGTGAATAGAAGACAAGTCCTAAAGTCAGGAGGACCTGAATTCAAATCTAACTTCAGACACTTAACACTTCCTAGCTATTGTGATCCTGGACATTTAACTCCAATTGCCTCAGTCAAAAAAAAAAATTAGTTATGCAGAAAAAATTTAAATTGATGAACCCAGGTTAAAGAAGCTCTGCATTGCATAAAGTTCAAGAGGCTTTTTTATTTTTGGCAAATCTGCATCTGGACTCTTAAAAGAAGATACTATGCTAGATAAAATGATTACAGAGTTAAAAGTGCAAATGTAGTGTATTTCACATGAAGCACTGAAACTACTGTGTGCCTTAATGCATGGACAGTAAAGAAAAACTAATTAAAAGAGAACAGGAAATAGTTTTTATTAATACCAACTCCTTATAAAATCTGCAGAATAGTACAACCATAGAAGGTGGCTTAATTAACTAGTTTATTATCTAGATATAAATAACAGCATTTGTCCAGAAATTTTTAAAAAGCATTTCATTACTTTTCTTTAGCAAGTCATCTATGCCTGAAGTAATAAAAACTTCTAGAATAATGTCACAAAAGTAGTCTAAAAGTTAAGTATAAAAAAGAAAATTATTACTTAATCCTGCTTTATTGAGATTCCTCAGTTCAACATAAAATCTAAAACATTAACATTCTAGGATAACTTTCCTGAAAAAAAAAGTTATACTTAACCATCATTTTTATAATCTTTAACAGTTCTCCCCAAAATAGTTTTTCGAAGTCCTTTAGTCTTTTGGCTTTAAGGAAAATATCTGTCAGCAAACTCATGCATTGTTTACAAAAACAACTTGTTTTGTTTTAAAATATGGCTGCACTTGAATGCCAGATAAAATGGGAGAGATCCATGGTGTAGAGGGGGAGTTTACAAAATGTATCTCCATTTGGCTAGCCCACCCTTCACGCCCCATTTTAATTCAGGTCTAAGTAAGTCCACAACCAAAAATCACCTAGCCATTAAAATGTTACTGGTTACTATAAGAGAAAGGAGGAAAAAAAGAAAAAGAGAGTAATGGGGAGTGGGAGAGAGAAACAGAACTGAAAGCAATCCAGTAAGTGTGGAATTAGCATCAACAGCAGAAAGACCCGGCCCTCACAGAGTTAAAAACACTTGTCCCAATCAAATTTGTAGCTGATCCTCTAGATTCACATAATGCATCCAAAGCAAAATAATTCTGATACAAGAAGCAACCACAAAAGTCATTTTGTTTGATCCTTCTTCCACTCCCTAAAAAAAAAAAAGAAAAGAAAAGAAAGAAAGAAAAGAAAAGAAAAAGAAAAGCCGTTCAAAGTCTCTGTGGTCACTTCACATTAGGAGAAAGGGGAAGATGGGATTCAGAATTTGAAGAAACACTAAATGATCTGTCTCAAGGATCTGGACCAAAAAGAAAAAAAGGGAAGATGAAATCCAGAAGCCAAAGGAGTCCTGATATAATCAGACGATATCTGTACCAAAGGAAAGGAGGGGAAATTAGGATCCAAAAGGGGATCAGATTTGGGGATCTGGACCAAAGGAAGGGGAAAGAGAATTCAAGATCCAAAGAGCTTCTGGGGGAATCAGACTCCGGAATTTGGACCGAAGGGCTGTGGGGAGTTGGGAGTTGGGTTGCAGGCTAGAGCCTGAGAAAGACACCATCCCAGAGAGGGGTCCCAGTTGGAAGAGAAATTGGGGTGGGGGCCAGTCGGAGCCCAAACCAAAGGTTGGGTTCTGAATTTAGGGAGTTGGCAACTGTGCTCAAGACCCTACAAAACAAGGAATGGGGATGGACTGGACCGCAGTTTCAGAGGGGGAAGCCTGGGGCTGGGGGGAACAAGGGAATAGGGCTCGTTCTCTCGAGCCCCCCCACGCGCCTTCCAGTTCAAACTCTGTTTGCTAGGGAACCCGAACGCCAGCCGCCTTCGGCTACTCCAGGGAGCCCCTCTGACTGCCTCCCTAGCCAGAGGTTGGGGATTGAGCCCAAGGACTGCTCCTCCACACCCAGGAGTCCCAACTCTCTAAACCCCTGCCCAGAGGAGGGGCTGAAGAGGAGGGGGAGGGGCAGGGGCAAGGAGCTCCCCCTCCTCCAGTCCCCGCCGCGCGCCCCTCACTGCTTACTCTTTCTCTTACACACACACATACACACACTTTCTCTCTCTCTCTCTCTCTCTCTCTCTCACACACACACACACACTTCCCCAACTCTCTAAAGAAGTTGTGCTCTCACCGTGCAGCGCCCGGGACTACCCCGCGGGCCGAGCCGGCGCTGCTCCCCACTTTTCCGGCTGTGAGAGACAATAGTCTGGCTGCTTCCCCGACTGCAGCGCGAGGAGCTGGGCCACAAGTCGGTCTCTCCGAAACTCGAAACGCTTAATCCAGGCGGCGGTTGCTGCTGGGGCTGCAACTGCGACGGCAACTTCTACTCCTGCTTTTACTACGTCCCCGGTCCCGACTCCGACTCCGACTCCGGCTCCGGCTCCGGCTCCGGCTCCGGCTCCGGCTCCGGCTCCGGCTCCGGCTGCGGCTCTGGCTGCTGCTCCACTCTCGCACACAAGCAAAACTCCCCAACGCATGCGCCATGAGAAGACAAGGGAGGGAGGGAAGTAGGACGAGGAGAGGAGGAGGGAGGGGAGTCGGAGTATGAACTCCACCAGCTCTCGTAGGGGGTTAGCTCGGGTTCCTCCTTGCTCGATCTGTGATTGGATAGTAATGCTGTCAATTATAGCGGGGTAATCCAATGAGATAGCTCTTCGGAGGTGTTGTCAGGTTGCTGAAGGATGAGATTTTGGGGAGCAAGCTAACCGGTTGAGAGTTGGGGCCAAGCGTAAAGGTTTCTTCTGGGAAAATACCCAACTCCGCTTTTCTTTTTCCTTTTTTTCTTTTTTCTTTTTTAACCTTGAGTTTTCGACTGTGAAGTTTGCAGCTGTTTTGGTGAGATTAAAGTTGCAAGAGTTCACGATTCCATTTTCATCATCTTTTGCAATTTAGTAATTTTAGAAGTTTCAAGTTAGTTGAAAAGGACCTCAGGGGCCGCCTCATCCAGGAATCCTTTCTCCAGCATCCTTGGCAGATGCTGCAGGAGATCCAGTCTCAGCTGGAACACTTCCGTCCACACGAAGCAGCTCACTTGTCAGGCAGCTCAAATGATGGCTCAATTGTGAGGAATCTCTTCTTTAATTTCAGCCCTATGCCCTTGCTTGCAACTTTCACTCATAAGCATCAGAAGCAACACAAAATGAAGCAGCTATCACTTTCTAGTGAAAACCTTGGAAAACCTGAAAAATGACTTGCTTTCCTTCAGTTTTCTTCTCTTTACATTGAACATAGCATCTTGCAATAATAATAGCTAGCATTTGTATGACACTTTCTGCCAGTACTAAACGCTTTATAATTTCATCCTCACAACAACCCTGGAAGATAGGTGCTATTATTACAGAGGAAGAAACTGAGGCAAAGATTTGCCCCAAGTCAGACAATTTTTAACTCTATAAATTATTATCATCATTATTATTATCCAAGTAAAATTGTCTCTTGTTGCTTCAAATATTTATTATCTGTTGGCTTGTCTCCCAGATCCTTGTCATCCAGGTTATTTTTTTCTGGACTCCTTTGTTCCTCCTAAAGTGTGTCATCCAGAATTCAAAACTGTACTCAAGATGTAGTCTGTCCAGCACAGAGTACAAGAAGACTAATACTTCTGGGCTTTGCTATTCTATAACCTCTCTTCATGAAGAAAAAAAAGTGTAGGAAGAATGTCTGCTGTTAGACTATGATATGCAGTTGAATCAACAACTTATAGAGCTTTTATACATATCTTATGTCATGACATAATATACTATAATATATTGATATGTTATAACAATACAGAATATAGATATGTGTATATATAAATAGATATTTAAATAAATAGAAGATAGAGATAGATATATGTATATGTGTCTGTGTGTGTGTGTGAATTGTTATAAACAATTGCTTTGGGTTCAGAGCTGAAGAGAAGAGTAAATTGTATGGCCTTTCAGAAATCACACTGTTCTTTTACTGACTTAAATTCCTCCCTGAATCAGAGATTTATATGTTTTAACACCAATATTCTTCTTGATGTATGGCCAAAGAATTAGGTAATGGAGCATAATAGGCATAAGGAAGCTGCAACAACATACTTAAACATTGATGCAGGGAAAGCAACAAAACACACATAATTAGAGAAGCTATAAAAAAACCAAAAAAAAAAAAAAATGTTCCAATCAAGTTCATTGACTGACTGACCAATGCACAACCAACTTGATATCCATACAATGTCAATAGTACAAACAAAAGTCCCATGCACATTGAATAGGTTTCCTATGCTGAAATTTATTAGAGAATAAAGACAGAATGGAGAGGCCAACATGAAATCTATATCATTAAAGGAAATATTGTCAATATTATAGATCCTGTTGTTTTATTGTATTTTTGTGTCGACTGGGCCTAAATCAACTTTATTAAGAAGTTACTAAAGTCATGTTTATTGAGCTAAATTGGTATGGAAAATCTGGAAAAAAGTGATCACTCTTGCTATATTTTTGATTTAGAATTTGAGGATGATTCATTATCTGCCAGTATCACAAATTAGGCTTTGCTCTATCTGGGTTTTACTATATCTCCCAAATCCAATATTCCAATGGTTAATAATTATCAATAGATTTTCTCCTCAAATTGTCAAGTCATTCTGACTGTTCCTAAAGCCATGTTGGGATTTAGAAACATCTGAAATGTGTGTCAGTACAATAGAAAAAAGATTAGGAATTAAGGAGATGCAGGTGCTAGTTCCAATCTTGTCTCTTATTAGCACTGAAATCTTGGACAAGAACCTTAGTTTCTTCATCTGTAAGACAGGTACAAAACTTATCTTACCTACCTTGCTGAGAATCAAATGAGCTAATAAATGTAAAAAGCCTTGTGGACCTTAAAACACTATACCAATATTGGCTATTATTACTGACATCATTATAAAATGAGAAAGTAAAATGGTTTGTAATTGGAAAATGATACATAAATATAAACTATTATCATGCTCATTATAATAAATATCATTTCATCACCGTATGGCCTCACCTTACTATACTGGATTATAAATGGGATAGTTCTAATAAAAACAATCATTGTTTTCAGGCAGTTCACAAACATTAAACACCTACTATATGCCAGGCATTGTGGTAAGGATGGGGAAGACAAAGAAACATAAAGACCATCCCTGCCTTCAAAGAGCACCCATCTTAATGGTGGAGAAAAACATACAAACAACTATGTACAATTTTTATAATATATATATATATATATATTTAGTGTTTACATTATGCAATAATATATGTTTACAATGTAATGTAAAATATTATATATGTGTTACATACATGTAATGGAGGATAGAGTATTAAATTTGACATTGAGAAAAAAAGTCAAATTCTGCTTCAGCTAGCTATATGGCTATAGCAAATCATTTAATCTCTTCTTCTGAACTCTACTAAATTATACACAGATTGATTTTGATAGCCAGAATACCTGCATCCCAGATTCTTGACACATTAATATATTAAGCATGTTACCCTGCTCTTTTTGTAATTGTTATTCAGTTATTTCAGTCCTAGCCTTCATACCCTTTCTTTTCTGCCTTCTTTCTTGCACTTGAGTGTATTTAAGAGTAAAAATTTCTTTAAGAAAGCTTTAAATCAGACATCTTGAAATTCACAAGTTTGAGTCATTAGAGTCTGAATTAATAAGAGCTTATTGCTTTAGTAATAAATCACAATTCATGGTGGAGATGATCCTGGATTTCCAAAGACTAAGCCAGCAAAGTAAAAGCTCTGGAAAATCCTACTAAGCTGTGGAAAGGCTTTGAGTAGTCTGAGGACCAGCCTTGATCAGTTCAGAGAGATAGATCAGAGAGGTTCATCATGAAGCTAATTGTAGAATGATGAAATTTGTGGCCTTGACTATCAAAGACTAAGTTGTAGAGGAATTTTGATCTTTATTGACGAGAGGAGTACCATCTCTGGCTTCATAACCAAAACAATTCATGTAACTTCTTTCTCCAAACCTCGGGCAACACTCTAAGACTTAGCTACTAGCTATAAACAGATTGAAGTTGGTAGAGGAAAAATAATAGATTCTTGAAGTATTGAAATAGTTGTATTCACAAAATAACTATTGAAAAGAGCTTAAATATATTCATATTTAATATCATTAAAATAACAAAGTTGTTTGTTTTCATGGATTTTTAGAAGGGGAAGAATTTTTTTAATTCAAAATAGTTCAATAAAATCCAATTCCAAACTGCCTCACTTCAGTTTGGAAATATTTAGGGTTTTCTAGGAATATTCCTATAGAGCAGAATCTCTGAAATGTTTTTACTCAACTACAAAATAATCCAGTGAGAGCCTAACAATAAACTGTATTTCTTTCTTATGCATTGACTGTCCTAATCTCCACTGCCCAAAAGCCAACTAGTTACATTTCACTCCTCTCCCAAAGATCTCTACTATCCTTAAAAGAATATCCTTGAGGATATCTAGATTTTCTGCAAATACCTCCAGCTTCAGATCCTTGGTATCACCCACACTTCAGTTCCATTTCACTATGAATAGGTCAGCATTTTGAAAAAAAAATCTCATAAGTGTATTCAATTCTAAACAACTTATTTCCCCAGTATGTGAGCTTTAATCCTCCTCCCAGTTTGCACCACTTCAGCCTCTGGAGAAGGGAAGATTCATAACTGAGATCAGTTGCTATAGAGCACAGTCCTTATTCCAAGTTCAAACCCCTCCTCAAGATTCAATTCTGACTACACTGGCTTTTCAAGACTTTCCTGCCAGACAGAGTGGCAATCCTGGCTCCAAGACTGCAAAAGCTATAACTCTCTGATCTAGTGAGGATCACCTCCAGTACCTAAAACTTAAGGAAAAAAAAAACAAAACAGAACATAAACACTCTCCAGCCCAAATCTCTGAATCAAGGTAATTGATTGGTTATTTTCCTTCCTACTCAAAGAAGACCAAAATAACAGCACATGTTGGGGTCAAGATATAGTGTATCTCATTGTGGCTAACCAGACCAATATGAGCTCAGAAGGCTCTACCAAAGGCTAAGCACAAATAATTCATATGAACATTCAGAGTTAAAATGTCTTTAAATTTACATAACTCATTTTTTTTGAGCTATTACAATTTGGCTTTGTTCATAGAGCAGAATGGCTTTTTTGAATGAAGTCATATCACACTGTACTAATATCTCCTAAGTCTCCAAATCAATTTCGAAATTCTTCAGAGAAACTTTGAGATTGTCCTTGTATCCCTACTTCTGACCTCTATCTGAGCATTGCCTTGTGTGAGTTCTCCTTAAGATAGAATTTTAGGCAAATGCACTCAACATGGCCAGCCCACAGGTTTCACTCTCTGTAGTAGAGCTTGAATACTTGGCAGTTCAGCTAGAGAAAGGACCTCAGTGTCTGGTATCTTATCTTGCCAGGTAAACTTCAGAATCTCCCTAAGACAATTCAAATAGAAGCAATTCAATTTTCTGGCTGGTGCTAGTATTCTGTCCAGGTTTCACTGACAGACAACAATGAGATCAGTACAGTAGCTTTTTAGACAGTCAAACAAAGGATGCTATTTTCACCCATGTGGTACAATAGGGGATAAAGAGATAGGTGCTATTATTATCTATCCCCATTTTACAGATATGAACTGCAACCTATCCATATGTTATCAAATTGAGTTGCTGAATCTTAGCCTTTCCAAATTTAACCACTCTGGTCCTTGTAAATGGAAAGTAACTCTTCATCACCTATTCTCCCCTCTGAGTGAAAGTAATCTCCTTTGTTTGACTGCTTAGCCTAAACAGGCCTTGTCTTTAAAAATCTCTCTGCTTTCAGAGAATGAAGATCACAGTTTACCTACAATGCGTGTAGCATAAACTGGACAAGGAGTAAAGAAAGGCACTTTTCCTCATCCTACCAATCAGCACCATACCATCCATATTGTGGAACCATCAACTGAAGCAAATGAAGAAATTTTGAATGCTATGGACAAATTCACTTATCTTGGCAATATACTTTCCAAAGATGTACACATAGATAATAAGATTGGTGCATGCATTCCCAAAGCTAGCTTAGTGTTTGGGAAGTTCTGAAGGAAAATATAGGAGAGAAAAAGTATTAGGCTGCCCTCCAAAATGAATGTCTAAAGAACTGTTGTGTTTACTTCATTGTTTTATGCTATAATACTAGCACCAGGTTAGGAAACTGAATTGTTTCCATTTGAATTGTTTTAGGAAGATTTTGAAGATTACCTCATTCTGACTTCAAATCCAGGAGTCTTTCTACTATATTACATTATTTACTTTATGAAATAAATCATCATAGTGGTTCCATTCTTCCTTATTGAAAGTTAAAGCCAAAATTTTGACAAGGGCAGAGCATAAGACTTAGGAGCACAGGATGAAAGTAGGTGATTTAAGAGTTAAAAACAGACTCACAAATTTACTCTAGAATCTTACATTTGGAAAATATCTTCATCTAGTAGAACCAGTCATCCGTTGCTGAAATCCTTTTAGCAAACAAAATGGCCCATCCTTTAGCTTCTTCTTGATTACTTTCAGTAACTGGGAACTCATTCTCTCAAGACCTAGTATATACCATTTGGGGATAGCTTAAGTTTTATAAATTTCTTTCTTATATTGAGCTAAAATGTTCCCTCCCAAAAAGCATTCAATTCTTAAGTATTACATCAATAATCTGATGCTGTCAAAATTTTCCAAGATCTACACTAAATATATATAATTAGATTATATGCTTGATAAGAATAAGGCTGTTTCTATATCAATCATATAGCACTTAATCAAGTACTAGGCACATATCAAATACCCCAAAATGAAGGTAGCATAGCGTATTGGAGTGTTAGTTTAGAATTGGGTTTAAATTTGGACTTGGCTATTTAGTGTCTGTAACTTTAGGCAAATGTTTAACCTGTTTTGTTTTATAACCCTCCTTTATAAAACAAAGAAGTTAGGTTAGATGATCTGTTAAGTCTCTTTTAGTTCTAAATTCATGTTCCAAAAATCAATATTAATTAGTTAGGCGAAAGTATTAGAATGCACCTGAGTGACTTAAGAGGTACAAATGAAATAGATACTACAGTTTGGAGGCAATTTTTTTTCTTTAAAAGCAGGATTTCAAATGCATCTCGAATTTCTTCATTCAATTCTGCTCTGGTCATACAGCACAGCACTTTTTCTGATGAGGACACACCAAGCTGGGCAGTCCTGTGCCAGTATCTCCCATGTCACACAATCAGTTCCAAAGTTCTTAAGAGAGACTTTGAGAGTCTCCTTGTATCACTTTTTCTGACTACCATATGAGTGCTTATATGTGAGTTCTCCATAAAATAATCTTTTTGGCAAGCATATGTTTGACTTTCAAGCATGTGACCAGTCCAATGGAGTTAGGTTTTCTGTAGTAGAATTTGAATGCTTGGCATTATAATTACTTTCTATTTTATCTTGTCAGGTGATTTTTTTCAGCATCTTCCTAAAATAATCCAAATGATAACAATTCAGTTTCCTAGCATAATGCTGGTATATCATCCAGGTTTCATAGGCATTCAGTGAGGTCAGCACAATAGCTCTGTAAACTTTTAGCTTGATAATCAGTCTAATACCTCTTTTCTTCCATACTCCCAAACAGTGAGCTAGCTCTGGCAATGTGGATGTCAACTTCATTATCAATGTGTACACCCTTAGAAAGTATACTGCAAAGATAAATGAACTTATCCACACCATCAAACATTTCTTCATTTGAAGGTGCTCCAAATCACTATTGATCAGAGAAATGCAAATTAAGACAGTTCTGAGGTACCACTACACACCTGTCAGATTGGCTAAAATGACAGGAAAAGTTAATGATGAATGTTGGAGGGGATGTGGCAAAACTGGGACACTGATATATTGTTGATGGAACTGTGAACGGATCCAACCATTCTGGAGAGCAATTTGGAGCTATGCTCAAAAAGTTATCAAACTGTGCATACCCTTTGACCCAGCAGTGTTTCTATTGGGCTTATATCCCAAAGAGATCTTAAAGGAGGGAAAGGGCCCCACATGTGCAAGAATGTTTGTGGCAGCCCTTTTTGTAGTGGCTAGAAACTGGAAACTGAAGGGATGCCCATCAATTGGAGAATGGCTGAATAAATTATGGTATATGAATGTTATGGAATATTATTGCTCTGTAAGAAAGGACCAACAGGACGATTTCAGAGAGACCTGGAAAGACTTGCATGAACTGATGCTGAGTGAAACGAGCAGAACCAGGAGATCAACAACAGTATTACATGATGATCAACTCTGATGGACATGGCTCTCTTCAACAATGAAATGCTTCAAACCAGTTCCAATTGTTCACTGAAGAAAGCCATATACACCCAGAGAGAGGGATATGAAATGTGGACCACAACATAACATTTTCATGCTCTTTATTGATGTTCGCTTGCATTGTGTTTCCTTTCTCTGATTTTTTTTCTTATCGATACGATTTTTCTTGCACAATGATGATAAATGTGGAAATATGTATACATATACATATTCGATTTGTCAAGTGTTTTAACATGATTAACATGTAGTGAATTTCCTGCCATCTAGGGGAGGGGTGGGAACTGGGGGGGGGAATTTGTAACAGAAAGCTTTGTAAGGGTCAGTGTTGAAGAATTACCCATATGTATGTTTTGCAGATCAAAAGTTTTAATTAAAAAAAATTTATTCATTTGTTGCAATTGATGGTACCACATATGGCTGATGGACCACTTGTCGTTTCTTGGTGTTAATTTTTAGTCATGCACGGTTTGGTTTTGTTTTGTTTTGTTGCCAAAATTTAGTTTATTGGATCATCTCACGGCCAAGGGTCCAAGCTTTCCCTGCATAAGCCTTCCCTTTCCTCCTCACTTCCCCCAATTCTCTGGCAAGCATACACACACACACACACATTCCCCAACCCACTATACTTTGGGGAGACCTAGGGTAGAATTTTTAAAATCCTCCTGGCCTAGGGTCAGTTCATTATACTTGCTACTAAGGGAAGAAGAATGGAAGCTGATGGTAAGATTAGGGCAGGAAAGGAACAAAGGGATAGACCTGACAATCCAAGTCCAGTTTCCTTCACCACCTACTTCTATGGTGGAGGGTTCCCCAGGAATTCCTTCTTTCTGTTCTCTCCTTCCTGGGAGGGCCCAGACAGAATGGGCTTGCAAGAATGGAAGGAAAATTAGGGCCAGAACATGAGTAGTGTCTCCCACCATCCCCAAAAGGACCTTACAATTCCCCTTAAAGGCAAATAGGAGCTGAAGTCTCAGATAATTGTAAGATAGAATATGGAAACGAAGCAGGGAAAGGGCTAGTGGCAACTAGAATAAATAACAATTCTTAGAGCCTCTGGTACATTAGTTCCATGGCTGGACTCACCACTGGGAAAAGTAGGGAGAGAGGGAGAAGGAACATGGGGACATATACACAGACATACAAAGACAATGGCCAACACCAAGACACCCAGAGCAATACAGAGCCAAGGAACAACACATGCATGTGTGTTAAGACACTATATATGAGGGCCTTCCTCTTCTTCCCAGCCCAGATGAGACTACATAACTGTGATATGCATGTGTCCTTATAAAAAAATATATATATTTACTTTATCCTGCCTCATGGCCTAGATTCCCAGGGAAAGGTTCCCACTTACATCACACACACACACACACACACACACACACACACACACACACACAAATTGCTCACAAAAGCTCATACTTTAGTTTTGGCTTGTAACCTTTTTGAGTTGAAGAGTTTACCATCAGCTGATCTTGTGGCCTTGTTCATCCTCACTGAAGGCATTTGACAACATGGTTGAAAACATCATGCTATAAAGCATAGGGGCATCTAGGTGGCTCAGTGGATAGAGCACCAGACCTGAAGTCAGGAGGACCTGAGTTCAAATATGATCTCAGACACTTAACATTCCCTAGCTGTGTGACCCTGGGCAAGTCACTTAATCCCAATTGCCTCAGCAAAAAGAAAAAAAAAACACGAGAGCAAGCACATAGCCTCGTTTTATTCCATTAGTGACTAGGAAAGCTCAAGAGCATCAACTATTATCTAGAACCTAGGCAAGCATGACATCATGAAATTGACAATAGTGATAAACTTTTCTAGGCAACCAAATTTTGACATAATTTTCCATAAGCCCTCATGACTGACAGTATAAAAAGCCTTGGTCCGATCTGCAAATGTGTACAGATCTCAGTTCTTCTGGCATTTCTCCTGGAGTTATCAGGCAGTAAATATGATATTGACCATTCCTTAACCCTTTCTGAAGTCACACTGGTTCTCAGGTAAATGACCATATTCCAGGTGAAGGATCAGTCTATTACAGAGGATTTTGGCAAGAATCTTTCCAGCAATAACTAAGAGAGACAAACCCCTCCCCCCAACCATCACAGGACAGTGAAGTAGTCTGTGCCACACATTGCTTTGTCATTCTCACATCCAGTCTGTTTCTTCTGCTTACAATCACATAGACTACTAAATGTCAATGTTTGCTATGAGAGTGCATCCCAAGATGCATTAGGTAAATGGAAGACAGTGTTGTTGATGTGGTCATGAGATGCACAAGTCTTCAGTAGTAAGTGACTATTGTTGTTGCTGTTTCCAAATCCATTCTTCCCAAGAATTTCCTGCCATGTGTGGTAGTCTGAGCCTACTCTAGCCTTAAAGTAATCCAGAACTACAAAATTGTCATCTTTTTGCGCATTGATGATAAGTATCTCATGATCGTTACATAATTTTTCTTCAACTTTATCAGGGTTTATCATGATGGAAGCATAAGAACTGATGGCAGTAGCAGGACTTTATCCTGCAAGAAATTGTATTGTCATGCTCCTATGGTTCATTCCTTTTGGTAGACGTACAGACTTGTTGACTAGGTTAGTTTCGATTTCAAAATCTGCATCAGCTTCATGCTACACACCTTTACTGTGGCTACTCCAGAAAAATGTGTATCCACAGCAACAGCAGGATTATACGATGATCAATTCTGATGGACGCAGTTCTCCAATAGCAAAGTGACTCAAGCCAGTTCCAATGGTCTTGTGATGAAGAGAGCCATCTGTACCCAGAGAGAAGACTGTGGGGACTGAGTGTAGATCACAACATAGCATTTTCACTCTTTTTTTTGTTGTTTGCTTACATTTTGTTTTCTTTCTTATTTTTTCCTTTTTTTTTTGCTGAGGCAATTGGGGTTAAGTGACTTGCCCAGGGTCACACAGCTAGGAAGTGTCCGAAACAAAATTTGAACTCAGGTCCTCCTGACTTCAGGGCTGGTGCTCTAACCACTGCACCACCTAGCTGCCCCTTATTTTTTCCTTTTTGATTTGATTTTTTCTTGTGCAGCATGATACTTATGGAAATATGTATAGAAAAATTGCACATGTTTAATATTCATTGGATTACTTGCTGTCTAAGAGAGGATGTGGGGGGAAGGGAGGGAAGAATTTGGAACACAAAGTTTTGCAAGGATGAAAATTATCCATGCCTATTTTACTATCATCTTCCATTGTTTGCAGAGATGGATTCTTCTCTTTGCCTAGTGAAAAATGTCATGTTTCTAAATGTATCTAATATGAATTTTTTTTAAAAGCCCAAATTGTGTGGTAGATAGAGGTCCAAATAGATTGCCAGAAAAACCAACATTCATGTTCTATACCCAGGATTTATGGGCAAGTCATTTAACCCCTCAGGGTTCCCAGGCAATTCTCTAAAACTGTAAATTACTGGTAAGTTGCAGATCTCTGTTGATAGAGGGAGTTTCTGCTCTCAGAATTCCCTGCCGGAAGGATATTACAGGTTTGGGTCCCCTTGGTAGGGGGTGAGGGAGATCTTTTAAGATCTTTTTATAGTCAGCAGAAGTAATGGAGAAGACTAATTCTGCAAAAACTGTTGACAGACCAGAAAGAGCCAGGAACATACATCCCACAGCACTAGTCAAGACAGATGTCATTGGAAATGTATATTTGGACATCTATAACAGTAGCTCAGCAAGGCTTCCCAGTTATCCAGCCTCCTAGCCTCAGGGGTTCTGTGACCTTTCATTAAAATATACCAGATGCACCATTTAACAATTGAACAATTTATTTAATTTCTAAAAGCCTTACTTTTCTCCATAATGACCTCTCCAGCAATAGGTTTACTTGAAGTCCACTTGAGGGACCAAATTAAGTTTCCAAGGCAATTATATTTCCAGTGATCTGGGAGAGGTGGAGAGTAGGGGAAAAGTGAAGGGAAGAAAGGGTAATCACAAAAATCTTATGATCAGGAGACCACCCTGACCTCACCAGAAGTCCTTAACTTGTTGATAAAGTGGTTCTCAGGCTGGATGCAAGTTGAATTGCAGATTAGGGATGTAACCGGCCCCTGAGTTTTCCTAAGAACTATAAAACACATAACTAAAAATCATTTGGTAGAGAATGTTAAATTTTGTTTTAATTTAACTTTAAGCAAAGCCTCTGGCTTAAAGAGAAGGCAAAGATCATTGCTGTGACTCCAGAAAGATCTATGTGTGGGCTCTGATGCTTCTCTCTTTATGCCCAGCCTTTTTTCCAGTTTATTCAGCTGCTTTCATAATTATCCCCAATTATTTATAATGGAGGGTTTCAAAAGTAGCAGTTAAGGAAGTCAGTCAGTGTTTTTGAGTCCTAAATATTATTTAATGGAAGTGAACCCCAGCAACTTATTTAAAGCCCAAACTTAGGCTATGGGAGGGGTAAGAGGAGAATGATGATGTTAGCACTTTTTTCCCTTGAACTTCATTGTCATTATTAAGCCTTTAAAGCTTTTGATTATTTTTAAAGTTTATGAGAAGGCTGCAAAAAACTACGGAAGAAATCCTCATTTACATACGAATATAGCCAACAGCTGTTTTTACTCCATAGCTTTAAGCCATTCAGTTTGCAAAACAGGGAGAACCAAGCAGGAGCTATTAATTCTGACTTAGGGGATTGGACTATATTAATTGTAAAGGTCCTTTCAGTTCTGAATCCTATCTGTGATCCTGTATTGGAGATTTCTTTCTTTCTTTTTTTTTGCCCCTGTTTTCATAAAGGATCTGAAACAACTTACAAAGGAAAAACATATATAAAACAGAAATTAAAATGGAATGAAAGAAAATTATTAAAAGGAGCAGAAAAGGCAATAAAGGATTTCTCTGGTCCCTCCCAGCTTTAAATGTAATGGTGGAATCACAGGAACAAATTCAAATCTTGACTTTGCTAGTCCATGTGACTTTGGACAGGCTACTTTGCCTTACAAGAGCTCAGTTTCTTCATGTGTAAAATGAAGAGGTTGTATTAGGTGATCCCTAGGGTCCTTTCCAGTTTTAAATCATCTATGCTCCAATTTACTTGTAATGCCCATGTCAGAGAATCTATTTTCAGAAATAGCCTATTTCCCTAACAGGATGGGGTTAATAATGACTCCAATATAGTAAGAATCATTATTCAATCATTATACATCATTATTCAATCATTATACTATCAATTATTATTCATCAAATCATAGTTTTAAAGCTGAAAGGGATCTTACAGAAACAGAAATTAGAATGTGGAAGTTTTGTCAATTCATGGCAGATTCAAATCACAGAGCAAAAGCACAATCCTCCTATGTCCCAGTCTAGTGAGGTTTCCCCCATAATAACCAGGAAGGTAGACTTTTCTTGTTGAATTACATTGAATAAATCCCTAGGATTCAGGTGAGAAAGAAAAATGGGGCGTCTAAAGAGAATGATGTGAAAACATGTCAAGCAACTATTTTTTTAAAAAAGGTATCAAGGACAAGACACAATAGTTAATAACTATAGTAATTGATAAACCCAAAGACCCTAGCTTCTGGGATAACAGCTCACTATTTGACAAAAATTGCTGAGAAAATTAAAAATTACTATGGTAGAAACTAGACATTGACCCACATCTAACAATCTATACCAAGATAAGGTCAAAATGGATTCATGATTTAGACATAAAGAGTGATATTAAAAGCAAATTAGAAGATCAAAAGATAGTTTACCTCTCAGATCTGTGGAGAAGGAAGGGATTTGTGGCCAAAGAAGTACATTACTGAAAGCAAAATGGATAATTTTGATTATATTAACTTAAAAAGTTTTTGTACAAACAAAACCAATGAAGACAAGATTAGAAGGGAAGCAATAAACTGGGAAAAAATTTTACATTCAGGGGTTCTAATAAGGTCTCATTTCTAAAATATATAGAGAATTGACTCAAATTATTAAAAATTCAAGCCATTCTCCAATTGATAAATGGTCAAAGGATATGAACAATTTTCAGATGAAATTGAAATCATTTTTAGTCATATGAAAAGGTGCTCTAAATCACTATTGATCAGAGAAATGCAAATTAAGACAACTCTGAGGTACTACTACATACCTCTGATTGGCAGGATGACAGGAAAAGATAATTATGAATATTGGAGGGAATGTGGGAAAATTGGGATATTAATACATTGTTGGTGGAGTTATGAATGGAGTCCAACCATTCTGGAGAGAAATTTGGAAGTTTGTCCAAAGGTCTATAAAACTATCCATACCATTTGATTCAGCAGTGTCTCTACTGGGCCTGTATCATAAAGGAAAAAAGAGATCCATATGTGCAAAAGATTTGTGGCAGCTCTTTTTGTAATGGCAAGAGACTGGAAACTGAATGGATGCTCATCACTTGGAGAATGGCTTTAATAATAAAACTTTGATGATAAAAAATAAAAATAACATACAAAAAAGGTATTGATAAGAGGAAAATAAGGGTAAGTAATGTAGTATTAATATGGATGCATAATACAGCACTTAGCACAATTCCTAGCACATAATAGGCATTTAATATTTTTTTTTATAATGATGATGACAATGCAGTAAGAAGCGTCAGAAGTGCTAAGACATTGGTTGAGTTGAGGATAAAAACAAAAAAATAACAAAAAAAACACAAAACCTTAAAAACTATTTTGAGGCCAGAATAAATAAAAGAACCCTAATAGTAGTTTGGATATGTGTGAATTGAATAATAATAAAAGGTAGTGGGGGGAAAAACAAATAAACTTTTATTTTGCTTGTGTTTCCTTTACTGAGAAGAATAATTTTTGAAGTGGAAAGAAGGGATTGCATGAAAGTGATTAATGGGGAATTGAAATCTGAAATAAATGAGATAGTAAGAGAGAAAACACCTAGCTATTTAAGACACAAAGGCCATTTTAATGACATCTTAGGATTCTCAAAGAACTGGTAAGAATACTCATTGAACCATTATCAGAAATCTTTGGAAAACCACATGAAACAAGAGAGGGGCTACAGGACTAAATGATGGTAAAGAATCAGATTTTCAAAAAAGAGGAAGAGGATATTAAATAAATTATAGATGGGGAGGGTTGACAATTATTCCTAACAAAAGTCTGGACTTTATTATTAAAGAGATGGTTTGTGATTATTTAGAAAGGGAAGCAATAAAATCCAGCATAACTTCAGATTATTCCAGGCAAACCTCATTTCATTCTTTGAAAGTATTATTGGACTAATAGATCAGGGAAATACCATATGCATAATAATCTGACATTTCAGCCGAGCATCTGGCAAAATCTCCCATTATACCTTTGTGTGCAAGATGGAAAGATAAAGGTTACACAATAAAATGGTTAGATGCCAGTTCCAATAATTGTATCCAGAGAATGATGTAGTATAAACAGGGGACTGTTGATGGCAGCCACACTAAAGAGATAGATGTCATTGGAAATCAGGGAAGGGGAATTCTTCCACTCCTTTCACCCCCCACCCATGCAAACACACATGCATGGTCCCTTAGATGCATGGTCAGGCTAATGATTCAGATACTAACAAGTCTTTCGAGGCTCAAACTTAGGTATAATTTTAGAGAAAGAACTCATATGGCACTAATAGAAGGCTGATCTGTGACCCATAGGACAAGGCAATAGAGTAATCGAGACCATTGAAATCCCGGTTATTTCTGAGTTGCCTAGCAAGAAATGAGGAATGAATGGCAAGAACCCAGGAAACTTAACTCTAATTGTATCACAGCAAGCAAGCAGCTGGGGAGGACAAAAATGCCCAGCTTCTGGGCCAGTTAAGTCTTAGTATACTTGCACCATGGGGGTTGAGGCTGTACCAGTCAAACTGGTTTTCACTGGCTCACAAATAATAATTAATGAATCTGTCAGCTTTCAAGGAGATCACTGGTAGAGATAGATGGTGCTCCAGCAATCTGTTCTGTGATGTTCAAATTTTTTGTCACTGACTTAAATAAAGGCATAGAAAATAGATAATCAAATCTTCATGTAATACAAAGGCAAGAGAAGGGAAGAGCTAACACATTAGATAATGAAATCAGGATCAAAAAACTCTCTATAGGCTAGAACATTGGGCTAAATCATAGACGTAGAGCTGAAAGGGATTTTAGAAGTCATCCAGGACAACTCCTTCATTTTACTGATAAGAAAACTGAGGCTTAGAAATGTTAAGTGACTTACCCAGTATCATATAGCTAGTAAGTTTCTAAAGTGGGAATCTGTACCTAAGTCCTTCTGGCTGTAAGTCTAGCACTCTATCCACTATGACAAGCTATCTCTCAGGAAGCTAATGGGATGAAGTTTAATAGAGTTCAATGTAAAATCCTATGTTAAAAAAAATCTTTTTTATATAGTATGGAGTGGGCTTAGCTATACAGTGATTTGTATGAAAAATATCTTGAGTTTTTAGTGAGTTGAAAACTCAATTTGAGTAAATAGTAAAGTACAGTGGACAAAAGAAACTAATGTGATCTTAGATTCCCTTGAGAGAGGGACTCAGGCTACATATTGAAAGGCAGAGAAGTAATTAATAGCCCTACTTAGTAGTATGACCTGGTCAGACCACATCTGCAATATTGTTTTCAGTCCTGGGTACCACAATTTAGAAAAATCATTGATAAACTGGAAGATATCCAAAAGATGACAATGGTAGTACTGAAGGGCCTAATAGATCAGGTCTCAGTGAGAATCCCCTTCCCCACATACATACTCACCCAAATTTCATTGGTATCACAACCTTCCCCCAACGTTTCTGACAAAGTCTTGTTTCTTTATCTTTTCTGGTTGGCGAGATACCCATCAGCTGTGCCTGACTCTTCATGACCCATTTGGGGTTTTCTTGGCAAAAATAATGAAGTGGTTTGCCATTTTCTTCTCCAGCTCGTTTTATACTTAAAAAAGCTGGGGCAAACATGGTTAGGAATTGCCAAGGATCAGATAGTAAATATTTGAGACCAGTTTTGAACTCAGAATCTCAATTCTTCTTGATTTTAAAGCCACTGCTCCATCTAACTGCACCATCTAGTTGCACTATGTTAAGATCAACATTTTATTTTATTTTATTAATTATTTGTTATTGTTTTATTTGCATTTTCACTCTTTAATTTTTTTGGTGGGGGTTGATGGTACAGAACTTTGTTAACTCTATGATTTCTATACAACAAAATTAAGAAAAATAAAAGGAAAACATTGTTTATTAACCAAAAGTGGAAAAGCCATTTTTTTAAAAAAAAGTATCATTAACAATATTTCTCAATGAGAACTTTCACTTCTCTGGAAAAACTGGAGAACCTAACAAATATGCTTGTAATTACTTTCACATAATAAAGTGTGTATTAGTCACATATTTTTTTATTTGAAAATTCTTGATATTGTAAGGATATAATCACTCTTTTTAACATATCTCTAACATCAGTTTTAGGCTATTGAAATTCAACAGATTGTAGGAGATATGATCTTAAAATATTTTGGGGACAAAAATCAGCAAAATATGATTTTAGTCCATGAGGATTTTTTTGTCTATCCAAATATTCATATTCAAGGATGTTTTTGTACTAAATTCATTATATTCCAGTTATATTTTCTTCCTTTCTGATTGCCTTACTGAATCAGTAAAGCCTAGTAAATAGAGTCATAACTCAAACTTGCTAAAACTCTATGGATAGTTTTTGGATTTATTTACTTTTTATTTTTTTCTTTATTAAAGCTTTTTATTTGCAAAATATATGTATGGGTAATTCTTCAACATTGACCCTTACAAAGCTTTCTGTTACAAATTTTTCCCCCCTAGTCCCCACCCCTCCCCTAAATGGCAGGAAATCCACTACAATTTTAATTATATTAAAATACTTGACATCGAATATATGTATACATATTTCCTCACTTATCTTGTTGTGCAAGAAAAATCATAAGATCAACATTTTTGATGCAACTTGTAATCTTAGAGAGTATTATAGAATATTGAAACATTAAGTAACTGGTCCACAATAATACAGCTGGTATGTGTCAGAGATCACATTTGAACCCAAGTTTTCCTGTCTTCAGGACCAGCTGTTTATCCACTATGGCATTCTACTTTTTGTGTCATCATATAACACTCAACTAATCAACAAAATTTAGCAATTTCCTTCTGTTTGACCCTTTGAAACAGGATGCCAGACAGAAAGGACAGTGCTCAAAATAGAAAAAAATCGAAAGTATTTGGAGGTATAATATCCCTCTTTTGAGGACATAACAGGCTTGATAAGGAGACAAGCAAAAATCTATGAAGTAATTAGCATGCAATCAAATTACATACAACCAAATACTAGAATAGAAATTCAGGGAGAGGAACCAATTAACAGATACATATTAAACATATTCTATATATCAGACATTGGACTAAATCCTGGAGACACAGACAAAAACAAAACAGTTTCTTCCTTCAAGGAGTAAACAGTCTTGTAGGACAATATGCACATACACATATATGTATATATAATATGTGTGTATATGTTCATGTATATATACACACTCTATACATACATATACATATATGTATGTATTTTTATTTGCTGAATAGGTCACGTGTAATTTTTGTGGGGATTAGCTGCTGATAAAAACAAGAAAGGTCTCACATAGAAGGCAATCTTTGAGTCAAGAATTGAGGGTGGAGAGGGAGTGGATTCCAGGCATGGGAAATAGTTAATACAAAAACACACAGGGATGGGAAATGGAATGGAATGCATAATGAATAAAAAAGACTGTTTGGCTGATCCTTATTACTGTGTAATATAAATATAAAAGGGATTACTATGCAATAAGGCTGGAAAAGTAGATTGTAAGTAGGTTGCACAAAGTTTTAAATGCCAAACAAAGGATTTTATATTTAATCCTTAAATAATATGGAACTACTGGAGTTTATTGAGCATTATAGTAACATGGTGAAACTCATACTTTAAGAAAATTACTTTGACAATAGAGTGGAGGATATATTGAAATTTATAATAGGGAGATCAATTAGAAAGCTCTTTCAGGGAAGCAGTGATAAAAAGTCTGAATTAAGATCGTATCTTCATGAATGACAAGAAGGACATAGATTGGAAAGATATCATGTAGAGAGAAATGAGGAAGTCAGCATCTAAGTGAATGTGGGGTGAAGGAGAGTGAGAAATTAAGGATAATACCTAGGCAGTGAATCTGAATGACTAGAAGGATTGAGCTGAATGAATGATAAAAAAGGTGTAGTCAGGGAGGAAAAGCAAAAGAGACTGGTGTCACAAAAACTCAGATGGGAAAGAATATCTAGAATAAGGGGAAATTATTATTGTGGTGTAAGGAAACTTGAGTCCCATATGGCTTCATAACAGAATTTGAACATAAGATTAGATTCAAAAAATTTTAAAGTTTAAATTTGTTAAAATGAGGTAGGACAACATTTCAGGTCACCACAAATAAAAATGTGGGAACAAAGATGACAAAGATAAAATAAGGAAGATGTCAAGAAAGGTACCTGTTCACAAGGGTTTTCTTTGGAGGAATAGTGAGAGATGAGGTTGGACGGGTAAATACAACCATCTGAACAAAATACCTTGCATACTCAATTGAGGAGTGAATCTGACAAATAATAGATATCTCCTGACATGTTAAGACAGTGTTTAAAGAACTTTTTCAGAATTATGAGCCCTCTCTACTCTTTACTGCCTCTGTGTTGGTTCTTCCTCTGCATCTCATTTGTAAAGCATAATTGTTATTTTTACCTTTTCCTAGACAGTTTTGGTTTTTAGAGTCAGATCATACTCAGCTCTGTCCCAGTCTTTCTTTTGAACTACCAAATTACTGATGTCAACCTTAAACATATAGCTTACATTTTAATGTAAAAAAACATAAATACTTCCAGGGGTGGAGCCAAAATGGCAGAGATCAGACACAAGCCTCTGTAACCTCCTTTAACCTTTCCTCAAGCCAACAACAGATGAAGCCTCTAGACTGTTTTTGAAGTCAGAGAATACACAATATCTGGAGTACAACACATTTCTAAAACAGATCTGTTTTAATTGGGCAGGGGGGTGGTCGGCTGAACTCAGACTGCAGCACAGGGAGACCAGGGCAGGGAGCTGGAGCAGGAGTCGGAGTGTTGTGGCTTTCACACACCTGGGAGTCTTCTGTGGGCCTCTTGGGCTAATCTGTCATGATTGTAAGCAGGTGGTTTGGAAGATCTGCCTTCTGTGGGGGGTAGATTGTGAACCACTGAACCCCTCAAGAGTGCTGGACCTAGCTGCCATTACAGAACATCCTAAAGCAATCAATCAATTGGCAGAACTGCCCATCACTGGAAATCAATCAATCAGCAGAATTGCCCAGCACCTGAAATAACTCAATCAGCAGAACTGCCCCAGGGCAAATTAAAGCAGCTGTCCCTCCTTTACCTTGAACAGACCTCATATCTTTAAAAAAATGAATAAAAAAACCAAAAAGAACTCTCACCATAGACAGCTTTTATGGAGAGAGGGGAGAACAGATCTCAAATCCTGAGGTCCCTAAAGGTAAAGCAACTCCAGAAAAAGCCCCAAAGAGAGATATAACCTGGACCCCATGTCACAAGGCTTCCTTTGAAGATTGCAGAAAGGATCTTAAAAGAGAGTTAGAAGAAATATGGGGAAACGAAATGAGATCATTGCAAAAAAAATGGAAAAAATGGAAAAAGAATGCAATGAACAAAAGAATGTAATTGGTCAATTGCAAAAGGAGCTAAAACAGTAACTGAAGAAAATAAGACATTGAAAATTAGAATTGAACAAATGGAAGGGGATGACTTAACAAGACTTCAAAAATCAGTCAACAAAAAACCCCCCAAAAATTAAAGGTTGAAGAAAACATGAAATATCTCCTAGGAAAAACAATCGACCTGGAAAATAGACCTAGGAGAGACAATCTAAGGATTATAGGGCTTCCTGAAAGCCATGATGAAAAAAAAGAACCTAAACATTATCTTCCAGGAAATCATGAAAGAAAACATCCCTGATATTTTAGAATCAGAAGGCAAAATAACCATTGAAACAATCCACTACTCACCTCCTGAAAGAAACCCCAAAATTAAATCCTCAAGGAATATCATGGCTAAATTTCTGAACTATAATACCAAGAAAAAGATCTTTCGAGCAGCCAGCCAGAAACAATTTAAATACTGAGGAGCCACAATTAGGATCACCTAGGATCTAGCAGCTTCCAATTTAAAGGATCTAAGGGCCTGCAATCTGATATTCTGGAAAGCAAAGGAGCTGGGATTACAGCCAAGAATAAGTTATCCAGCTAAAATGAGCATTATCTTTCAGGAAAGAAGATGGACATTCAATGATATAGGTGAATTTCACCTATTTCTAATGAAAAGGCCAGAACTGAATAAAAAAATTTGATGTCCAAACACAGAACTCAAGAGAAACATAAAAAGGTAAAAAGAAAAAAAAACTCTTGAGAACTATATTTGTGTTATGGATATACTCAGAGAATGAGGGTTGATTTTATTATGATTATTATGATGTTATGATTAAGATTATGATTATTATATTATGATTATGATGATATTATGATACTATGAAAAAGGAATTAGAGGTAGAGAAGGGATAACACTGGAAGAAGAGAAAAAAGGAGGTAAAATAAGGGAAATTACATCACATGTAGAGGCAAAGAAAACCTATTATAATTGAGGGAAAGAAGGGAAGAGGATGAGCATTTTGTTAATCTTAATCTCATCAGATTTGGCTCTGACAGAATAATAGATGGATTTGGTATCACAAAGAAACTCCTACTTTATAAGGAAATAGGAGGGAAAAGAGGGAAAGAAAGGGAAATACTAATAGAAGGGAAAACAGAAGAATTAGGGGAAAGGTGTAAAAAGGGGGTGGGACTCTAAAGGGGAAGGATTGTTTGAGGGAAGTAGTTATCAAAAGCAAAAAACTAGGGAGGAGGGAAAGGGGATAGGAAAGAGAAAAGCATAACCTAGGGTAAATAAGATGGCAGGAAATAAATACAGAATTAGTTATTTTAACTGTGAATGTAAATGGAATGTAGTCTCCCATAAAGCTGCAGCAGATAGCAGACTGGATTAAAAGCCAGAATCTAAAAAGATGCTGTTTACAAGAAACACATTTAAAGCATAATAATACATACAGAGTGAAGGTAAAGGGCCGAAGCAGAATCTATTATGCTTCAGGTGAACAACAACAACAAAAAAAGCAGGGGTAGCAATCCTGATCTCAGATCAAGTAAAAGCAAAGATAGATCTAATTAAAAGAGACAAGAAAGGAAACTATATTTTACTAAAGGGTACCATAGATAATGAAGCAATATCAATACTAAACATATATGCACCAAGTGGTAAGCATGGAAATTCCTAGAGGAAAAGTTCAGAGAAATGCAAGAAGATATAGACAGCAAAACTATAATAGTGGGGGATCTCAACCTCTCTCTCTCAGAACTAGATAAATCGAACCACAAAATAAATAAGAAAGAAGTTAAGGAGATAAACAAAATGTTAGAAAAGTTAGGTTTGACAGATCTTTGGAGGAAATTAAATGGAGACAGAAAGGAGTTTACTTTTTTCTCAGTGGTTCATGGAACTTATACAAAACTTGACCATGTGTTAGGACACAAAAACAAATGCAGAAATGCAGAAATAGTAAATGAATTTTTTTCAGATCATGATGCAATAAAAATCACATGCAATATAAGGCCAGGAGAAAATAGACCAAAAAGCAATTGGAAAGTAAATAATCTCATCCTAAAGAATGAATAGGTAAAACAGCAAGTTACAGACATAATTACTAATTTCATCCAAGAGAATGACAATAATGAGACAACATACCAAAATTTGTAGGATGCTTATTTGCATAAAATAGAGAAAGAAAAAAATCAGTTAATTGGACTTGCAACTAAAAAAGCTAGAAAAAGAACAAATTAAAAAACCCCAATCAAATACCAAACTTGAAATCCTAAAAATAAAAGGAGAGATTAATAAAATTGAAAGTAAAAAATACTATTGAATTAATAAATAAAACTAAAAATTGGTTTTATGTAAAAAACAACAAAAGAGATAAACGTCTAGTTAATTTGATTAGAAAAAGGAAAGAGGAAAATCAAATTGTTAGTCTCAAAAATGAAAAGGAAGAACTTTCCACCAATGAAGAGGAAATTAGAGCAATAAAGGAATTACTTTGCTCAACATTATGCCAATAAATTTGATAACCTAAGGGAAATGGAGGAATATCTACAAAATTATAGATTGCCCAGATTAATAGAAGAGGAAATAAATTACTTAAATAGTCCCATTTTAGAAAAAGAAATAGAACAAGCTATTAATCAACTCCTTAAGAAAAAATCCCCAGGACCAGATGGATTTATGTGTGAATTTTACTAAACAGTTAAAGAACAATTAACTCCAATACTATATAAACTATTTGAAAAAAATAGGAAATGAAGGACTCCTACCAAATTCCTTTTATGACACAGACATGGTACTGATACCTAAACCAGGTAAAACAAAAACAGGGAAAGAAAGTTATAGACCCATCTCCCTAATGAATATTGATGCAAAAATCTTAAATAAAATGTTAGCAAAGAGATTACAGAAAATCATCCCCAGAATAATACACCATGACAAAATAGAATTTATACCAGGAATGCAGGGATGGTTCAATATTAAGAAAACTATTAACATAATTGACTATATCAATAACCAAATGAACAAAAAACATATGATTATCTCAATAGATGCAGAAAAAGCATTTGATAAAATCCAACATCCATTCCTATTAAAAATACTAGAGAATATAGGAATAAATGGACTTTCCCTTAAAATAGTAGCATCTATTTAAAACCATCAGCTAGCATCATATGTAATGGAGATATACTGCAACCATTCCCAATAACATCAGGGGTGAAACAAGGTTGCACACTGTCACCATTACTATTCAATATTGTATTAGAAATGTTAGCTTTGTCAATAAGACAAGAAAAAGAGTTTAAAGGAATTAGAGTAGGTCATGAGGAAACCTACTCTTTGCAGATGATATGATGGTCTACTTAGAGAACCCTAGAGAATCAACTAAAAAACTATTAGAATTAATCCACAACTTTAGTGAAGTTGCAGGATACAGAATAAATCCACATAAATCATCAGCATTTTTATACATCACTAACAAAATCCAACAGCAAGAGATATAAAGAGAAATTCCATTTAAAATAAGTCGATAGTATAAAATATTTGGGAATCTATCTGCCAAGGGAAAGTCAGGATCTATATGAGTAAAACTACAAAATACTCTCCACACAAATAAAGTCAGATCTAAACAATTGGAAAAATATCAAGTGCTCTTGGATAGGTTGAGCTAATATAAAAAAGATGACAATCCCACCTAAACTTATCTATTTATTTAGTGCTATACCAATCAAACTCCCAAGAAATTATTTTATTGACCTAAAAAAATAACAACAAAATTCATCTGGAAAAATAGAAGGTCAAGGATTTCAATGGAATTAATGGGGGAAAAAAAAGCAAATGAGGGTGGCCTAGCTGTACCAGATGTAAAACTATATTATAAAGCAGTGGTCATCAAAACCATTTGATACTGGCTAAGAAACAGAATATTTGATCAGTGGAATAAGTTAGGTTCACAGGACAAAATAGTCAATGACTATAGTAATCTAGTGTTTGATGAACCCAAAGACCCCAGATTTTGGGATAAAAGCTCACTATTTTACAGGATCTGCTGGGAAAATTGAAAACTAGTATGGAAGAAACTAGGCATTGGCTCACACCTAACACTGCATCCCAAGATAAGGTCAAAATGGATTCATGATCTACACATAAAGAATGATATTATAAACAAATTAGAAGAATGTAGGATGGTTTACCTCTCAGATCAGTGGAGGAGGAAGAAATTTGTGACCAAATAAAAGCTAAAGATCATCATTAATGACAAAATATATAATTTTGACTATATCAAGTTAAGAAGTTTTTGTACAAACAAAACTAATGCAGATAAGATTAGAAGGGAAGCAATAAAATGGGAAAATTTTTTACATTCAAAGGTTCTGATAAAGGCCTCATTTCTGAAATATATACAAAATTGACTGAAATATATGAGTTCAAGCCATTCTTCAATTGATAAATGGTCAAAAGATATGAGCAGACAATTTTCAGATGAAGAAATTGAAACTATTTCTAGTCAAATGAAAAGGTGCTCCAAATCACTATTGATCCAATGCAAACTTTGAGATACCACTACACACCTGTCAGATTGGCTAAGATGACAGGAAAAGTAAATGGCGAATGTTGGAGGGGATGTGGGAAAACTGGCACACTGATACATTGTTGGTGGAACTGTGAATGGATCCAACCATTCTGGAGAGCAATCTGGAACTATGCTCAAAGTGTTATCAAACTGTGCATAACCTTTCCCAAAGAGATCTTAAAGGTGGGAAAGGGACCCACATGTGTCAAAATATTTGTGGCAGCCCTTTTTGTAGTGGCAAGAAACTGGAAATTGAAAAGATGCCCATCAATTGGATAATGGCTGAATAAATTATGGTATATGAATGTTATGGAATATTATTGTTCTATAAGAAATGACCAGCAGGATGATTTCAGAGAGGCCTGGAGAGACTTGCATGAACTGATGCTGAGTGAAATGAGCAGAACCAGGAGATCATTATACATAGCAACAAGACTATAGGTTTATGAATTCTCATGGATATTGGCTTCAACAGTGAGGTGATTAAAACCAGTTCCTATTGTTCAGTGATGAAGATAGTCATATACATCCAGAGAGAGGCCTATGGGAATTGAGTGTGGACCACAACATTTTAATGCTTTCTGTGAATATTTGCTTACATTTTGTTTTCCTTCTTAGGTTTTTTTTCTCTTTCTAGATCTGATTTTTCTTGTGCAGTAAGATAACTGTATAGATATGTATACATATATTGGAAATTTCATATAATTTAACATATTTAACATGTGTTAGACTACCTGCCATCTGTAGGGGTGTAGGGAGAAGGAGAGGAAAAATTTGGAACAAAAAAAATTTTTGTTTGCAAAGGTCAATGTAGAAAAATCACTCATATGTTCTGTAAATAAAAAGCTTTAATTAAAAAAAAGGCCAAATTTTTTTTTAAAAAGCTTT